>JABWTJ010000543.1:275005-821886 GCA_016801875.1 Solanum sitiens | reverse complement strand
ATGTGTCGGAACGTGACACTCCGATACCCTAATTCTACGTGTCGGTTCGTGACACCCGATCCCCTAATACTATATGTCGGAACGTGACACTCCGATCCCCTAATTCTACGTGTCGGTTCGTGACACCCGATCCCCTAATACTATGTGTCGAAACGTGACACTCCGATCCACTAACATCATTCTATCATTCTATCAATTCATCAAGCCTTCTTTTATACCAAGGCATCATCAATAACAAGGTGAACTAGGGTTCATCAAGATTTTGGATTCAAAAGCTTCATTATGCTTATTTTATCACAATCACATAATCACATTCATGCAAGCATACAATTAAGCATATAGAAGGGTTTACAATACTACCAATACATATCATTCACTATTAAGAGTTTACTACGAATAGTATCAAAACCATAACCTACCTTCACCAAGGATTCTTGATCAAGCAAGCAATCTCTCAAAGCTTTTTTTTTTCCTCTTTGGTTGTCTCTCTCTATCGATCGTTTCTTTCTCTCCTTCTTCTCTCTATTTTTTCCTCTTCCAAACTCTCTCTCTTTTCCCTAATTAGCAAATAATTAGGTATAAAAGATGAGGAAATAACCCAATAAGTAACTCAAGGTCATCTCCTTTACACCCCCAAGAATTTGAGTTATTAACATTGACCCACGAAATTTATAATTATAGCAAGAATAGTCCAAAA
Source organism: Solanum sitiens (assembly GCA_016801875.1). Classification (NCBI taxonomy): domain Eukaryota; kingdom Viridiplantae; phylum Streptophyta; class Magnoliopsida; order Solanales; family Solanaceae; genus Solanum; species Solanum sitiens. The sequence continues at coordinate 821,189 of JABWTJ010000543.1, read as the reverse complement.
CTCCCCTTTAAAACTTACCCAGAAATTCGACCCAGACTGGGATTACGCAACCTGTGACGGCCCGTCGTGCCTACGACGGTCCGTCCTGCAGGTTCGTCACAACCTTCAGAGACTCAATTTCCTTGATGAATTTGAGACGGTCCGTCGTGCCTACGACGGTCCGTCCTGCACTTCCGTCACGACGGACAGAGAATTGCTCTCAGTACCCAATTCTCAAGAGTTGAAGTGCTTTGAAACGGAACCTCACAACGGTCCGTCATGTCTGTGACGGTCCGTCCTGCAGGTCCATCACAGAGTTCAGAGAGTCGATTTCAACACCCAAATATAAGAATTCCAAGTGTTTGGAACGAGACACCCTCGACGGTCCGTCGTTCCCATGACGGTCCGTCGTTGGATACGTCGTCTCCAACAGTTTTCCAGAAATAAAATCTGCTGCTCAAAACGACTAAGCAGGTCGTTACAATAATTGTTTGCTAGCTCTTGTATTATAGTTGATATGCCAATTATTCTTTTGTTAGCATAAAAACTGGGTATATCTATTTTTTGTATCTCGTCTTGTTTTTCAATCTCCTCAGGTATGATCATATCTTTTGTCAATCCTATTTTGATTACTTGAATGGGAGATTTTATTTCGTCATAGAGTATCTCTGCTGGTGCTGTATAGAATTTAATGAAAAATAAATTCCCTTTTGTAATTCTTTTAAATGTAGTGAATGCTTTATGTAATTCAAGTATTCCAGTAATTTCTTCGCCGTCGAACGTATATACGGTACTCAAAAGTCCATAACTGTAACAGGTTTTTACTAGATTTGCACTTGTTTTGGGTTGTGCAATAAGTCTATTGTATCCTTGTAATTTCTGGGTTATATAATTTTCATTGGGGTTTTTTGTTTGAGTGGATCTGGGGTTTAGGTTTAGAAAGGCCTGAATTTTATATATATTGTCAATGTATGACTGGGTAATATAATTGTATCTTTTTTTGTCAGTTTGAATACTGGCTGCATATGTTGAGGTTTGAGGTGTTGGGGTACTTTGTTGGAATTTAGGAATAAATGTTTTGGTAAATAAGCTATTTAAATTTGTATTTTTGGCATAGCTTTTTCCATATTTCCTGTGCTTGTACCTGCAATACCTGCAACTAATACATTTTTGTTATATTGAGTTTTTAGGTGTTTCTCATCGTCACCTTTTAGCTCTGGCTGTTTACCGTCTGCCTTAAGACGTAGCTCCGCATATTTAGAGTCATGCTGCTGACTGTTAGCTGTTTTAAGTTCTTGCACTTCTGCCTCTATCTTTTCCATTTTTTGACAAAGATTTGTCATCATGGATAATAGTTCTTTCATTGTATTTGTCTCTGGAGAGATAATCTGCAATAGCATTCTTGTCAGTTGTAATTAATTCAATTGTAAATGTAAAATTCAATATATTTAATACCAATCGTCGTATTTCTTTTGTTGTTACAGAATCATCTATCTTTCTTGTTAACCACCATTTTACCTGTGTATTATCTACTCGTACAATAAATTTATTATATACAATATAATGTTCAAATGCTAATAGACATTTATATAATGCTAATAACTCTTTTCGATTAATTTCCCATTTTATTTGTGGTTCAGTATAAGATCCTGAATGATATCGACAATGATATTCTATATTTTCATTTTCATATTTATATTTACTCCACCATAACTATTTTCACTTGAATCAGCTTCTACTATATAAATAAATGTTCTTTTTTCATCTGGAAAATGAAGTTTTGGTAAATCGTTACATAAATTCTTAATATTTTTTATGTTTTCTTTATCCTTTTTATCAAAATAATATTCAATATCTTTTTTAAGTTTTTTATGTAATGGTTTTAAGTATTCTGCCAATTTTGGTATATATTCTCTTACTTGATTTACTAATCCTAAAAACGATTGTAATTTCTTTTTTGTGTCTATATTTTCATCTAAATTGATAATCTTCTGTACTATATGCATTTGCATTTTTATACCATTTCTGTCTATTTGAATTCCTAAAAATTCTATTTGAGATTTCATAATTTCTGATTTCTTTTTACTTAGACTTATACCTGATTGTTTAATTATATGTATAAATTTTTCTAGTAATCTTATATGTTCATCCTGTGTTCTAGAATATAATAAGATGTCATCTATATAAACAATACAGTTTTCTAATTGATTAAAATAACTATCCATAAAATGTTGATATCTACCTGGTGCATTTTTATATCCAAATGGTAAAACATTCCATTCATAGTATCCTTGCGGTACTGTAAATGCAATTAATTGTTTTGATTTATCGTCTAGTTTTAAATGATAAAACCCTGATTTACAATCAAATTTACTAAAATAGTTATATCCTTGTATTTGTCTTATTTTTAATATCTTATTTGGTATTGGATAATTGTAGGTTTTAGTTTTGGCATTTAGATTTCTATAATCTATTACCATCCTAGTTTTACCTCTTTTTTGTTCATTATGATTATTTACTATAAATGCTGGACTACTATGTTTACTATTAGTCTCTTGTATATAATTATTTTTTAATAATTCGTCTATATGAATTTTGAATTCATTTAGATCATCAAAATTATATTTTAATAGTTTTTGTATTATTAGACTATTTTCGTCTATTAATTCTATCTTTATAGTTGTTTTATGTTTTTCCCAACCTTTTAAGGGGTTATCACTATATAAAAGTTCCAATTGTTCATTTATTAATTTAATTTTATCTATTGTAAATATAATAATTTCAAATTGATTAATTTCTTTTTTATTTATATTTTCCATTTCTTGATTTATCTTTTCACTTCCTTTGATCCATTCTTTTGGTTTTCTTTGTTTATTATTAACTCTTTTTGCTCCTACTTTGTATCCACATGGCGTAGTAAACCACCAATGTGTTTTGGTTATTATGTGTGGGTATAATCTATCTAAAAAAGGCATTCCTAATAATATATCTTTTGTTTTGCAATCAAAACTATACATATCTTCTATTATTAGAATTTTATCCCAAATCTGTATTTTAATATTTTTTGCTCTATAGGTAATCATACTACTTTCATTATTAAATCCAGTTACTACCATGGGTGTTTTTAATTTTTCCCATTTTTCTTCTGGTAAACAATTATATTTACATATATTAGTTTCAGCTCCTGTATCTATCATAGGTGTGTAATATCGATTATAATATCCTTCTATGATAATTTTTGCAAGTATATAAATTTTCATTATAGTATTCTTTTTATAATTATTTTCTTATTTTGGCAAGTGATAGTTAATTGCTCTTGTTCTATTTTATATGGGGTAAATTGATCTAACCAATTTATACCTAAGGTTATACTTTCTTTTCCTTGATAGATTTTAAATGGTATTATTAAGGGTATTTCTCCTATAATAATTTCTTTTTCTATTTCTTCACTTATAGTTATTATTTCGTTAGGTAATCCAGGGCATACATGTCCTGTTTTTATAATTTCATTTTCTAACACTAATTCTGTGTTTATATAATTATCGTCTTGACCTGTATTTATTAATATCTTATGTCTTTCTTCATTAAGTATTCCTTCGATAAAATAATAATTTAATATATTTTCTTCCGTATTTGATAGTATAGAAAAGTTATATTTTCTTTTTGATGTACTTGCTTTTGATGAAGTACTTTTACTTAATGGTTTAGATATACTTAAAGTATTTTTTCTTTCTTTTAGTATTTCTAAATCTTCTTCAATATCCATTTCTTTATAACTATAATCATTATTATCTATAATTGTAATAATTTGATCAAAAGGATTTTCTATTTTGATCCTATCTATTTTGTTTTTAGCAATTACTTTATGTTTTGTTGTTAATATGTATAAGTTTTTACATCTTGCTGTAAATATCTTGCTTCCAGGTGCTAGTTCTATCCCTGATAGTTTCCAATATAATACTAGTGATTTATCTATATTTCTATCTGTTAATGCGATTGAATAATTTGCACTTATTATAAATTTAAATTTTTGATATATTAAATTTCCTTTTATTGCGCTAATTACGCTTTTTTCTATAGGATGTATTATCCTATCATCTGCTAGGTATATTTCTATGGGTGTATCTATTCCTTCTCTAAAACATGCTTTTATTAATATTTCTGTTCCTCCTAAATGTACGTATTTTATAGGTGTTTTAGCCTTTATATGTTGTATTTCTTGATTAATCAGTCTTTTATTTAGTATAGGTATTTGTGCTTTTCCTTTTGTATATTTACAATCTATAATATGCTCCTTTTGACTAACTACATAATATTCTTCTTTATTTCTTTTAAAATTGTATTATCAAATATTATTTTTTGTTCTACTGAGTCTTCATCGTGATATTCTTCTGTAGATATAATTCTTATATTTTCTTCAGTCATTTTCTTCAATAATTATTTCATTATCGAATTCTATTTCGGATTCTAGTTCATAGTTATCATCAGTTTCTATATCTGAAATTTCATATATACTATCATTATCATCTAATTCATAATCTAAATAATCTATTTGCATATATTCTTGTTCATCTAAAATCAGTTCTGTAATTTGTTTTCTTTTTATATTTTTAGGTAATTTGCAATCTTTAGCTAAATGTCCTAATTTACCACAATTGTAACAATTACAATTTGATAATGGTTTTTTCGGTCTAGATTTTCGTTTTTGTTTATGATCTTTTATAAAATATCGTTTTCTTGGTTTTTTATATTTATATTTAGTTTTTGTTTTTCTATAATTTTTACGTTTTCTAGATCTTTTATAATATTTATCTTCACAACCAAACTTTGGTGCTATTTTACTTTTACAACAGGCTAGATTTTTCATTAATACTTTTTCCATTTTTAGTTTTTCTTTTTGATTTTCACATAGTTGAATAAACCAATTTTGTAAAAATTTTATTCTTGATCCTAATGTATCTGTCATTTCTTCATTATTCCAATCTTTTATTACGTTAGTACTAAATGGTTCTGGTAGTTTTGTGAAATATTGTTGTCTTATTTCTCTTGCTTCATTTATATCATATTTTGCTTTATAATAGTATTCTTTAAATGCACATGTATATTCTTCTATGTAGCACATGTTACATATAGCTAATTTTGACATTAATTGTCTGTTTATGATTTTTTCTTTATTTTGTTCTTTTATATCTGTAGTCAGACTTCCAAATTCATTTTGTATTGCTAAGTTATATTTTTCTAATATTTCTATATTAGATGTTGTTATTGATCCATCTAATTTTTTATCACTTCTTAGTGCTTCTTTACTTTCTAATGGTAAGTTTTCTATCCATAATTTTACTGTTCCTATTAATGTTCTTTCTATATATCCTGGAGTGTCTTTTATTGTTATTTTATTATCTATTAATTGTTTAGATAAATTTCCTACCCATAACAAAATTACTTTATTTATATCTATAACACAATCTAAATCTAAAAAGTTATTTTGTTCTATTATAGTTTTCGGTTTCCATTTTGTATTTAATCTACTATTCCATATTGCATCAGTTCTATCTGAATTTTCATAATTTCTAGTATAAAAAGTTGGTGTTGATGTTCTAGGATTATGTCTAGGGCTATTATCTGGAGTTTTTTCTTTTGAAGTTTCTGCTTTATTTGTATTTATTTCTAATTTTTTTAATTTATTTGTTTGTTCTAAGATTTTTGTATAAGTTTCACTTATATTACTTATTTCTGAATTTTCTGAATTTTTATCAGAATCATTATTTATTTCATTTATTTCATTTATTTCAATATTTTCATTTTCATTTAATATTTGTTTCATTTCATTTATTTCATTGGCTAATTCTGCTTCTTTTTGAAGTTGTTTTTCTTTTTGTCTGTTTTCATATAATAATTTTAAATAGGCTAATTCTTTTTCTAATTCCTCTATTTTATTATTTTTTATTTCTTCAATTTTCTTTATTTCTTGTTTTGCTTGTATTTTAATTTGTTCAATTTCTTTAGCTTTATCAATTTCTTCATTTTCTTTCGTTATTCTTATCATTGCTGTTAAACTATCAAGTATGGGGGCGGAAGGTTGAGAGAGATTGAAGAGAGATGTAGGGGAAAGCTGATGATGCTGATGATTTTTATTGATGAGGGAAAGCCCTCTATTTATAATACAAACTACATAATTGGCCAAAAAATAGTGGCCGACACAACTTTACACTTGGCCTTATATAACTCGGCCGACACAACTCGACAAACAACTCTACTATTTACTTTTGACTTAATGGCCTAGCTTTATACATATGGCCGACATACTTTTGACTCATAAAAACGACAAATGGCCTTTATAACATTGGCCGACAAACTTTTACAAACTTTAAAAAATAAAATTAATGGCCTATGGCCGATAAATCTTTTTTCTTCTTTGTCTTCTTCTTCTTATCTTCTTCTTCTTATCTTCTTCTTCAGAATTTTTATTCCAAACTTACATCTGGAATTAAGTTATCTTCTCCATTGCACTTGGAACAATGGTGATCTGGGTATCTATGTCCAATTAATTTACAGTATCTGGTTAATAATTCCGCTGAAATAAATTTTTTCTTTAGAGCTCTTGTAGTTGGTTGCTCTTCAGGTTTTAACAAAGATAAAATCCATTGCTGAACTTCATCCATATCTGTTTTTCGTAATTCTTTGGAATTTGCGTATATCATCACTTGATCTCTAGCGTAGTAGCTCCATATCGCATTTCCATTTAAATAATTGTTTGCTAGCTCTTGTATTATAGTTGATATGCCAATTATTCTTTTGTTAGCATAAAAACTGGGTATATCTATTTTTTGTATCTCGTCTTGTTTTTCAATCTCCTCAGGTATAATCATATCTTTTGTCAATCCTATTTTGATTACTTGAATGGGAGATTTTATTTCGTCATAGAGTATCTCTGCTGGTGCTGTATAGAATTTAATGAAAAATAAATTCCCTTTTGTAATTCTTTTAAATGTAGTGAATGCTTTATGTAATTCAGGTATTCCAGTAATTTCTTCGCCGTCGAACGTATATACGGTACTCAAAAGTCCATAACTGTAACAGGTTTTTACTAGATTTGCACTTGTTTTGAGTTGTGCAATAAGTCTATTGTATCCTTGTAATTTCTGGGTTATATAATTTTCATTGGGGTTTTTTGTTTGAGTGGATCTGGGGTTTAGGTTTAGAAAGGCCTGAATTTTATATATATTGTCAATGTATGACTGGGTAATATAATTGTATCTTTTTTTGTCAGTTTGAATACTGGCTGCATATGTTGAGGTTTGAGGTGTTGGGGTACTTTGTTGGAATTTAGGAATAAATGTTTTGGTAAATAAGCTATTTAAATTTGTATTTTTTGGCATAGCTTTTTCCATATTTCCTGTGCTTGTACCTGCAATACCTGCAACTAATACATTTTTGTTATATTGAGTTTTTAGGTGTTTCTCATCGTCACCTTTTAGCTCTGGCTGTTTACCGTCTGCCTTAAGACGTAGCTCCGCATATTTAGAGTCATGCTGCTGACTGTTAGCTGTTTTAAGTTCTTGCACTTCTGCCTCTATCTTTTCCATTTTTTGACAAAGATTTGTCATCATGGATAATAGTTCTTTCATTGTATTTGTCTCTGGAGAGATAATCTGCAATAGCATTCTTGTCAGTTGTAATTAATTCAATTGTAAATGTAAAATTCAATATATTTAATACCAATCGTCGTATTTCTTTTGTTGTTACAGAATCATCTATCTTTCTTGTTAACCACCATTTTACCTGTGTATTATCTACTCGTACAATAAATTTATTATATACAATATAATGTTCAAATGCTAATAGACATTTATATAATGCTAATAACTCTTTTCGATTAATTTCCCATTTTATTTGTGGTTCAGTATAAGATCCTGAATGATATCGACAATGATATTCTATATTTTCATTTTCATATTTATATTTTAATACTCCACCATAACTATTTTCACTTGAATCAGCTTCTACTATATAGATAAATGTTCTTTTTTCATCTGGAAAATGAAGTTTTGGTAAATCGTTACATAAATTCTTAATATTTTTTATGTTTTCTTTATCCTTTTTATCAAAATGATATTCAATATCTTTTTTAAGTTTTTTATGTAATGGTTTTAAGTATTCTGCCAATTTTGGTATATATTCTCTTACTTGATTTACTAATCCTAAAAGGATTGTAATTTCTTTTTTGTGTCTATATTTTCATCTAAATTGATAATCTTCTGTACTATATGCGTTTGCATTTTTATACCATTTTTGTCTATTTGAATTCCTAAAAATTCTATTTGAGATTTCATAATTTCTGATTTCTTTTTACTTAGACTTATACCTGATTGTTTAATTATATGTATAAATTTTTCTAGTAATCTTATATGTTCATCCTGTGTTCTATAATATAATAAGATGTCATCTATATAAACAATACAGTTTTCTAATTGATTAAAATAACTATCCATAAAATGTTGATATCTACCTGGTGCATTTTTATATCCAAATGGTAAAACATTCCATTCATAGTATCCTTGTGGTACTGTAAATGCAGTTAATTGTTTTGATTTATCTTCTAGTTTTAAATGATAAAACCCTGATTTACAATCAAATTTACTAAAATAGTTATATCCTTGTATTTGTCTTATTTTTAATATCTTATTTGGTATTGGATAATTGTAGGTTTTAGTTTTGGCATTTAGATTTCTATAATCTATTACCATCCTAGTTTTACCTCTTTTTTGTTCATTATGATTATTTACTATAAATGCTGGACTACTATGTTTACTATTAGTCTCTTGTATATAATTATTTTTTAATAATTCGTCTATATGAATTTTGAATTCATTTAGATCATCAAAATTATATTTTAATGTTTTTTGTATTATTAGACTATTTTCGTCTATTAATTCTATCTTTATAGTTGTTTTATGTTTTTCCCAACCTTTTAAGGGGTTATCACTATATAAAAGTTCCAATTGTTCATTTATTAATTTAATTTTATCTATTGTAAATATAATAATTTCAAATTGATTAATTTCTTTTTTATTTATATTTTCCATTTCTTGATTTATCTTTTCACTTCCTTTGATCCATTCTTTTGGTTTTCTTTGTTTATTATTAACTCTTTTTGCTCCTACTTTGTATCCACATGGCGTAGTAAACCACCAATGTGTTTTGGTTATTATGTGTGGGTATAATCTATCTAAAAAAGGCATTCCTAATAATATATCTTTTGTTTGGCAATCAAAACTATACATATCTTCTATTATTAGAATTTTATCCCAAATCTGTATTTTAATATTTTTTGCTCTATAGGTAATCATACTACTTTCATTATTAAATCCAGTTACTACCATGGGTGTTTTTAATTTTTCCCATTTTTCTTCTGATAACAATTATATTTACATATATTAGTTTCAGCTCCTGTATCTATCATAGGTGTGTAATATCGATTATAATATCCTTCTATGATAATTTTTGCAAGTATATAAATTTTCATTATAGTATTCTTTTTATAATTATTTTCTTATTTTGGCAAGTGATAGTTAATTGCTCTTGTTCTATTTTATATGGGGTAAATTGATCTAACCAATTTATACCTAAGGTTATACTTTCTTTTCCTTGATAGATTTTAAATGGTATTATTAAGGGTATTCCTCCTATAATAATTTCTTTTTCTATTTTTCACTTATAGTTATTATTTCGTTAGGTAATCCAGGGCATACATGTCCTGTTTTTATAATTTCATTTTCTAACACTAATTCTGTGTTTATATAATTATCGTCTTGACCTGTATTTATTAATATCTTATGTCTTTCTTCATTAAGTATTCCTTCGATAAAATAATAGTTTAATATATTTTCTTCCGTATTTGATAGTATAGAAAAGTTATATTTTCTTTTTGATGTACTTGCTTTTGATGAAGTACTTTTACTTAATGGTTTAGATATACTTAAAGTATTTTTTCTTTCTTTTAGTATTTCTAAATCTTCTTCAATATCCATTTCTTTATAACTATAATCATTATTATCTATAATTGTAATAATTTGATCAAAAGGATTTTCTATTTTGATCCTATCTATTTTGTTTTTAGCAATTACTTTATGTTTTGTTGTTAATATGTATAAGTTTTTACATCTTGCTGTAAATATCTTGCTTCCAGGTGCTAGTTCTATCCCTGATAGTTTCCAATATAACACTAATGATTTATCTATATTTCTATCTGTTAATGCAATTGAATAATTTGCACTTATTATAAATTTAAATTTTTGATATATTAAATTTCCTTTTATTGCGCTAATTACGCTTTTTTCTATAGGATGTATTATCCTATCATCTGCTAGGTATATTTCTATGGGTGTATCTATTCCTTCTCTAAAACATGCTTTTATTAATATTTCCGTTCCTCCTAAATGTACGTATTTTATAGGTGTTTTAGCCTTTATATGTTGTATTTCTTGATTAATCAGTCTTTTATTTAGTATAGGTATTTGTGCTTTTCCTTTTGTATATTTACAATCTATAATATGCTCCTTTTGACTAACTACATAATATTCTTCTTTATTTCTTTTAAAGAATTGATTTAGAATAGGTACTTTTAATACTTTTTCTACACTCAAATCTAGTTCTTTATTTTTTATTTCTTGAAAAATTGTATTATCAAATATTATTTTTTGTTCTACTGAGTCTTCATCGTGATATTCTTCTGTAGATATAATTCTTATATTTTCTTCAGTCATTTTCTTCAATAATTATTTCATTATCGAATTCTATTTCGGATTCTAGTTCATAGTTATCATCAGTTTCTATATCTGAAATTTCATATATACTATCATTATCATCTAATTCATAATCTAAATAATCTATTTGCATATATTCTTGTTCATCTAAAATCAGTTCTGTAATTTGTTTTCTTTTTATATTTTTAGGTAATTTGCAATCTTTAGCTAAATGTCCTAATTTACCACAATTGTAACAATTACAATTTGATAATGGTTTTTTCGGTCTAGATTTTCGTTTTTGTTTATGATCTTTTATAAAATATCGTTTTCTTGGTTTTTTATATTTATATTTAGTTTTTGTTTTTCTATAATTTTTACGTTTTCTAGATCTTTTATAATATTTATCTTCACAACCAAACTTTGGTGCTATTTTACTTTTACAACAGGCTAGATTTTTCATTAATACTTTTTCCATTTTTAGTTTTTCTTTTTGATTTTCACATAGTTGAATAAACCAATTTTGTAAAAATTTTATTCTTGATCCTAATGTATCTGTCATTTCTTCATTATTCCAATCTTTTATTACGTTAGTACTAAATGGTTCTGGTAGTTTTGTGAAATATTGTTGTCTTATTTCTCTTGCTTCATTTATATCATATTTTGCTTTATAATAGTATTCTTTAAATGCACATGTATATTCTTCTATGTAGCACATGTTACATATAGCTAATTTTGACATTAATTGTCTGTTTATGATTTTTTCTTTATTTTGTTCTTTTATATCTGTAGTCAGACTTCCAAATTCATTTTGTATTGCTAAGTTATATTTTTCTAATATTTCTATATTAGATGTTGTTATTGATTGTAACGACCTGCTTAGTCGTTTGGAGCAGCAGATTTTATTTCTGGAAAACTGTCTGAGACGACGTATCCAACGACGGACCGTCATGGGCACGACGGACCGTCGAGGGTGTCTCGTTCCAAACACTTGGAATTCTTATATTTGAGTGCTGAAATCGACTCTCTGAAGTCTGTGACGGACCTGCAGGACGGACCGTCACAGACATGACGGACCGTTGTGAGGTTCCGTTTCAGAACACTTCAACTCTTGAGAATTGGGTACTGAGAGCAATTCTCTGAACTCTGTGACGGACCTGCAGGACGGACCGTCACAGACATGACGGACCGTTGTGAGGTTCCGTTTCAGAACACTTCAACTCTTGAGAATTGGGTACTGAGAGCAATTCTCTGTCCGTCGTGACGGAAGTGCAGGACGGACCGTCGTAGGCACGACGGACCGTCACAGGTTGCGTAATCCCAGTCTGGGTCAAATTTCTGGGTAAGTTTTAAAGGGGAGTTTTGGACTATTCTTGCTATAATTATAAATTTTAGTGGGTCAATGTTAATAACTAAAATCCTTGGGGGTGTAAAGGAGATGACCTTGAGTTACTTAGTGGGTGGTTTCCTCATCTTTTATACCTAATTAGATGCTAAATTAGGGAAAAGAGAGAGAGTTTGGGAGAAGAAAAAAAAAATAGAGAGAACAAGGAGAAGAGAGGAACGATCTATAGAGAGAGACAACCAAGAGGAACCAAGAAGCTTGAGAGATTGCTTGTTTGATCAAGGATCCTTGGTGAAGGTAGGTTATGGTTGATACTATTTGTAGTAAACTCTTAATAGTGAATGATATGTATTGGTAGTATTGTAAACCCTTCTATATGCTTAATCTTATGCTTTCATGAATGTGATTATGTGTTTGTGATAAAATAAGCTTAATGAAGCTTTGAATCCAAAATCTTGAAGAAACCCTAATTCACCTTGTTATTGATGATGCCTTGGTATAAAAGAAGGCTTGATGAACTAAAGTAATGAGATTGGTGATGCCTTGGTATAAAAGAAGGCTTGATGAATTGGTAGAATTAGGGGATCGGAGTGTCACGTTCCGACACATAGTATTAGTGGGTCGGGTGTCACGAACCGACACATAGAATTAGGGGATCGGAGTGTCACGTTCCGACACATAGTATTAAGGGATCGGGTGTCACGAACCGACACGTAGAATTAGGGGATCGGAGTGTCACGTTCCGACACATAGTATTAGGGGATCGGGTGTCACGAACCAACACGTAGAAGTAGGGGATCGGAGTGTCACGTTCCGACACATAGTATTAGGGGATCGGGTGTCACGAACCGACACGTAGAAGTAGGGGATCGGAGTGTCACGTTCCGACACATAGTATTAGGGGATCGGGTGTCACGAACCGACACGTAGAATTAGGGGATCGGAGTGTCACGTTCCGACATATAGTAGTAGGGGATCGGAGTGTCACGTACCGACACAAGAGGAAGAAAGATAATGAATCTTGAGAGATGTTATATACTCAATGTAATGAACCTAATTCCCAAATGAGTGTGGTATTGAGGCTTGAGTCCTCATGGATGAACTTGGTAGTACTTATTGATGATTATAGTACTTGTTGCTACATGTTGAGTATTGTAGTTGATTTATGATATGAACTGATATATACTGTTTTCTATTTTGAGTTGGCCGATGATACCTACTCAGTACTTGTGTTTTGTACTGACCCCCTACTTGTTGTTTCTTTCTTTGTTATTTGGGGAATGCAGCAAACGTACCGTCGTCTTCAACTCAGCAGCAATTCTAGCCAGTCTTCACTACACCGGATTTCAGGGTGAGCTAATGCTTCTAGCTTGGACTGGATCTTCTCTTCAATGTCTTGATGCCTTGAACTTCCGGCATGGACTAGCCATTTATTTATTTTAGCTTCTTAGATACTTTTAGATTTGTAACTTGAGGATAGATGTTCTTGTGATGATGACTTCCAGATTTTGGGGATAATGAGTTTTAAGTCTTCCGCTTTGTATTTTGTTCAATATGTTGGGGTTTTAGATTGGTTGGTTCGCTCACATAGTAGGATAAGTGTGGGTGCCACTCGCGGCTCGATTTTGGGTCGTGACACTATGGCTTTCTGGTGCAAATATACGTTGCCATCAAATTGTATTTCGGTAATGAATGAGAACCTAAATGCAAATGTAGATAAATAGCCGACTAAAGACAACTATTATCTATAAACACATTACACCAAATAACTTTGTTACTTTATTCCTTCTTTGTCTTGGAAAAGGTGAAAATGAGATATGCATATCGTCGGTGGATTTAACTCAAAGGTCTCTTTGATCAGTTTCTTTGCATTAGAGGAAAATCATAATAGATATGTAAATTCAGTTTCTCATTTGTGAATAAATATTTCTGAGAAGGAAGATATATGTGGTTGCTAACCTTCTTCAAGAGATAATGAAGGCTTGAGAATTGCAACACATGATAAACTCCATGCTATAAAAAGTAAGCACATGCCTTAGGCCATCAATTTTGGGGGGAGGAGGGGGGGAGAATAATTTGTTTATCAAGAATACATTTTATGTTAATTTTTTCATTACAAAAATAATTATTTATTATAGGAAGTGCATTTAAAGAAAATTATACTCAATCTATCCTATTTTATGTGGCCCTGTTTGACTTGGCACGGTACTTAAGAAAAAAACCAACATAGATCATTAGCCATTCTATCGGACAGAGGTCATTTTCTCAATTACTAATCACCGAAAAGAAAAGAAAAGAAAACTCACTCAAAATTTTCTTTTTCTTTAAGCTCATTTGAATTAGCCAAAACAATGCAGTTGGATGAGAGGAAGAGAGCTCAATAGACCATTATTCTTAGTGATAGCGTGTATTCGGTTTTAGGAAAATCATGTAGAAGAAAAGATATTATGTGCACGAACTAACATACACATACAAAAAAACTAATGGAATTAACCACCAAAGAATAGGACAACACGTAAGAGTTTGAAAATCACAACAAATTAGTATAATGAAGAGGCATATAAAATAAAACTAAGTGATAAAATAACACAATATATAGATAGATCAACAAAATTAAATTACCCTGTTGTAGGCGTTGACATCCATTCCAAATTTTAAGACGTCAGTTATATCATTCTTCAAATATTTCCGCATTGCGTATCTCTACCTCCTAATCATTTTGATCTGAGTTTTTGTCTACCTGATTGTAGACTAAGCAGAATTAACAAGAAAAATAATTTTCTATGTTCTGAAAAATCTTTAACAATTTGTCACTCTTACACTTGGAATAAAACTTGTTTTTCTTTTATGCATCCAACATTTTTTCTTTTCTTGGTTCACCTAAAAGGTTAAAAGATTGAAATTAAAAGAAAACATGGTTTAATTTAGAAACAACAAAGAAAAATAAAACTTTATGATGGAAAAAACAACAGAGGGAACTTATATACTATTAGTCTTATATACTATTAGTCAGGTTTTAATGTAGATTCTGAAATATAATTAAAGAAGCTAATTAAAAAAATAACCAGTCCAACTATATTTCATGGGGTCTGTTTGATTACGGTAACAAAGTGATTTTACTATGATGTCCTTGTAATTAGGTGTGTGAGATAATGGTTGAGTGTGAAGGGGCAGGGTAATTTGTTAAGTGCACACAACTTCCATGGAATACGATGTTGGCAGGTTTAAGTTTGATTAGTGAACTTTGAGTGGAAACCGTGGGAGACTAACCATTGCGTAAAAAAATTAAAGAAATTAACCACCAAAGCATAGGAGAACAAGTATGAGGTTGAAACTCACAACAAATCAGTATTGCATCTTGACTTGCCTCTATGAAATTATCGCAGTGAAAGCTAGTCAAAATATAAGTGCTTCAACCATGTTGGGAAATCTAAAGAGAATCTTACAATAATGGATTATGATAGAAGATCAAACTGAAATTGCAACACCAAAAGACAAGATGATGTCAAAAAGTAGTCCCTTCGTTGACTAAGAATACCTATTTTTAAGTTCGTGGATCCAAATTTGAAAGCTGACCGACTAAACAATTGTTGCTTCCTCCTTTATGGCAAGCTGATTTGAATGTGTTGAGGGACAACATCAAACTTAGCTAATAGCATACTGTACGATGCATGATCCTTTGTCATTCCCCTTCATGTTTTACTAACGCAATTGGACAACTCAGTTATTGGAACTAAACCATCACTCACCTGCACCAATTATACTACATTCATCATAAAGAAACAACAATTTATGAAATGCATATTCCAACATATGCTTATTCTTCACAATTGTAAGAATATGACATGATAAAATCCCTCTCGAGGCCATTTTTACATCAATCAGAAAGATTCATCATGCTTACTATTCAAAGTTGTAAACTATGACATGTTAAAATCCTTCTAGATAACATTTTTAAAGTTCATAAAGCTACCTATGTTACAAATTTCTATTATATTTAAGTATAAACCGATTATATAGACCGATAATTAAACAATTTACACAATCCATTCCTGCTTTTGTAGCATCACAAGAGAAGTGTATGAAATAGATATATCACATATTAGGTCTAAAGAGAGGAGGTTGGAAAGATCCGATCAATTTGTCAATTCTTTTTCTTGACTCATCTCTTAATTGCAACCTGGAAGGAAGAGAGAGAATGTTATGTAAGGAAAATAGAAGAGGGGCATGTATAATGACCATATTACCCTTCAATATTGAGTAAATTTGTGGTTGTGCCATTGGTCGTTCTAGCTCATCATGTTTCTATATAATAGAAATAATAGAAATTCTTATTATTACGCCCCTGATGCAATCACACATAGTACCCTTTTTGTTACCATACTTACTCTTACTCTACAGTGATGTAGAATAATTCCATTACCCATCTACGCTTTTAACAAAATAATATGGAGCATATATGTAACTAACTGTAACAATAACAAGAAGGAATAATCACATAAACACTAAACCACGGCCATTTGGAGGAATGAATAACCTTAAACAAATATTTAAGAAAATCTACTGATATTTCAGATGTAAGATATCCAAAAGATTTCAAGAACTTACAATTTAGTAAATATTGCAGAGCTAATTCTTGCACCTTATCGTTCCTTGACAATCTCTTTCAACTTTGGCGGCTAATTCTTGCGCCTTATCGTTCCTTGACAATCTCTTTCAACTTTGGCCGCTAATGTATGTCCTACCGTCCAAAGCCTTTCTAGATCTATCATTTCAATTGTGTTGGAGATACCATACCTTAGTAGCCCAACTTTCCCCAAAACACATAACAGGGAGACATTTTGAAATACCTTCAATAACCCAGTAACACCAATCGTCAACTAAAGAATTCTAAAACTGAATGCAAAAATAAAAATTAGTGAGCTATAAATTAAAAGATACTTAATTTTCACCTGAGGATCTTAAAAGATGTGTAGAAAGTGTGTGAGGATCTTGATTAATTATGTGAGTAATTAAAATAAACTACAGTGTAATTGATTGATGCCTTACTGCAATTGTCGTTGCAGCAATTTCAGATACATTTATTTCCATAGTTTTCAATGAAGAGAGCAGTCACAAAGTGAGCTCCAAGTAAATAATTGTTAAAAGCTTAGAACAAATTTTTTCAAAATGTATGTAACTCTTCGTGCAATAAACTAAAAATAACTTAAATAACTTACATGTTTCCTAAAGCGAGTAACTTCCAATAGCACACTGTATAAATGCAGGGGTAATTTAGGATGGTATGTAGTCAAAAAATGTTGCTAGATTCTAAATACGCCACACATATAGAGTTCAACTTGATGGGAGATTCTGTTATAAGGTTTGTAAAGAGAATGGAGAAAACTGAACTAATAGGCCATCAGACGGACATGGAAAGATGACTGGTGATCATAGTTCTACAATTTGTGGTCTTTCTGATCTACACCTCCATCTTGTATATAGAATTGTAATGATGGCTAATTATTTATTTGTTTTCTCTTCATGGTTTATTTTGGAACTTATGTTCAAGTGAAGTGTACTAATCTCCCATGTCATAATTGTTTTTATTGACACCAACTCTTTTTTACTGGTTTGCTTTAACTATAAAGCAAATTTATGTTTAATAATTAATTATTTTAGTAATATCATACTCTAGTGAAATAGAAATCTTACACATGAGAGAAAGTTGAGATTGCATATTCAGGTTGATGACACTAAATGTTGTTTATGTGATGAGATAGTAATGGATATCAGTTGTGTGGCAAGCTATGCACCATTGGACTGAAATATCAGTGCAGAATATTGGTATCATGAAGGTCCTAGATAACATAAAAGGTAATCACTTGAATCATTTTAAAAAGGAGATCATGGCCGCTATCTGCGGAGATATCATATACCACACTTGGCTTCCAAGGAAATGGAGAAGGTTTAAGGACAAACGTGTACATACGGAGGCGGTAGTAACACAGATAAATAAGGAAATCATTGAAAGATTATACTTAGTAGTTCAAATAAAGCAAAAAAGTGTAGACACTTTTATCAACATTTGTTATGTAATTGGTTTTATGTTTTGTAGGAGGCACGTTCTGTGTTATCAGAATTATGTGCTCTTTATTTATATCCGTTCTTAGGTGGTTATGATAATATTTTACAGTTGATCAAATAAGAAAAAAAAATAGAAATCTTCACTTGCATAACCATTCAGTTAATTTAAGAAAGAAAATTATACAATAGATTCTTAAAACAAAATTAAATGACAACACATCTAAATTTTTATCCTTTGATGTTAAATTTTTAACTTCATGAATTTTCTTTTGTGGCATCCGTCTTTACTGTGATTTTGAGACGTCTAGATCACAAAAAGAGACAGATAAAGTGATTCACTTTCAGTATGACCACAACAAATTATTAAATAAACACAGCTCTTAAAAATTAAATAGAAGAAAACCAAAAATAACACAAAATAACCTTATAGCAAACAAAGAGCAAATGATGGAGATACTGAAAGAAAAATCAAAGGGAACAAATGGAACTTGGATATATAATTGTAAGCAGAATATCAGTGTATATGTATGTATGTATGTATGTATGTATAATTTAGTATAATTTGAGGTGCTTCAATAGTTTCTTGCAAATTCCACAAAACACTATTACTGATATTCTACAAGAAATATTTAGGGAAGAAATAAATCTTAAAAGAGATATAAACACCAATTTTATCTATTAATTGTATAGAAAATTAATTGACAATCCAATTCGATCATAGCATATAAGCAACACACACAACAACTTTTGACTATAGAATAAAAGTTATCCTCATCAGAATTGAATCAACAGATAAAACAACTCTCTAAAACATCTTCAGAAATAACTCAAAACAAAACTAATGCTCGAGAACTTCAATTACAAGAATCTGAAGTACATTTAATCCTACATCATTGTCACTTGAAACTGAAGGGCTAAAATTGTATAAACAAACCACATGAAGATGCATGAGCGAAAAATGTCAGGATCACGATGATTTGATTTATCATCATTCATTCATGCCTACATAATGTCAAAATAGCAAATTTACTTGTGCATGGAAGCTTATAATAAAAAAGCTTCAACCCATGTACCTTCAGGGTTTATGAAAGTGGTGGATGCAAGATATCTTTTGTTGTTGTTGTTGATAAGCTCCTCAGACTCCAACCTTGAGGAGGAAAAAGAAGAATTTTATTTTTTGTTGTCAAATTGGTACCGAGGTTAGAAGCAAACAAAAATAATAGAAAAATAAAGCAAGATTGTCGAACCAAGGTTTAAAGATGGATGCCCAATGTCAATGTATGGACAACAATGGTAGAGACCCGGAGCTTAACACAAATCCGTTGCTTTTATTCACCATTGTTATTTGACAAAGAGAGCTTGATCCATGCCTCCCTAATCGTTATTATGATCCCATAAAACAATAGATATAGGCATATCGGATTCGGTTCTTCAATACATTGGAACAGATACAAAAATAGATTGTTTGATATGTTTGTTCTTAAAAAAAATTCTGAAACTCTAGCCCTTGAGGAATTTGAAAAGAATTTTAAGAGGATTAAAAAGAATTGAGGGAAAAACTACCTGCAAATAAACCAGTTAAGAATGAACTCAAAGTTTGTACTTTGTTGAGTAGAGCATCGACTTTGTTAGTGGTAACCAAAGAAGAGCGTAGAAGAGTGTAGAAGAAGGGATTGGAAAATAAATGCCCTTAGAATATAATAAAATTTCCAAACTACCCTTGGTCGTCCTAGTTATGGAATTTTTATATATTAGATAAATCACATAAATATACTATATCATAAAAATATTTACCATCTATGTTAACATAAATTTTCTAACTAAATATAAAAAAATTAGAATTAAGAAAATTGTACTGTCTTCGCCTCTTTCTCAACCCTTTTTCCTCTTCTTCTTTTCACTCTTCTGCTTCTTCGTCTCTTTCTTTCCTTTTACTCTTATGCTTTTTTGTCTCTTTCTTTTATTATTCTGTTCTACTTCCTTGGCTCTTTCTTTGACGTTATTTATCTTCTTCGTCTTTTTTCTTTTATTCTTCTTCTTATTTAAACCTTTCATCAAAATAACCATCCTCAATCAATTTTTGCCCATATGTCACAATTTTTATCCAAAAATAAGATGAAAAGAGGAACATAAAGACAATAAATTTGTACAATATCTTTTTAAGCATAAACTGATATTCTTAGAGATACAAACCAAAATAAGGTAAAAGACACTTATTATACATAATTAATTCATGACTAATATAAGTTTAACTCAGTCTATAAATTATTGTCTTGTCTTTCGTTAGGTACACTTTTCAATGTTAATTTTCTCTTCTATTTCAACTTTAATATTATGTAATATACACTTTGAACGCAAATTTAATTCATTTTATAGTTTATTATTTGTTACTATAGGATTACTTATTTAATTCATCATTGATATAAACTTAATTCACTATATAGATAATTGTCTGGTGTTTTATTAATTATATTTTTTTATATATGCATAATTCTCTCTTCCAATTAAACTTTAATATTTGTGTAAGGCACTTTTAATACAAGTTAATTCATTTTTAGTTTATTGGTTGATTTTTTATGATTGAATTACTTGTTTGATTCATTATTAAAATAAGTGTAACTTCTAGTAAACCGAAATAGCTAGGATTATACAAAAAACTAAGAATAGTTATTTTTGGAAAGAATAGGAGAAATCTTGAAATTTCTCAAGTGTAAAAGTAAGTTTTTGCTCATTTTCAAACGGCTTTCACTTCTAGCTCAGGATGCGTTAGGGTCAGTTCTTAATATGGTTAAAAAGCCCTTGGAAAGATCTTTCCAATGCCGCCAAGTTTGCACATTTTCGATATCATATGAGGGAGATATGTCTATCGGAAGTTGGGTTGTTGGATTGAGGAAAATCCAATCCGGATTTTAGTAAGGGTAAAGTGGTTTTTTCACCCTACTATTTCCTAATTTGTTTTATGGGTTTATTAGGGGTACTAAGACTAAAGTCAGTTTTTAAAAATTGAAATATGCTTTGAGCTTGGGAGAAAAGAGAAGAGAAGAAGGAGAAAGTTTAAAAGGCCAAGAGTTCATAAAAAATGTTAAGATCTTCAAGTAGAATTCTTCGGAGTGATCCCTATAAGGGATGTGAGATCTTTCTGTGTTGGTTACATTCACCCACACACAACCATGTTTAATTCAGCGAGTTTTGAATATATTGGTTGATGAATATTGAAGTTCTTGGTGAACAATTATTAAATTCTTGTTGGTTGAGTTGTAGCATGTTCGAGTTGATTGGATTCGTGTTTCCGGGTCTATTCTATTGGTATTGTGGTTATTAGTGATCCTATGTGATTGGGGTTAGATCCATGGAACTTTAGGAGGTTTAGAGATGAAAAATGGAGAAGAAAAGCAGGAGGTGCCATCTAAAAGGCCCTGTGGCACCGCACCTACTAGAGCCCCTCAAGAAAACTTCTGTATGAGAGACTTTTGTGCACCGCGCCAGCCAGAGCGCCTCAGACAAGAGTCTGTCATTCAGGCTCTGGCACTCCGCAACTCTCAGAGAGCCAAGGTCACCTGGAGACCCGTTGTTTCCTTATCTTTTTGTACTAGTTCCTAAATGATGTAGCTACGATTCCTAGTCGATTCTAATACTCCAAGGTACATCTAAACATCACCAAATCATCTTTAACATGAATCATGATCCTTGAATCCATAATCCAATTCAAGAAAAGTTATGATCAAAGTTAAAGAAGTTATGAGTCAAGTTTAAAAGTTACGAAGCAAGTCAAATTATTTTCTTAAAGTTTTCAAGAGTCTTAAACAAACATTTTAACTTTGTTTTAAGGCTCAAGCTACAATTTGAGCAAAGACAAATGAGTTGAGTTTAAATATCAAAATTTATAAGGGAACTAAGTATTCCCTAAAAGTTAAGTTTCAAGTTAAGCAAAAAGTAAAAATTTGAGTTCATTTCTCAAAAGTTATATGGGAACTAAGTATTCCCTAAGAGTTACAAATGTTTTCACATTTAAGTTAAGAGGAAACTAATATTTCCCAATCGAGTTTGAACAAAAATTGGGAATATTGATTCCAAGAGGGCTTTCTAAAGCTAAAAAGGGTTGGGAAAATTATCTCAACCCAGAGGAAAGGAAGTTATTTTAAGAGCATGAGCTAACGTATATTTTGGGAGAAGTATTGAACATCGATGTGGGGAAAAGAGTTCATATTAACTCAAGTCTCCATATAAATTATGTAGTCATCATGGGTATTAACAGGTCATATTTTTTAGATGATAATGTAAGTTTAGCCAGTGGATCCACTTGGCTGAGGATGTTCTATGTGACGGCAAAGTATAGGACCGTTCTGGCAGTGTGGGGAGACGCTGTATCACCACTTAGGCTCATAGTGGTGGTTGTCGGTTAGATAAACTCCCACAGAGCTATATTACTTTCATATATAAGTAAAGTTGAGTTTTCTACTGCATTTTCTTTGAAGAATTGAGTTGTATTTTTGTTTTACTAGCTTTATATATATCGCATCTGTTTTAAATTGCTTTATATACATACATTGAGTTTAGAAAATCATGAGTTAAGCAGAGCAAAGGTACGTTCATCTTACTCTTATCAACCTTAAGTTGTTTTTTAGAATTCCAACTCGCATACCCGTACATTCAATGTACTGATGTCTGTTGACCTGCATAGTCTTATGATGTAGAGCAGGTAACGCGGATCAGCACCCAGTGCCTCGTTGATCATGTTGAGCCTTCAGAGTTAGTGGTTAGCCTCCTTGCATTCTGGAGGGCAGTTATATTGACTTCTAGTTTTTCATTATAGGATGTTATGGGGTTTGTCACAACATCCATATTATAAGAGCACAGAGTTCAAGAGTCCAAGGGAGTCTATGAAGCCATGTCTATAGAGTC
Source organism: Solanum sitiens (assembly GCA_016801875.1). NCBI lineage: Eukaryota > Viridiplantae > Streptophyta > Magnoliopsida > Solanales > Solanaceae > Solanum > Solanum sitiens. Next base: position 798,152 of record JABWTJ010000543.1, on the reverse strand, counting down.
TTAGTCATCGGTGTTAAGCACGCCACATCTATGACTAGGAGGCTATAATATTTAGGAATTTCTCACTTCTTTCATAATTCCTTTATTGCATTGGAGTTTATCTCTAAAAAGTTTCACTCTAATTTGTTATTGCAATTCTTTCAGATCATCATTCCTCCACGAAGAGCATTCAAAGGTCGACCAGCAAGAATGAATTTGAAGAACCACAGGTACCTAATGCACAGAACGTGCAACCTCAAGGGGAAGTCACTAATGCTGAGTTGCGTGAGGTTATTCGAATACTAAAAAAATAGTGACTAACAAGGTCGAGCAACAAAGCAAAGCTCGACAAGAAGGGGATAACACTTTGAGGGTTCAGGAATTCTTGAGGATGAATCCCCAAGTTTTACTGGTTCGAGTACTACTGAGGATCCAGAGAACTTTATGGAAGAGTTGAAGAAGGTATTTGATGTGATGCATGTGATTGATGTTGAGAGAGTTGAACTAGACGCATATTAACTCAAGAGTGTGGCTAGGACTTGGTCCGATAAGTGGAAGGAGGGTAGAGATGAGTATGAACCACATCTGAGTTGGGCTTGCCTTGAAGAAACTTTCTTGGGGCACTTCTTTCATCGGGAATTAAAGGAAGAAAAGGTACGGGAGTTCTTTAATCTAAAATAGGACTCCTTGAGTGTTCATGAATATGGCTTGAAGTTCACCCAACTGTCTCGCTATGCTCCTGAGATGGTTAATGATATGAGGAGCAGAATGAGCTTGTTTGTTGCTAGCTTGGGTGATGCTTCAAGCAAAGAAGGTCGGGTTGCAATGTTGATTGGGATATGGAAATTTCAAGGTTAATGGTCTATGTGCAACAAGTGGAAGAAGAAAAGTTGAGGGATAGAGAGGAGTACAGGAACAAGAAAACTAAGACGAGGAATGAATCTGGTCAATAGAAGAGTGGTTCAAGTTGACCACAATTTTAGAAACTAAATGGCCATGCACCATCATCTGCTAGTGCACTTGTGCCCAGAAACAGAGATGAGTATAATGACAGAATTCTTAGAACTTCAAGGTTGGACCAGCCCAATCCCAAGGTAGTGTGGCAGAAGGAGGGAGTTGGGCTTCTACATGTGCTAAGTGTGGTAGAAACCACCCCGCTAGATGTCGTAATGGCTAGGTAGGTTGCTTCAAGTGTGGTCAAGAGGGTCACTTCATGAGAGAGTTCCCTAAGAATAAGAAATGTGGTGGAAATCCGCGCAATAGAGCTCAATCTTCATCAGTTGCTCAACAAGACAAGGCTGCACCTAGAGGAGCCACTTCTGGCACAGGTGGAGGGGCAAACCGTCTATATTCAATCACTAGCCGCCAAGAGCAAGAAAACTCACCAGATTTTGTCACGATATGATAAAAGTATTTAATTTTGATGTTTATGCTTGGTTAGACCTAGGTGCAAGTTTATCTATTGTAACTCCTTATGTTGTAAATCAGTTTGAGATTCCTCCAGAGCAATTTTGTGAACCTTTCTATGTTTCTACCCCTGTTAGAGAGTCTATTCTAGCGGAAAGAGTCTATCGTGATTGTCCTATCTCTATTAATCACAAGAACAACATGGCTGACCTAGTAGATTTGGACATGGTAGATTGATGTTATTTTAGGTATGGATTGGCTCCATGCTTGTTATGCGTCAATAGATTGTAGGACTCGAGTTGTCAAGTTTCTAGTTCCTAACGAGCCAGTCATAGAGTGGAGTAGTAGTTCAGTAGTGCCTCAGGGTCGTTCTATTTCATACCTTAAGGCAAGGAAGTTAGTTTCAAGGGGGTGTATCGATTACTTAGTTCGAGTTAATGACTCAAGTGCTGAGGTACCTTCCCTTCAGCCAATTCCTATTTTAAAAGAGTTTCCATAAGTCTTTACAGGTGATCTACCCGGATTCCCTCCTGAGAGACAAATAAACTTCGACATAGACATCATTCTGGATACCCGTCCTATCTATATTCCACTATATAGAATGGCACGAGCAGAGTTAAAAAAATTTGAAAGAGCAGCTGAAAGATCTGTTAGATAAAGGTTTTATTCAACCAAGTTTCTCACCTTGGGGCTCTAAGGTCTTATTTGTGAGAAAGGAGGATGGTTCCCTTAGGATGTGTATAGACTACTGCCAATTGAATAAAATAACCGTCAACAATAAATATCCTCTTCCAAGGATAGATGATCTTTTCAACCAACTTCAAGGTGCTTCTTGCTTCTCAAAAATTGATCTCAGATCAGGCTACCATCAGTTGAAAGTTAGGGAATACGACATTTCAACGACAACTTTTACAACCAGGTACGGGCATTATGAGTTTTTGGTCATGTCTTTTGGTTTAACTAATGCACCAGCAACGTTCATGGATCTTATGAACATAGTATTCAAGCCTTATTTAAATATGATTTTTATCGTCTTCATTGATAACATACTTATCTATTCAAGGAATGAAGAGGATCATTCTAGTCACCTCAGGATAGTCCTTCAGACTTTGAAAGATAAGGAGTTGTATGTCAATTTCTCCAAGTGTGAGTTTTGGCTTAAGTCTATGGCATTTTTGGGCCACATAGTTTCTCATGATAGGATTAGAGTTAATACCCAAAAGATAGAAGCAGTTCAGAGTTGGCTTAGACCACATCTCCAACAAATATAAGGAGTGTCTTGGGTTTGGCTGACTATTATAGGAAATTTGTTGAAGGGTTTTCATCAATCTTTTCTCTGTTGACCAAGCTAATTCAGAAGACAGTTAAGTTTCAATAGTCTAAAGCTTGTGAGAAAAGCTTTCAGGAATTGAAAAACAGATTGACTACCACTCCAGTTTTGACCTTACATGAGGGTTCTCAAGGTTTTGTGGTGTACTGCGATTCATCAATAGTTGGTTTGGGCTGCGTGTTAATGCAGAAAGACAAGGTCATAGCTTATGCCTCCAGACAGTTGAAAGTTCATGAGAAGTACTGCCCAACCCATGACTTAGAATTGGCTGTAGTAGTTTTTGCTTTGAAGATATGGCATCACTACTTGTATGGTGTCCATGTTGACACATTCACAGATCACAAGAGCCTCCAATATGTGTTCACTCAGAAGGCGCTAAATCTCATACAGAGGAGGTGGTTAGAATTACTCAAGGATTATAACATGAGTATTCTTTATCACCTAGGTTAGGCTAATGTGGTTGTTTATGCCTTAAGTAGGTTATCCATGGGGAGTACCACCCATGTTGAGGAAAAAAAGAGGGAGTTAGCTAAAGATGTGCACATACTTTCACCCCTGGGAGTCAGACTTATGAGTTGGAGCTACCATAAGAGTTATCATCGGTTCATCTGGTATTTTATATTTCTATGTTGAAGAAGTGTATGAGTGATCCTTCATTAATTGTACCAACTGAGAATGTTGTGATTAAGGATAGCTTATCCTATGAAGAGATTCCGGTTCAAATTTTAGATCTTCAAATTTGCAGGTTTAGAACAAAGAAAGTTGCAGTAGCCAAAGTCCATTGGAGGAATCAATTTGTTTAAGAAATAACTTGGGAGGCAGAGGAGGATATGAAAAAGAGATATCCACATATCTTTGAATCCGGAGAGAATACAGATCAAGGTACTAAATTCTCTTCTTACCACTTTATAAGACTGTGTGTAAGCACCTTATTACTCGTTGTTGGTTGTTGAAGGGCTGAAATGATGTTACTACCCCTATCTTAGTGAAAGAGTTCTCATTCGAGGATGAATGTTCCCAAGGGGGAGATATTTAAACATCTCGTAAACCGAATAGCTAGGATTAAACAAAGAAACTAAGAATAATTATTTTTGGAAAGAACAGGAGAAATCTGGAAAATTTCCCAAGTGTAAAAATAAGTTTTTGGTCATGTACAAACGGCCATAACTTCTAGCTCAAGATGACTTAGGGCCAGTTCTTTATAGGGTTGGAAATCCCTTGAAGCGATCTTTCTAATGCCACCAAGTTTGCGCATTTTTGATATCGTGTGAGGGAAATATGCCTATCAGAAGTTGGGTTGCTGGATTGAGAAAAATCCAATTGAGATTTTAGTAAGGGTCAAGTCGTATTTTCACCCTACTATTTCCTAATTTGTTTTAAGGGTTTATTAAGGGTAAACTAAGCCTAAAGTCAGTTTTAGAAAATTGAAATATGCTTAGGGCTTTGGAGAAAAGAGAAGAAAAGAAAGACAAAGGAGAAAGACAAAGAATTAGTCAAGAACGCCAAGATCTTCAAGTAGAATTCATCGGGCTTATCCCTATAAGGTATGTGAGATCTTTTTGTGTTGGGTTCGTTCATTAATTCAGAGAGTTTTGAATAGATTTGTTGATGAATATTGAAGTTCTTGATGAACAATTATTGAATTCTTGTTGGTTGAGTTGTAGCATGTTCTAGTTGATTGGATTCGTGTTTCCAGGTTGTGTTTCAGGTCTAATCTATTAGGTATTTAGGTTATTAGTGATCCTAAGTAATTGAGGTGATATCCTTGGAAGTTTAGGAGGGTTAGAAATGAAAATCCGAGAAGAAAAGTCGGAGGCCCCGTCTAAAAGGCCCTGGGGCGCCGCACATACCAAAGCCCCTCAGGACAACCTATGTATGATAGGCTCTAGCGCGCTGCGCCAGCCAGAGCGCCTCATGCAAGAGTCTGTCCGTTAGGTTTTGGTGCTCCGCGCCTTTCAGAGCGCTAAGGTCACCTTGAGACCCCGTTCTTTCACTATCTTTTTGTACTAGTTCATAAATGATGTAGCTACGGTTCCTAGTTGATTCCAATACTTTAAGGTACATCTAAACATCATGAAATCATCCTTAAACATGAATCATGATCCTTGAATCCATAATCCTATTCAAGGAATGTTATGATCAAAGTTAAAGAAGTTAAGAGTCAAATTTAAAAATTAAGAAGCAAGTCAAAGTAAGTTCTTAAAGTTTTCAAGAGTCTTAAACAAACATTTTAACTTTGTTTTAAGACTCAAGCTACAATTTGAGCAAAGAGTAATGAGTTGAGTTTAAATCTCAAAAGTTATAAGGGAACTAAGTATTCCCTAAGAGTTAAGTTTCAAGTTAAGCAAAGAGTAAAACGTTGAGTTCATTTCTCAAAACATATAAGGGAATTATGTATTCCCTAAGAGTTACAAATGTTTTCACATTTAAGTTAAGAGGAAATTAAGATTTCACAACCGAATTTTGAACAAGAAAATGGAATATTGATTCCAAGAGGGATTTTAAAGCTAAAAAGGGTTGAGAAAATTATCTCAAACCATAGGATAAGATGTTATTTTAAAAGGATAAGCTAAAATATATTTTAGGAGTAGTATTGAGCATCTATGTGGGGAAGAGAGTTCATTTTAAATCAAGTCTTCATGTAAACCATGTAGCCATCATGGGTATTAACGGGTCATAGTTGTTAGATGATCACATCAGTTTTGACAGTGGATCCACTAGGTTGAGAGGATGTTCTATGCGACGACAAAGTATAGGGTGTATCACCACTTAGGCTTATAGTGGTGGTTGTCGATTAGAGGAACTCCCATAGAGATACATTACTTTCATATATAAGTAAAGTTGAGTTTGCTACTGCATTTTCTTTGATGAATTGAGTTCCTTTTCTATTTTCAAGTTTTATATATATCGCATGTGCTTAAATTGCTTTATATATATATATATATATATATATATATATATATATATATATATATATATATATATATATATATAACAACTTAAGATTAAGTTGTTGTTTAGCATTCCAACTCGCATACTCGTACATTCAATGTACTGATGTCAGTTGCCCTGCATTGTCTTATAATACAGACGCAGGTAACCAGGATCAGTACCCAGCGCCTCGTTGATCCAATTGAACATTCGAAGTCAGTGGTGAGCCTCCTTGCATACTGGAGGACACTTTTATTCCCTTTCTATTTATTTCATTTATAAGATATTGTGGGGTCTGTCTCAACATCTATCTTACTATTATAGAGTCTTCATAGACAGTCGAATATCCAATTGAGTCCCTTCCTTGCATTACATATGTTTTTCTATGAGAATTTAAGTGTCATTTTGGCAAGACAATTATGTTTTAAGTATTTCTTTTAACAATGTTCTCATTCCATAATCGAGTTAAGTTAAGTCTTCAGCTGATTTAAGTAAGCTTTGCCAAGGGTTCGCTCAAGACCAACAATGGTCATTGGGTGCTGGCCACGTCCAGGGTGTAGGCTCGGGATGTGGCAATAAGTTTTATTTAATTTACAAATCGTATAGTGCTCTTTTGTTTGCTTTATTTTACATTCATGTATAATTCACTTCTACAACTTTATACATTTTTAATTCAAGTTTAATTCGTTTGACAATTTATTATGTCTCTTCATTTCTTATGATTAGATTACTCATCTAATTAGTTATTGATACAAGTTTTATGTAGTTTACGAAATATTGACTGTTGTTTTATTTGCGATTAGCTTTGATAAGTTGTTCCTACAAATAATTGAAAATATATTTTGGAGTTTATATCTCAATTTTAAGAGGGTTTGATTAAGTTTAGAATTGATTTTAGGAAAAATATTAGATTGAAGCTCGAAAAGGATGAAGTTTATAGATTTATACCGCGTTTGTACTAATGTTTTATTAGATATGTTTATTAATTGTATTAAAATCAGGAACAATACATTCTACATTTATAATACATATTCCAATTTTCACTCTCTCTTTTTAATGATATCAACTAAAATGATTTAGGTAACACACTTATAATATGTTTATAATACATGCACGACAAATTTTTAACACATATCACAAACATTACTCACATTCTTAGTGATTCAAAATAAAAGTTTTTTTTATAAGACACATATTCTACATGTTTTATTCGTGAATAATATATTTATAAAAGGTATTGCACACTTTACTCCTTTCTTACGGATACTAAAAAGAATAATTTAGGTAATACACTAACAATACATTTATAAGATATCCACAATACGTTTTTAATACATATTGCAACCATCACTCATTTTCTTGAATACACTGGAACATATACAAAAATAGATTATTTGATATGTTTGTTCATAGAATTAAATTTTTTGTAAAGTCTTCGCTTCTTTCTTAGCCCTTTTTCCTCTTGTTCTTTTCACTCTTCTGCTTCTTCGTCTCTTTCTTTCATTTTACTCTTATGCTTCTTCATCTCTTTCTTTTTTTCACTCTTCTACTTCCTTGTCTATTTCTTTGGCGTTATTTATCTTTTTCCTCTTTTTTTTTTCCTCTTCTTGTTCTTTGAAATTTTCATCTAGATAATCATCCTCAATCAGTTTTTGCCCATATGTCATTATTTTTATCCAAAAACAAGATGAAAAGAGGAACAGAAAGACCAGAAATTTGTACAAAATCATGTTTTAAGCAGGAATTTCAAATCTTTAAAATTACAGAAGCAAGAGTTCACCATTGATGGTCATTATAATACTTCAAATTTTGAATTAATTATTCGATTTTAAGAGGGTTTGGTTAATTGAAAATAATTGAAAATGTCGTCTGGAGTTTTAATATCAATAGTAAGAGGGTTTGATTAAGTTTATAATTGATTTTAGAATAAATATTAGATTGAAACTTAAAAAAAGGTAAAGTTTATGAAACTATATCACAATTGTACTAAAGTTGTATTAGATATGCTTCATAATTGTATAAAATTTTATTAAAATCATGAACAATACATTTATAATACAAATTACAAACTTCACTCCTTTTTATAGTGATATGAACCAAAATAATTTAAGAAAAATCTTGTAATACATTTAAAACATAGTCATAATACATATTTCAAATATCACTCATGTTCTTAGAGATATTAACCAAAATAATTTATAACACTTATAATACATAATTTATTCATGAATAATACAAGTTTATAATTCAATCTATAAATTATTATCTTGTCTTTCGTCAGTTACATTTTCCACTGTTAATTTTTCTCTTCTGATTTAGAACATCTCGCAACTACAAACGACTAGAAAAGAGTTTAAAATCTGAAAATACATATTTTTGGAAACAAAAAGAAAATCTGGAAAATTTGTCTAAGTTTGGAAAGTGAGTTTTAGTCATTTTCAAACGACCATGACTCCTAGATCAGGATGAATTAGGAGTAGTTCCAGATATGGTTGGAAAGCCCTTAGAATAATCTTTCCAACGCCTTGGAGGTTGCACAATTTTTATATCGTATGAATGAGTTATGCCTTTCGAAAGTTGGGCTGTTGGATTAAGGAAAGTCCATTCGGATTATGAAAAGGAAAACTAGACTTTTCCTTAATTAAATTTCCTATTTCACTCTTTGGGATTTATTGGGGTTAAGTAAGACTTTGTTCAGTTTAGAAAAAGGAAAACTTACGCTAGGGCTTGGAGAAGAGATAAAAGAAGAGAAAAGAGAATCGAAATCAAGAAATGCCAAGAACGCTTAACCTTTGTGTCACACCCCGAGCTACTCCCGAGACGCGGACACGGAACCTAGGACCACAAGTGATCCCAAGCTAACCCTGCTGGCATGATCATGAGCATAATAAAGATAATAAACTGATGCAGAAGCTAAATCATAACTTAATCTGAAAAGATGGGGAATACCCATATGCTAAATCAGAGATATATAAAAAATGATGAGTTTAATAGAAAGAAATATTAAATCAACGCTAAGCTGAAACTAACTATGTCTGAAATAAGCCTCTAAACTGAACTAGAAATACTGGGACAAGCCCCAGCTAAATCTAGCAAAAAATGAAACTAGAAGACTAAGTACTGAAAAGAACTCATAACTGTTGTCCTCGGAGAATGAGGATTCACCACTGAATCTGCTGAACTGGAGATCGGAAATCAATCTAAGCGTGATATGGATGCTGAGAAACTGAACCTACATCACGAGAATATGTAGCGCACATATACGTCAATACTCAAAAGGTAATGATCATGTAGGATAGAGTAGAGCTGAAATAAAACATAACTGAACAAGTACAAAAGCAAGTATAATAATCTGAACATAATATACTAAATTATGAGTTAACTGAATGCAATGTTCAATTTATAACATGCTGAAACTGAATACTGAATATACTGATAAATGGTCAATGCAAGAGAGTCTCACTGAACTATGGGAGCTACTAATAACCGATAATAAAACCACATGAGCTAAATGTGGAGTCCGATGTATACCTTGCCAAAGGTATAAAGGCATGCTGACGTGATCACTAAATTGATTGCCCACAGAGGGGACTTACAACCTACTTGGCTAGTAGTTCTGGGACTATTTGGGTACGCTGAACCCTAGTCTAAGTCAGTATTATGCTACTCCCAATGAATTAGGTAATTAACTGATTATGACTTAGTTTTTGTAAATACTGGATTGCTCAGAACTAAAAATGCAAACTGAGAATGCAACAATTAATCTGGTAATCATGCATTTATAAATGAGGCATGTATATCTGAAGTAACTGAAATATCTGACCTAGCATGTGTAATTTGAGAACTAAAAAAATACATAGCTAGGGTTCTGAAATTCATGCGATAAACTGAATAATAACATGATAATCTAATTCGGAACATATAACTAATAAATTCATGAAGTTCTGTTGAAGTTCTAGAACCCTAGGTCTAATAATGATATGGGAATCAAGAATCTGACTGAAAACTAGGGACCCAATGGGTGAAAGCAACCCACTAGTGAAATCTCACATACCTAGTGATGAAATTCATGGAAAAATACTTAGATTTCGTGGCTGGAACTGCTGGAAACTTGTTGCGTTCTTGAACTTGGGTTCTTGAGCTTTTTCTCCTTTCTTGCTTCTAATTTTCTAACTTTTGATTAATGATTTTGACTTAGGTAAGTTTTAGTTATGTTTCTTGACTTAAACTGACTAAAATTTGATGATTTAGGGTCAAAACGACGTATCTTAAGGTTTAAACGAATTGGAAAATACCAAAAGACCCCTGGGTAAGTTGTTGTCGGACTAAACGATGACATGGACAGACGGTCCGTCGTTCCATCGACGGTCCGTAGGTTGGGTCTGTTCAACAGGCCTTTACTAAAACGGGCATAACATTTTATTCGGAGCTCTAAATTTAGCAAGGTCGGTTAATATGGAAATATAATTCAATTATCTATCTGTTGATATGTCATAGGACACCTAATTCATTATGTGCTGAGATATATGATCATTTGAAGTTGACCCTACTGCATTTCCCCCTTAACTAGCTGCTAATTCCCACCTACGGTCAAACCTACGGACCGTAGGTCCACCTACGGACCGTGCTATTCATCCGTGGTTCTTTTCATAGAGTGGGTTAATGGGGTCTCGATCGATGGTCATACACTTTGAACTGTAGTCTGATCTATGGACCGTAGGTCCATGCGTCGACCAAGACTTAACCAAGCTTTTAGGGCTGAGATTTTTTTTGGAGTTTTTGACCCCATCGACGGATGTGCAGGACAGACCGTTGGTCAGGAAACGGTCCGTCGATTCCACCATTAGTTGCACCTGCAGATTGTTTTGAAAAGTTGGTTTTTGGTCTGTTTTGGATACGGGGTGTTACATTATCTCCCTCTTAGGAACATTCGTCCTCGAATGAAGACTAAACTAGCTGGAATAGAGGGAGAGAGCTGCAAACCCTACTACTAAACACTGAGAACTGAGTTTCTGACTGAATTGAGTTCCGAGAACATGCAAATACGCTGAAAATGCAAGTACAAAATGAGGGAACATGATTCTAAGACTGAGTTCACGCATGAATGACTGGAAAACTAAAGAGGAACTATTACCTCAAGCTGGAGTAGAATCGTAAGGAAAGAGGTGAGGATACTTGGATTTCATGGCTGCTTCTGCTTCCCAAGTAGCTCCCTATACGGACTTACTCCTCCATAAAACCTTGATTGAAGTGACTTCTTTGTTTCTCAACCTTTTAACCTGACGGTCAAGAATCTCAACTGGTACATCCTCCAAATAAAGACTATCTTTCACTGCCACACTCTTTAATGGCACTATAGAGGCTGGATCACCCACACACTTATTCAAGAGCGAGATGTGAAAGACCGGATGCACTGATGCTAAGTCTGCTGGTAATTCTAACTCATATGCCAGCTTGCCAATCCTTTTCATGATCTTGTAAGGGCCTACATATCTAGGACTGATTTTTCCTTTCTTGCCAAATCTCATCACCCCTTTCATAGGTGACACTTTCAGAAAAACCCAATCATCAACTTGGAACTCTAGTTCCCTTCTCCTTACATCTACGTAAGATTTCTGACGACTTTGGGCTGTCTTAAGTCTATCTCTAATGTGTTGCACTTTCTCCATAGCATGAAGGACTGAATATGGCCCTATCAAAGCTTCTTCACTTACTTCAAACCAACCAATAGGAGACCTACATCTACGCCCATACAATGCCTCATAAGGGGCCATCTGAATGCTGGAATGGTAGCTATTGTTGTAGGCAAACTCAGTCAGAGGAAGGTGATCATCCTAACTACCTTTGAAATCGATCACACAAGCTCTCAACATATCCTCTAGGGTATGAATAGTACACTCTGCTTGTCCATATGTCTGCGGATGAAAGGCTGTGCTAAGGTTAACTTCAGTACTAAGACCCTTCTGAAATGACTTCCAGAAATGAGAGGTAAACTGAGGACCTTTATTTGAGTTGATAGACAAAGGAACCCATGCAACCTCACAATTTCATTAATGTAAGGCTTGGCATAGTCCTCTGCCGAATCTGTAGTCTTGACCACCAAAAAGCGAGAAGACTTAGTCATCCTATCAATTATCTCCCAAGTGGAGTCATGTTGTCTTCGTGTACACGATGACCATGTGATTAAATCCATATTGATCACTTCCCACTTCCAAGTAGGAATGTCGATCTCTTGAGTCATACCCCCTGGTTTCTGATGTTCTACCTTGACTTACTGACAACTGGGGCACTTACTCGCAAAATCTACTATATCCCTCTTCATGCCATTCCACCTATAGACTTCCCGCAGATCGCGGTACATCTTAGTGGCACGTGGGTGAATAGAATATCTGGATTTATGGGCTTCTGCAAGAATATGTTGTGTCAACTCTCCCACATCAGGAACATACAATCTACCCTGGTAGCGAAGTACACCATCTCCCCCTTGAGAGAAAACCTCCACTCTCTGATTGCGGACTGCACCTTTTAGTTCAAGCAAGATTGGATCACTCTCTTGATTTTCCTTAACCTCCACTACCAAAGAAAATTCTGCCCCATTCTGAACTGTTACACCATTGTTTGATATGCTCATAAGGCGAACTCCCAAGCGAGCAAGCCTGTGAACATCCTTCACTAGCTCCTTTCTTTCTTCTTCAACATGGATACACTACCCATATATAGTCTACTAAGAGATTCTGCTACTACATTCGCCTTACCTGGATGATAATGCACACTCATATCATAATCCTTAAGGAACTCAAGCCTTCTCCTCTGGAGAAGATTCAACTCTTTCTGGGTGAACACATATTGGTGGCTCTTATGGTCAGTGAACACATCTACATGAACACCATACAAGTACTGTCTACATATCTTTAGTTCAAACACCACTGCTGAAAGCTCGAGGTCATGAGTTGGATAGTTCTTCTCATGCACCTTAAGTTTTCTAGAAGTATAAGCTATAACCTTATCTCGCTGCATCAACACACAACCAAGGACAACTCTAGATGCATCACAATAGATCACATAACCATCTGAACCCTCTCGTAGAGTCAAGACAGGAGCTGTAGTTAATCTAGTCTCCAATTCTGCAAAGTTTTTCTCACAATCATCTGACCATTGAAACTTGACCATCTTCCGAGTCAACCTAGTCAATGGTGAGGCTATTGATGAAAATCCTTCCACGAACCTTCTGTAATAACCCGCTAGACCTAAGAAACTTCTGATATCTATAGCAGAGGTAGGTCTGGGCCATTGTTTCACTGCTTCTATATTCTGTGAATCCACTCGAATCCCTTCGCTAGACACAATGTGACCAAGGAAAACAACGGATTGCAACCAGAACTCACATTTGCTAAACTTAGCGAATAACTAGCGATCCTTGAGAGTCTGTAGAACAATTCTCAAATGACTCGCATGTTCTTCCTTATTCCTAGAGTAAATGAGGATATCATCAATGAAGACGATAACGAACAAGTCCAAGTACTGTTTGAACACTCTGTTCATCAAATCCATGAAAGCTGTAGGAGCATTGGTTAGTCCAAATGACATAACTACAAATTCATAATGACCATACCGAGTTCTGAAGGCTGTTTTCGAAATGTCACTATCTCTGACTCTGAGCTGATGATAACCCGATCTGAGGTCTATCTTTGAGAAATGTCTAGCACCCTGAAGTTAGTCAAACAAGTCATCAATCTTAGGGATGGGATACTTATTCTTGATTGTGACCTTGCTCAACTGTCTATAGTCAATGCACATTTCAAGAGAACCATCTTTCTTTTTTACGAACAACACTGGTGCATCCCATGGTGAAATACTAGGTCTGATGAAACCTTATCTAGAAGATCTTTCAACTGCTTTTTCAATTCCTTAAGCTCTACTGGAGCCATTCTGTAAGGAGGAATAGAAATAGGCTGGGTATCTGGAAGGAGATCAATTCCAAAGTCGATTTCCCTTTCAAGAGGAACTCCAGGAAGATCTTCTGGAAACACTTCTGGAAATTCACTGACTACTGGAACTGACTCAAGATTTGGAGTTTCAGAGCTAGAATCATTAACCCTAACTAGATGATAGAGATAACCCTTAGAGATCATCTTTCTGAACTTAATGTAAGAAATAAATTGACCCATAGGCGCTAAGCTACTACCCTTCCATTCTAAGATTGGTTTGTTAGGAAACTAGAAACGAACAATCCTAGTTCTACAATCGACTGAGGCATAACATGAATGTAACCAATCTATGCCTAGAATGACTTTGAAGTCTACCATTTCTAACTCTACTAGATCTGCTGAGGTGACTTTCTCAGAGACTTTGACAGGGCAATTTTTGTATACCTGTATAGCTATAACTGGGTCACCGACTGGAGTAGAGACTGAGAAATATTCTGAGAGAGTTTCTAGATTGACACTTAATTGGACTGCTATGTAAGGAGTTACAAAAGAAAGAGTAGCCCCTGGATCTAACAATGCATAAACATCAAGGTCAAAGACTCGTAATATACTAGTGACTACATTAGGAGAACCTTCTTGATCCTGGCGAGCCTGAAGAGCATACAACCTGTTCTGGTGCTGATCAACACATGTACCAGATGAGTTACCCTGCTGAGTTGAGCGATTTGCTGGTGTTGATGAAGTTGTAGACTGAGCTCTACCATTTCCACTTCCTTGACCCTGTCTCAAAGGACAATCCCTCAACCTGTGACCAGACTGACCGCACACAAAACATCCTTCTTTTCCTGCAAGACACTCGCCCAGATGGTTCTTACCACACTTAGGGCAAGCGGGGTAAGTCTTGGTGCCTGAAACACTTCCCTGAGACTTAGAGCCTGGTGCTCTAACCTTCTGGTCAAACCTGTTCTTGGAGGATGGAACACTAGCTGATGAAGGGGCTGGAGATGAGAACTTTTTGTTGACTCTGTGAGCGATTTCCACCACCCAATTTCTGCTGAGAATAGTCATATTTCCCAGATTAGCCTTCTTATTCTCCTTGGACTATTCCTAAACTTATCACCCTCAACCTGCTGAGCATGAGTCATAAGCCTATAGATGTTCATATCTCCCAGCAACATAGCATTTCTGCACTCTGTCTTCACCAAATCTGACACTCCATACAAGAACTTATTCATCTGAGCCCTGGAGTCAGCAACCATGTGAGGAGCATACCTGGAGAGTTTGTTAAACTTCAGCTCATACTCTTGGACCGTCATGTTCCCCTGCCCTAAGTTCATGAATTCTTGAGCCTTTGCTTCTCTCAACTCTATTGGGAAAAACCTGTTGAGAAAAGTCTCACTAAAACAATCCCAAGTGATAAGAGCTGCATTTGCTCCCCTATTCTTCTTCCACTGAGTGTACCAGATATGAGCAACATCATTCAACTGGTATGATGCCAACTCAACCCGATCATTCCCAATGACTTGCATTACCTCAAAGATCTTTTTGATCTCATCGAAGAAATTCTGAGGATCCTCATTAGTGTGCGATCCTAAGAACTCAGGCGGATTCATCCTAACAAAGTCACGGACCCTTACTGCTACTGATCCACCATTTTCATTCACAGGAGTATGAACCCGATTATTCTGGTTGGTCATACTCTGAGCCAACATCTGTATGGCATTCCTGAACTCAGCATTGGATACTTCTTGATCTGGGACTGGAGGAGCTGCATTTGCATTCCTGGCATTCGCATTCCTAGCGTTATCTCTACGAGGAGGCATGATCTAAAACATAGAACGTCAAGTTAGAATGGAATTAGATCATACCTTACGCACGATAAGAGTAACAACAAAGTGAAGTTTTTTCCTAAAACACTTCATAGCCTCCCTCTCATTAGATGTGGTGCACTTCAAACCCATGAAAAGGACTCTACTTAGTGCGGCTTTTCAGACATCCTAGGACTCTTGAACCTAGTGCTATGATACCAAGTTTGTCACGCCCCGAGCTACCCCTGAGATGCGGATACGGAACCTAGGACCACAAGTGATCCCAAGCTAACTCTGATGGCATGATTATGAGCATACTAAAGATAATAAACTGATACAGAAGCTAAATCATATTTTAATATAAAAATATGGGGAATACTCACATACTAAATCTGAGATATATGAAAAATTATGAGTTTAATACAAAGAAATATTAACTCAATGCTAACCTGAAACTAACTGTGTCTGAAATAAGCCTCCAAACTGGACTAGATATACTGGGACATGCCCCAGCTAAATCTAGCAAAAACTAAAACTAGAAGACTAAGTACTGAAAAGAACTCATAACTATTGTCCTTGGAGAATGAGGACTCACCACTGAATCTGCTGAACTAGAGATCAGAAATCGATCTAAGCGTGATATGGATAATGAGAACCTGAACCTACATCACGAGAAGATGTAGCGCACATATGCATCTGTACTTTAAAGGTACAGAGCATGTAGGATAGAATAAAACTGAAATAAAACAAAACTGAACAAGCACAAAAGCAAGTATAATAATCTGAACATGATATACTGAATTCTGAGATAACTGAATGCAATGACCAATTTATAACATGGTGAAAGTTAATACTGAATATACTGATAAATGGTCAATGCAAGAGAGTCTCACTGAACTGTGGGAGCCACTAATAACCGATAATAAAACCACATGAGCTAAATGTGGAATCTGATGTATACGCCCCATCGAGAGGACTCACTATACCCTGCCAAAGGTATAAAGACATGCTGGCGTGATCACTAAACTGATTGCCCACAGAAGGGACTTACAACCTACTTGGCTAGTAGTTCTGGGACTATTTGGGTATGCTGAACCCTAGTCCAACTCGGTATTATGCTACTCCCAATGAATTATGTAATTAACTCATTATGACTGAGTTTTTTTAAATACTGGATAGCTCAAAACTAAACATGTAAACTAAGAATGGAAGAATTAATCTAGTAATCATACATTTATAATTGAGGCATGTATATTTGAAGTAACTGAAATATCTAACCTAGCATGTGTAATTCAAGAACTATAGAAATACATAGCTAGGGTTCTAAAATTCATGCGATAAATTAAATAATAACATGATAATCTGATTTGAAACATATAACTAATAAATTCATGAAGTTCTGTTGAAGATCTAGAACCCTAGGTCTAATTATGATATGGGAATCAAGAATCTGACTGAAAACTAGGGACCCAATGGGTGAAAGCAACCCACTAGTGAAATCCCACATACCAGGTGATGAAATTCACGGAAACATACTTAGATTTCGTGGCTGGAACTGTTGGAAACTTGTTGCGTTCTTCAACTTGGGTTTTTAAGCTTTTTCTCCTTTCTTGCTTCTAATTTTCTAACTTTTGATTAATGATTTTGGCTTAGGTAAGTTTTAGTTATATTTCTAGGCTTAAACTGACTAAAATCTGATGATTTAGAGTCAAAACAATGTATCTTAAGGTTTAAACGAAGTGGGAAAAGACCAAAAGACCCCTGTGTAAGTTGCTGTCGGACCAACAACGACCTAGACAAACGGGCTGTCGTTCCATCGACGGTCCGTCGTTTGGGTCCATAGGTTGGGTCTGTTCGACACGCCTTTACTAAAACAGGCATAACATTTTACTCGGAGCTCTAATTTTAGCAAGGTTGGTGGCTATGGAAAGCTTATTAAATAACTATTTGTTGATATGTCAGGAGACACCTAATTCAATTTGTACTGAGAGCTATGATTATTTGAATTTGACCCTACTACATTTCCCCTTTAACTGGCTGCTAGTTCCCACCTACGGACCGTGGGTCCACCTACGAACCGTGCTGGTAATCCGTGGTTCTTGTCAGAGAGTGGGTGAATGAGGTCTGGATCGACGGTCATAGACTACGGACCGTACTCTGACCTACGGACCTTAGGTCCGTCCGTCGATAAGACTTAACCAAGTTTCCTGGGCTGAGATTTTTTTGAAAGTTTCTGACCCCATCGACGGATATACAGGACGGACCGTGGGTCAGGCTATGGTCCGTCGATGCCACCATTGGTTGCACCTGCAAATTTTTCTGAAAATCTGGTTTTTGGTCTATTTTGGATACGGGAGGTTACACTTTGCGTGTAGAATTCATCGAGGGTGATCCCTAAAAAGGTATATGAGATCACATTATGTTGGGTTAGTTTACTCACACGCCAAACTTATTTAAATTCAGCGAATCTAAGTATTTGAATGTTAAGAAAGTGAGTTCTGGAAGAGCATTGTTGAAGTTTTTGTTGAATTATTGATGGTTATGTTGTTAAGTTTTGATTCATGTTTCCTGGTGTAATTTCGGGTTTAATCTATTGTATATTAATAGTACTAATGATCCTAAGTATTTTGGGTGAACGAACCATGGAAGTTTAGAGGTCTTAGATATGAAAAATGAAGGAGAAAAAACGAGAACACCTATGTACAAGAGTTGGGGCGCCACACCTCCTTGATCCCCAAAGGACAGTCTCTGTCCGTAGGGACTTGGCGCACCGCTCCAACCAGAGCACCCAGCCTGCTCTCTGTAAGATGAGGGTTGGCGCCCTAGGCCTCTCAGAGCGCCAGGGATGCCAATTCTCCCCATTCTTCCCCCACCTTTTCGTACTAGTTCCTAAGTGATGTACCTATGTTTCTTACTTGATTTCAACACTCTAAGGTACATATAAACATCATGAAATCACCCATAAGCATGAGATCATGAACCTTGAATCCATAATCCAATTCAAGGAAAATTAAGAGGAAAATCGAAGGAGTTAAGAGTCAAGTTTAAAAGTTAATAAGCAAGTCAAAGCAAAGTTCTTAAAAGTTTTCAAGTGTCTTTAACAATATTTTAACTTTGTTTTTATTACCCAATACATAATCTGAATAAAAACAGGAAAGAAACGCTAGTGGAACATGCTCCACTAGCTCAACTCTAAAACATAGCTAGAATATAAAGCAGTAGCATCCTCGAAGACATGAGGACCTACCAAAACCGGATGAATGCTGGACGTCCGGATAACTGCAACGATGATCCTGTAGCTCTATCGTCCACCTGTGCCTGCACCTAAAATAGTAGAGTTTGTATAGGTTTAGTACACACTTGTACTAATTATGGGTATATGCAAGCACACACCAAGGACATGCATGAGAAAGAATAGCTCTTTCCTAACAATATGATTTTTGGAAAGTCAAGTCAGTGGACTTGCCAAATTGAGATTAGTAAAGCTTCCAAATTTGGATTAGGAAAGTAAATGAGCTTTCCAAATTTGGATTAGGAAAGTGATGCCATGAGAATAACATACCTCATCATACTTTTCACATTTGCACACAGCACATAACATTTATACATAGCACATATCATATAGCATACAGTACATTTTGCATGTAGCACATAACTTCTTTCATATCATTCATTCATATGCCATGAGACCTTGGAATCATGGACTTGACATTAAGACATCCCAGAAATGAGGGCTCAACAGATGGGACCTCAACTAGGGAATCTTCATTAGCAAACACAGAGTCTGCTTCATTCTACGTACTTCATTTCATTTCATTCATAGGCCAGTGTAACCACCAGCTATACCTAGGATGTAGTTTAAAACTTTCATTAGGTTCGTTGTGCAATGACCAAGAATGACCTAATGTCATTACTTGAATCTAACTCACCTTTGATTATCCTATCCTAACACTTTTGGTATCATTCATTTCATTATGTGCATCATTTGAGGCTGGACTCATTCATTCATTGGGAACTTTAACTTTAACCGACATAGATCATGTGAGCATTATGAAATCCAGTGTCTCCCCCACACCAAAAAGAGGTGGAATCACCGGCCAAAGTGATCCAATAACATGTTAGCGTACATGGGAATTTAACCCTGCCAGATCCCTATATTGGCAGTATAGGTTCGAAGACTAGGAGATGTGTGGAGACCCATACCCGGCAAGCCAGACAGTCTCATCTCATGAGAGTTATGTGAACCTTCGCCCTTCCCGAAAGAAGGCATCACCGCTCATAGCTAGTCTATCGGTGCTCAGTATAAAGTTCCATTTCATTCAATGCATACGTCATGGAAGCTGACTTCTAGTATGAGGACATCATAGCTTATTAGATGATTTCTTATCTCATCATTAGTATTAAGTGTGTTAAGCTCAATACCTTCATTAGAGTGTTCATAGAGTCTGGTCTCTTCATTATCTTACACTCTCATAGGTGAGTACGTATTGATAACATTTATTTAGGCCCATTTGAGATTACTCTCATCATTTACATTAGCCTTATATCATGTTGTCACCACATTCATTATCATTAGCACCTTTGCTTTTCATAGTCACTCACCTCTTATTACGTGAACGTTCATTTTATCATATGCCAATGCACTTGGCCATTTAGTGTATCTTACACTCATACTTAACCCTTCTAGGGTTCATTATTTCATTACATACTTGTTAGATTCACTTACTTCGAACATATGTGAGACTTATGTGTCTATACATACAAGCCATGAGGCTTCATTCATATTTCGTCTAAGTGATTCATATTTTTCTAAGATTATGTGATACAAGACTTATGCATCTTGTATGTATGCCAAGATCTTGATTTCGATCTAAGTATGTGGCGTTATTCTCGGATATTTTATTCACGTATGACTTATGTATCAATACGGAAGCTTGGGCAAGGAAACCCAAGTCTTGAAACAATTGGATATCATTTATTTTTTTAATTGATTTTATTCTAATATTCATAACATTATGACTCTAAGTTAAATCACAATATTAACATTGAAGGATTAATTTTCTCCTTAATAATACTCCTAAGTTGGCCGAAGGGTTGTGGGTTCGAACCCCCACAACCCCTTTTTAATTTTTATTCACCTCATCTTGTCCATTCTCGCCTAAACCAAGAGGTTGTGGGATCAAACCCCCACATCCTCTTTTATTTATTCTTAATTTTCGCTGGGCATTGGGAGGTTGTGGGTTCGAACCCCCACAGCCTCCTTATTTTAGTTTAATTTCGCTAGGGGCTGTGAGGTTGGGGGTTCGAACCCCCACAGCCTCCTATCTTTATTTTTAATTAAAGATTTCTTAACTAGGCGCCTTGGCAGTGAGGTTGTGGGATCGATCCCCCACAGCCTCTCTTTATTTTCTTTTCTAATTTTGTCATTCTCCTCGCCAACCTTGAGGTCGTGGGTTCGATTCCCACGCCTCACATTTTCTTTTTCTTTATTTTCTCATCCTTCACTCGCTACCTGGAGGTCGTGGGTTCGATTCCCACGCCTCCCATTTATTTAATTAAATCATTTTCCTCTCCTTTCCCAAACCAGTGGCCCGAGTTCGATTCCCCCCAGCCCAATTTTCGTCTCCTTTTCTCGTGAATTCCAGTAGCCAAAGGGTGAGGTCAGAGGTTCGAATCCTGGTGGCCTCACCTCTTTAAAATGTACTAAATTTCCAGATTTTCATTATTAAACTTTAGTCTAATTTAACCTTGCATAGTTGCTGGAAATTTTGGTGATTTTCGATTCATTTTTATCAACGTTTTCACTTGATTCATCGGGTGTATTCGTATTCCATTTTAACACATCTTTAGGCGTATTGTTTTATGAGTTTATTTGGCTAAAAGATTGTCATTCAATCAGCCAAATTTCCTTCAATGAACATCACGATTTTTCATGGATTTATGTACACAAAACAACAACTACAACCTTATCAAATTTTGAGCATCAAGCCGAGGTACTTGCCACATTCACAAACTCGCACACACTTGCACATAACTTCGAACATACATTGATTGTCATTTTCTTGATTTCACGTACATAAACATATACACATTCAACACAAGAACATCACACATACCTAAATCTACCAGCAAACATACCCAACCTACGAATCATTGGGAGCTAGTGACAGGGAGCATGAAATGGGAAACAATCCTAGTTTCGGAATAGAATTATCTGAGTCTTAAGGGTCTCTTGGGAAAGGGACCAAGAGTAAGAAAACCCATACCTTAATTTTCTTGTTCAAACGTGAAGTTGCTGCCCAAAATCCTCTCCAAAAATCTGTCCAAGCTTCCTCAACGTCCACACCACTCGACAAACAACTTCTCTTTGCCTTAACATTTTGGTTACTCTGTTTTTCTTAAAATTTCATGTGAGTTCTTCAAGTGTGAAGAAGTCTTGATGTATTTTCAGTTCTTAACCTTAATTTGGCAGAGAATAAACGTGAAAGAGATTTTTTTGAGCGTGGAGAGGTGATAGACGTGTTAGGAGAGTGTTAGTTTAGGTTTAGGAGTCTAATTCAAGACTTAGTCAAAATAAGGCATCTTAATTAATAAATAATTAATAATAAAATCTGATTTCCCTTTTTATTAAATCAGCTAATAAATATTAATTAATTAAATTAATTTATCAACTTAAATAAAAACAAGTTAAATCATTGCTTCCACCTAGGTTCGAACCCGGGTGGAGCAAGACTTCACTCTTAGAGCTCACATTCGTCCTCTCTCTCAAAATTGCCCTTCCATTTTATTAAATAATTAATTATTTATATATTTTGGGTAATTACGATATTACCCTTATCTTGGTAAAAGACCATTTTACCCCTAGACCTTAAAAACTTAAAATTTCTTCTTTTTAAGTCCGGTAAAGACTCCTTCGATTAAATCTTCATTTTTGAGAGCCTTACTTGGTTGGTTCCAACCTTTCCAAGCTCAAATAACTCCCCAAGTTAGTTGGCTTGGTCGTAGTAAGGGTTCTGAGGTCTGGTTCTACGCGTATCAGTCTGTGTGAACCTTGGTCTAATCGCAAGCATTCTTGACAACCTAAGTCTTGATCCTATTCATTTTTAGGGTTGTTGCATTATCCCCCCCTTAGGAACATTCGTCCCCGAATGACACTACTACTTCACGTCGTAATGCCAGTCAGATCATAATAAAATCACTATACACAGTCAATCACACATGCTCTCAACATATCTTCCAATGTCTGTATGGTGCGCTCTGCCTGCCCATCTGTCTGAGGGTGAAAGGCAGTGCTAAGCTTCACCTGCGTGCCCAAGCTCTTCCGGAAAGATCTCCAGAAATGAGAAGTAAACTGAGCTCCTCTGTCTGAAATAATAGACAAGGGAATCCGATTCCATCTCACAATCTCATCAATGTAGAGTCTCGCATAATCCTCGGCTCTGTAAGTAGACTTCACAGGGAAAAAGTGGGCAGACTTAGTCAATCTGTCCACAATAACCCATATAGAGTCATGCTGCCTCCTAGTCCTCGGAAGCCCCACCACGAAGTCCATATTAATGGCCTTCCATTTCCAAGTTGGAACCTCAATAATCTGAGTCAAACCACCAGTCTTAAGATGCTCTGCCTTAACCTGCTGACAATTAGAACACTTGGCCACATATTCTGCAATGTCCTTCTTCATGCCATCCCACCAATAAATCTGCTTGAGATCATGATACATCTTGGTGGAACCTGGATGTCTAGAATATCTGGAACCATGGGCCTCTGCAACAATTCTGGTCCACAAATCATCCACATCTGGCACACACAGCCTATCCTGATACCTAAGTATGCCATCACCTCCAAAAGCGAAAGACTCATTCATCTTCATCAGCACTGAGTCCTTCAGCTCCATCAACACGGGATCTAGATGCTGACCCTGGTTGACTTCAACTACCAAGGATGATTCAGAACTAGGATGAACTGAAACATCCCCACTAGTGGAGTCAACCAAACGCACACCCACTCTGGCCAGTCTGTGTACATCTTTCACTAGCTCCTTCTTCTCATCCTCAACGTGAGCTGTACTTCCCATGCTCATCCTGCTCAAAGCATCAGCTACAACATTAGCCTTACCTGGATGGTAGTGCACATTCATGTCATAATCCTTCAACAGCTCCAACCATCTCCGCTGACGTAGATTCAACTCCCTCTGTGTGAACACGTACTGGAGACTCTTATGGTCTGTGAACACATCTACATGCACTCCATACAGATAATGCCTCCACAGCTTCAGTGCAAACACCACAGCTGCCAACTCCAGGTCATGAGTGGGATAATTTTTCTCATGAACCTTGAGTTGTCTAGATGCATAGGCTATCACCTTACCAACCTGCATAAGAACACAACCCAAGCCAACCATAGATGCATCACAATAAATAGTGTAATTCTCACCACACATAGGCAAAGTAAGCACCGGGGCTGAAGTGAGTCTGTCCTTGAGCTCCTGGAAACTCTTCTCACAAGTCTCCGTCCATTCAAACTTGGCTTTCTTCTTAGTCAAAGTTGTCAATGGGGCAGCAATGGAAGAAAAGCCCTCCACAAACCTGCGGTAGTAACCAGCCAATCCCAAAAAGCTACGGATGTCAGTAGGAGTAAGAGGCTTTGGCCAATTCTTCACAGCCTCAGTTTTCCTGGGATCCACCTCCACGCCCTGATCGGACACAACATGACCCAGGAAGGTCACTGATCTTAGCCAGAATTCACATTTGCTAAATTTGGCATACAACTGATGCTGTCTAAGTACCTGTAAGGTTAGTCTCAAATGTTGTTCATGCTCTTCCTTGGTCTTAGAGTAGATGAGAATGTCATTAATGAATACTATGACGGAAGAGTCAAGGTACTCACGGAAGACCCTGTTCATGAGATCCATAAATGCAGCAGGTACATTCGTGAGACCAAATGACATGACTAAAAACTCATAGTGACCATAGCGGGTACGAAAGGCTGTCTTTGAGATATCTCCATCCCTAACCCTAAGCTGATGATACCCTGAACGAAGATCAATCTTAGAGAAGAAACTAGACCCTTGGAGTTGATCGAACAAATCATCTATTCTGGGAAGTGGGTACTTATTCTTTATAGTGACTTTGTTGAGCTGCCGATAATCGATACACATTCTAAGAACTCATTCACTACAGGTACTGGGTCTATGGAAGGAATGTCATGATCTAGATCATTAACACTCACAAGATGACACAATAACCCCTTGGACATCATTTTATTGGCCTTAAGGTTAGAAATCAAGGGGTTAGGACGACTCGAATTGTACCCCTCCCAGACTAACTCTTCTTCATTAGGGAAGCGAAATCTCACCACTCTACTACGACAGTTCAAGCAAGCATAACAACTGTGAAGCCAATCCATGCGAAGAATAACATCAAAATCATGCATGGGTAACTCAACCAAGTTTGCACACATAGTTTTTCCACTAACAACTATTGGGAAACCCTTGTATACTCTATCAGTTCTTACATTTTCTCCTAAAGGTGTACTAACAACTATAGGATCATGCAGAACTTCAGGCAATGTCTCAAAAGTAAGAGCAAGAAGAGGAGTTACAAAGGAAAGTGTAGACCCTGGATCAAGTAAAGCATAAACAGAAGTTGAGAACACTTGCAGCATACTTGTGACCACATCAGCGAACTTCTCCTGCTCCTCTACCTTTCAGGGCATAAAACCTGTTCCTCTTAGGAGGCTCGGCTACTGCTGCACCCTGTGGATTAGGCCTAGGCTGAGTATTACCTTCAGCCTGACCTCTGTTCTGTGGACAGTCTCTGACCATGTGTCCACTCTTACCACAACCGAAGCAGGCATTAGTGCCCTGTCTGCACTCTCCACTGTGAGCTCGGCCACACTTAGCACAATTCTTCTTAGGACGCTGCATCTCACCTCCATTGCCTTCTTGGGCTCAGGTCTGCCTCCTCTAGGTGTAGCACTCCTCTGAGGATTAGAATTCCCAGAACTCTGTTGCTCCTTTTTGAACCTTGGCTGCTCACGGACACCAAAGTTGTTCCTGTGGCCTCCATGACTGGGTCCTGCCTGATCTTGAGGCCTATGTCTCCTAGCATCACGAACACCTCTCTTTCTGCGGCTTTCCTCTACCTGCTGGACATGCACCATCAACCTAGAAAGATCCATATTATCATGGAGCATTGCAGATCGATACTCCTCCTCCAGGTCTCCATTGATTCTTGTGAGGAACCTGTTCATCTCATCCCTGCTGTTAGAAACCAGGGAAGTAGCATACCTGGATGATTTCAACAAAGTTCAGTATTATCCTCATTCTTGCTATTAAATACTAGGGAAATTAACATACCTTAACAGCTTAACAAACTTCAGGGAATACTCCCTGACTATTATAGAGCCTTGTTTAAGGTTGATGAATTCCTCAACCTTGGCCTCCCTCATCTCCCTGGGAAAGAATCTCTCCAGAAATGTTGTCTTGAACAGCTCCCATGTTACTGGCACTCCACCTAAGACACGGCTATCGTGCCACATCTTGCACCAAGTCTGTGCAACATCCTTGAGCTGATAGGAAGCCAACTCAGCCTTCTCAAACTCAGTGGCCCCCATAGCCACCAAGATCTTATGAATCTTATCCACAAACTCCTGGGGATCCTCTGATGTCCTAGACCCTGTGAAAATAGGAGGATTCATCCTCGTGAAATCCCTCAGCCTGTCAGCCATGCTACGAACCGGTGGGTTCTCCCTCTGAAAATCCTGCCGGTTGACCTGGGCAGTCATAGCCTGGGCCTGCATAGTAATGGCCTGTGCCATCTAGGCCAGAGATGCCCTCACCTCAGCATCAGTCATCCCAGCTGGATTAGCTGGCACAACCACTCCTTCAGCTGGAGCCTGGGGTGGAACTTGGTTACCCCCAGCAGCCGCTCCTCCTCTCCTCTGACCATTAGCTCTCCTAGTGTTCATTCTCTTAAAAAAACAAAAAGGATTGATGTTAGACACGCTCATAACACCAAGAACTCAGACATTAGGAAAAGCACGATAAGATCAGAAGAAGAGAATTTTTTCTACGCATCATGCAATCTCTAATTCAGGATAGTGGTGCACTTCACTACCATGACTTAGAAACTACTCAATGTGGTTGATGTGAACTTATTATTTTTGTAATTTAACCTAGTGCTTTGATACCAACTTTGTCACGACTGGAATCTAGACCCCAGACGAGACCGGCGTCGTTGACCTCTCAGAGGTCGCAGACAAGCCTACTTACGTCATTCTTACATTACATAGGTTAATTTTAGCAGAAAATTTGAAACTTTTTGTTTCCTAACATACTTATAAAAACATTCTCATTAATACGTAATTGTTCACCATCAACCATCTAACATTAAGAGACAAGCAACTGAAAGAAATATTTCAATTCTTATAAAGCGTATAATTGCCAATATGGCACCAATACATAATCTGAATAAAAACAGGAAAGAAACGCTAGTGGAACATGCTCCACTAGCTCAACTCTAAAACTAAGCTAGAATATAAAGCAGTAGCATCCTCGAAGACATGAGGACCTACCAAAACCGGATGACTGCTGGACGTCCGGATAACTGCAACGATGATCCTGTAGCTCTATCGTCCACCTGTAAAAGCACCTAAAATAGTAGAGTTTGTATAGGGTTAGTACACACTTGTACTAAGTATGGGTATATGCAAGCACACACCAAGGACATGCATGAGAAAGAATAGCTCTTTCCTAACAACATGATTTTTGGAAAGTCAAGTCAGTGGACTTGCCAAATTGAGATTAGGGAAGTTTCCAAATTTGGATTAGGAAAGTAAATGAGCTTTCCAAATTTGGATTAGGAAAGTGATGCCATGAGAATAACATACCTCATCATACTTTTCACATTTGCACACAGCATATAACATTTATACATAGCACATATCATATAGCATACAGTACATTTTGCATGTAGCACATAACTTCTTTCATATCATTCATTCATATGCCATGAGACCTTGGAATCATGGACTTGACATTAAGACATCCCAGAAATGAGGGCTCAACAGATGGGACCTCAACTAGGAAATCTTCATTAGCAAACACAGAGTCTGCTTCATTCATTCATACGTACTTCATTTCATTTCATTCATAGGCCAGTGTAACCACCAGCTATACCTAGGATGTAGTTTAAGACTTTCATTAGTTTTGTTGTGCAATAACCAAGAATGACCTAATGTCATTACTTGAATCTAACTCACCTTTGATTATCCTATCCTAACACCTTTGGTATAATTCATTTCATTATGTGCATCATTTGAGGCTGGCCTCATTCATTCATTGAGAACTTTAACTTTAACCGACATAGATCATGTGAGCATCATGAAATCCACTGTCTCCCCCACACCGAAAAGAGGTGGAATCACCGGCCAAAGTGATCCAATAACATGCTAGCGTACATGGGAATTTAACCCCGCCAGATCCCTATATTGGCAGTATAGGTTCGAAGACTAGGAGATGTATGGAGACCCATACCCGGCAAGCCGGACAGTCTCATCTCATGAGAGTTACGTGAACCTTCGCCCTTCCCGAAAGAAGGCATCACCGCTCATAGCTAGTCTATCGGTGGTCAGTATAAAGTTCCATTTCATTCAAATCATACGTCATGGAAGCTGACTTCTAGTATGAGGACATCATAGCTCATTAGATGATTTCTCATCTAATCATTAGTATTAAGTGTGTTAAGCTCAATACCTTCATTAGAGTGTTCATAGAGTCTGGTCTCTTCATTATCTTACACTCTCATAGGTGAGTACGTATTGATAACATTTATTTAGGCCCATTTGAGATTACTCTCATCATTTACATTAGCCTTATATCATGTTGTCACCACATTCATTATCATTAGCACCTTTGCTTTTCATAGTCACTCACCTCTTATTACGTGAACGTTCATTTTATCATATGCCAATGCACTTGGCCATTTAGTGTATCTTACACTCATACTTAACCCTTCTAGGGTTCATCATTTCATTACATACTTGTTAGATTCACTTACTTCGTACATATGTGAGACTTATGTGTCTATACATACAAGCCATGAGGCTTCATTCATATTTCGTCTAAGTGATTCATATCTTTCTAAGATTATGTGATACAAGACTTATGCATCTTGTATGTATGCCAAGATCTTGATTTCGATCTAAGTATGTGGCGTTATTCTCGGATATTTTATTCACGTATGACTTATGTATCAATACGGAAGCTTGGGCAAGGAAACCCAAGTCTTGAATCAATTGGATATCATTTATATTTTTAATTGATTTTATTCTAATATTCATAACATTATGACTCTAAGTTAAATCACAATATTAACATTGAAGGATTAATTTTCTCCTTAATAATACCCCTAAGTTGGCCGAAGGGTTGTGGGTTCGAACCCCCACAACCCCTTTTTAATTTTTATTAACCTCATCTTTTCCATTCTTGCCTAAACCAAGAGGTTGTGGGATCAAACCCCCACATCCTCCTTTATTTATTCTTAATTTTCGTTGGGCATTGGGAGGTTGTCGGTTCGAACCCCCACAACCTCCTTATTTTAGTTTAATTTCGCTAGGGGCTGTGAGGTTGTGGGTTCGAACCCCCACAGCCTCCTATCTTTATTTTTAATTAATGATTTCTTAACTAGGCGCCTTGGCAGTGAGGTTGTGGGATCGATCCCCCACAGCCTCTCTTTATTTTCTTATCTAATTTTGTCATTCTCCTCGCCAACCTTGAGGTCGTGGGTTCGATTCCCACGCCTCACATTTTCTTTTTCTTTATTTTCTCATCCTTCACTCGCTACCTGGAGGTCGTGGGTTCGATTCCCACGCCTCCCATTTACTTAATTAAATCATTTTCCTGTCCTTTCCCAAACCAGTGGCCCGAGTTCGATTCCCCCCAGCCCCATTTTCGTGTCCTTTTCTCGTGAATTCCAGTAGCCAAAGGGTGAGGTCACAGGTTCGAATCCTGGTGGTCTCACCTCTTTAAAATGTACTAAATTTCCAGATTTTCATTATTAAACTTTAGTCTAATTTAATCTTGCATAGTTGCTGGAAATTTTGGTAATTTTCGATTCATTTTTATCAACGTTTTCACTTGATTCATCGGGTGTATTCATATTCCATTTTAACACATCTTTAGGCGTATTTTTTTATGAGTTTATTTGGCTAAAATATTGTCATTCAATCAGCCACATTTCCTTCAATGAACATCATGATTTTTCATGGATTTATGTACACAAAACAACAACTACATTCCTTATCAAATTTTGAGCATCAAGCCGAGGTACTTGCCACATTCACAAACTCGCACACACTTGCACATAACTTCCAACATACATTGATTGTCATTTACTTGATTTCACGTACATAAACATATACACATTCAACACAAGAACATCACACATACCTAAATCTACCAGCAAACATATCCAACCTACGAATCATTGGGAGCTAGTGACAGGGAGCATGAAATGGGAAACAATCCTAGTTTCGGAATAGAATTATCTGAGTCTTAAGGGTCTCTTGGGAAAGGTACCAAGAGTAAGAAAACCCATACCTTAATTTTCTTGTTCAAACGTGAAGTTGCTTCCCAAAATCCTCTCCAAAAATCAGTCCAAGCTTCCTCAACGTCCACACCACTCGACAAACAACTTCTCTTTGCCTTAACATTTTGGTTACTTTGTTTTTCTTAAAATTTCATGTGAGTTCTTCAAGTGTGAAGAACTCTTGATATATTTTCAGTTCTTAACCTTAATTTGGCAGAGAATAAACGTGAAAGAGAGTTTGTTTGAGCGTGGAGAGGTGATAGACGTGTTAGGAGAGTGTTAGTTTAGGTTTAGGAGTCTAATTCAAGACTTAGTCAAAATAAGGCATCTTAATTAATAAATAATTAATAATAAAATCTGATTTTCCTTTTTATTAAATCAGCTAATAAATATTAATTAATTAAATTAATTTATCAACTAAAATAAAAACAAGTTAAATCATTGCTTCCACCTAGGTTCGAACCCGGGTGGAGCAAGACTTCACTCTTAGAGCTCACATTCGTCTCTCTCTCTCAAAATTGCCCTTCCATTTTATTAAATAATTAATTATTTATATATTTAGGGTAATTACAATATTACCCTTAGCTTGGTAAAAGACCATTTTACCCCTAGACCTTAAAAACTTAAAATTTCTTCTTTTTAAGTCCGGTAAAGACTCCTTCGATTAAATCTTCATTTTCGAGAGCGTTACATGGTTGGTTCCAACCTTTACAAGCTTAACTAACTCCCCAAGTTAGTTGGCTTGGTTGTAGTAAGGGTTCTGAGGTCTGGTTCTACGCGTATCAGTCTGTGTGAACCTTGGTCTAATCGCAAGCATTCTTGACAACCTAAGTCTTGATCCTATTCATTTTTAGGGTTGTTACACTAAGAACAAGCAAGGTAGTGGAAATCCGGCAATAGAGCTCAATCTTCATCAGTTTCACTAGCAGACAGGGCTGCACCTAGAGGAGATACTTCTGGTACTGGCGGAAGAGAAAACCGCCTTTATGCGATCACTATTCTCCAAGAGAAAGAGAACTCCCCAGATGTTGTCACTCGTACGACCAAAGCCTTTACTTTTGATGTTTATGCTTTGCTAGACTAAGGAAAAAGTTTATATTTTGTAACCCCTAATATTTCAAATAAGTTTGATATCCTCCCTGAGAAACTTTGTGAACCCTTCTGTGTTTCTACACTTGTTGTGGAGTCTATTCTAGCAGAAAGAGTCTATCGTGATTGTTCCGTTTCCATCAACCACAAGGACACAATGAATGATTTAGTTAAATTAGACATGGTAGATTTCGATGTCATTCTAGGTATGGACCGAATTCAATCACCATTGTCTTGCGAAAAATATGTATCCATTAGTTTGTATCAATATAGATTGCAGTCACAACCCAAGAACCTTCCCCCATACTTATTTTCTCCTTTGTTTTTACTATTCTACTACTTGTGACAAAACCCCATTTTTGATAGTTGATACTTTGGTTTCATAAATTAAACTTGTTTTGTTTTAATATTAGAAAATGTGTTAAACTACCGCTATTGGGAACGAAATTCCAAGTAGTTAAAACTTTCACTACCACTCCTTTGGGATACGAGTCCAACCATTGGTTAGATTACTCTACTAGCTTAGATTCGTAGATACTCAAACTGTAGGTAAGTATCGTTGATCACAAAATATAAAAGGATACACAAATTGAAGCAACAGTAAGAGTTACCGATGGACCTTTGATGCCAACTATTAAGGACAGTGAAGTCAAGGATATTCCAAATCCCAAAGCTCAATATGGAGATGTTGATTATAAGATTCTAGGGAAGAATGCCAAAGCTAAATATATTCTTGTGTGTGGTCGGACATGATGAATTTAAACGAATATCTACATGCACTTCTGCAAAACAAATACGGGATACGCTACAAAACCTACATCAAGGTACTACTCAGATTCGAAAGTTCACGATTGCAAGACTAAGCTCGAAGTATGAGTCCTTCAAAATGAAGAATAGAGAATCACTTCAAGACATGATTACCAAGTTCACCACAATAGTAAACTAACCAAATTCATTAGGAAAAATATACACTACAGAGGAACATGTAGACAAAAATTCTCCGAACTCTACCCAGGTCATGGGAAATCAAAGTAACTGCAATAAGGGAAGCCAAAGATCTAACAAATATGACCTTAGATGAATTGGTAGGGAACTTAAAAACTTACAAGATGAATGTTGAAAGCACTAAAAGAAGTGAAGACAGTAAAAAGAAAAATCTTGCACTCAATTTAACTGATGAAAACGATGAATCAGATATAGATGATGACAATATAGCCTTGATAAGAAGGAACTTCAAGAAATTCTTTAAGAAGGGTATGAATCTTGGAAAGAAATCTACACCCACCAAGAAGAGAAACACAAAAGAGGTTCAAAGTTGTGGGTGTTTCAAATGCGGTAAAACTAATCATCAAATGAAAGTCTACCCTATGTGGGAAGTAGAATAAAAAAGGGAAAGGGTCGAGAAAGAGAAAATGGAACTAGCAAATAAAAAATAAGGGAAGGAAAGGGAGAAAAATCAAGCTTTGTATGATGGCTGGGAACAGGTTCTGATGACGCGGATGAAGAAGAGGACATTGCCTTAACGGCCATAGAAGACACAGAACAAAAATCTGATTTAGAAAACGAAAAAATCAGGTAAATTTCTCTTATCTAAAGGATAGAATTAGATTCACTTTCTTTAGAAGATACTTTCATCATTAATGCTTACACTCATAGGAACTATACAAGACTTAAATATTGAAAAGGGTCAACTATTAAATGCCATGACCAGTCTAAAATTTGATTATATTGAACTTGAAAAATCAAACATTGATCTAAAAGAGAAGAATAAACTTCTGTTGGAAAAGGTGAAACAAGTTGAGACTTGTGACATGTCATTAAAAAGTGAATACTTGAAAAAAAATACTAAATAAAAAGATTGTTTATAATCAACGCTTAGGTGAACATGAACTCATAAAAATAAAAAGAGAATTAATAGAAAAAAGAAGAAATCCAGGAGAATAGGCCTGGAACTAGCTAAAAGAAAAAATGTGTTTGATCAAGCAAACAAATGAACAAAATCGTCTATGATTGTAAAACAATTTTAAAACAACACTAGGAATATTAAAGCTGGCATAGGGTATGAAAAAGAAACGATAAAAGAATTCCCTACCTTTTACTCATTATGTGGAAAAACAGGTCATTCAAAGAATACCTGACACAAAAACAAAGTTAACTCTAACAAAAACAATGGAAGAGACTATAACCACAATGTAAGGAACAAGTCTGCTTCTGAAAAGAAACCTCTTCCAAACTGGGCTAACAAAGATTTAATTCACCCTTTTTATAATAAGAAAGGAACCAAGTTAATCAGGGTACCCAAAACTAATCTTGAACTCTTATTTTCCAATCAGAAGTGAAGGGAAACAAAAAATTAGTATATGGACAACGCTTGCTCAAGGCACATGACAGGAGACGAAACAAAATTCCTTTCACTTGAAGAAAAGAAAGGTGGCCTGGTAGCTTTTGGTGGCGGGAAAAAGGGACAAATTAAAGGCATAGGAACAATGAGGATGACTGATGAATATTCAGTTGAAAAGGTTTACCATGTGGAAGGTCTCAAAATACACATTCGTGCTAGTTGATGATTACACTAGGTTTACTTGGACAATATTTCTCACTTCCAAAGATGATACATTTGAGGCCTTTTTCTCTTTAATAAGGAAACTTGAAAGGAAACTTGATAATAAGTTGGTCGCAATCAAATCAGACCATGGAATAGAATTTGAAAACACTCAATTTATCCAATTTTGTTCCTCTCAAAGGAATTGAACACAATTTTTCTGCACCTAGAACTCCCCAACAAAACGGCGCAGTAGAAAGGAAAAATAAAACCCTACAAGAAATGGCAAGAACTATGATGCTCACAATAAACATAACTAATCAATTCTGGGCCGAGGCAATGGACACTGCTTGCTACATTATTAACAGATGTATGCCTAGATAAATTATCAATAAAACTCCCTATGAATTACTTTAAAAGAGAAAATCAAACAGATCACACTTAAGATCCTTTCGGTGTAAATGTTTATTCACAGTAATGGAAAAATCTTGTTAAGGAAATCTGATGCTAGAAGTGATGAAGGAACCTTCCTAGGATACTCTTCACATAGAAAAACTTATAGGGTGTTGAATAAAAAAACAATGTGTGTCAAAGAAAGTATACACATAGTTCTCGATAAAGGAAGTGCTATGACTAACCACGAGTTGCAGAATGGTGAAGAACTATCTAGAACATCCATTGATTCTTCACAGGAACAGGTTAGTGAAACAGGTACATCAACTGCATCAGATGCCACTATTGATTTAATTAAAGATAGAGGAGACCAAAATGTAATCTGTAAAGGAGAAGCTGGAAATAATGATAATGAGGAACACAATGAACCTAAAATAAAGGGATATAAATATCAAAGCTCTCATCCTTTGGACAACATACTTCCTGATCTTACTTTCGGAATAACCACTAGATCAGGGCTGAAAAATGACTATGCCTTTAATGCATTCCTATCTATGGTGGAACCAAAGAAGATTAGTGAAGCCCTCCAAGATGCAGACTGGATCATATATAGCTATGGAAGAAGAACTAAATCAATTTGAAAGGAGTCAAGTTTGATACCTGGTTCCTAAACCATTAAACAGAACTATACTTGATACAAAGTGGGTGTTTAGAAACAATTAGATGAACATGGTACAATAACAAGAAAGAAAGTTAGGCTAGTAGTCCAAGGGTACAATCAAGAAGAAGGGATAGATTATGATGAAACATTCACACTTGTGGCAAAATTGGAGGTAATCAGAGTACTGATAGCATTTACATCTTACATGGAATTCATGTTGTGTCAGATGGATGTAAAAATGTGCATTCCTTAATGGATTACTAAAGGTAGAAGTATTTGTCAAACAACCCCCTGACTTTGAGAACAATGAGTTTTCAGACTATGTCAACAAGCTTGATAAAACCCTTTATGAGTTAAAACAAGCTCCAAGGGCATGATATGAAAGACTGTCAAAGTTTCTACTAAGTCATGGCTATTCAAGAGGAAAAATTGACAATAAACTCTTTCTTCTTCTTCTTCTTCTTTTTCTTCGACGAGCTTTCCTCTTCACCACCTTCTTTCTTATTCTTCAAAATACCCCCACCTATTTCTTCATTTCAAATTATTCTTACTTATTGTTAGAAGTGATGAATAAGAAAAAATGAAAACCCCAACAACTTCTTGTAGCTTTGAGATCTTACATATGGAAGGGTTTGTTGATTATGATGAACTTGAAACTTTTTAAATAAAAAATCTATAATTTCTTCATGTCAAATTAGTTATTTAATTTGTATTATTTATTTATTTTGATAATGTGTTTTAAAAATTGAATGTTTTTCTGGTCTTGAATATGTTAGAGTTTTATTTTATTTTATAATCTTGGATTAATTCTCAATTTTTTTTCTATTTTAACTTTCTTAAATTGTATAAATAAAAATAAACAAAAAAGAATTTAAAACTCAAAATTTATAATTTTCAATGTGGCGCTGATGGAGCAATGACGTGACAGTGAAATGGCGCATATGTAATACTCTTGTCACTGTGAGATTGACATTGTAGTATTAGGGTTGAAAGAAACACTTCAAAGATGTTAAGGGAGTAATTAAACGCCCGTGTAGTTTAACTGTTAAAATAAGTTTTGCTACCAAGTTCAAGTTTTTTTTTAATGTATTATATTATTATTATTATTATTATTATTATTATTATTATTATGATATAATATTCTAATTATATGATATGATGATGATCAAATTAAATATGCATATATATTATAGATGATAAATATTATTAAATTAGATATTTTAATTAGGAATAATCTATGGAAGTACAAAAGTAAATTTATCAAAATGATACAATTTGATATATAAATTAACTAATTAAATGTTAAATAATTAATCAAATTTTAATTTAGTACAAGGTCAAAATGGTAATTCAACTATTCACTTTAGAACTTCCCGCTTATAATAATTTATGATATGATATGATAAATATAAATTCTAAAGCATGTCTCATCTAGTGCAATAATATTAATACAAATTTGTTTGGTCAAATTTTCGGGTGGTCAAAAATATATTTATTATTTTTAAGAAAATGCTTTTGAATTTTTTAAAGAAGTGTTTTGATAAAATTTTGGAAAAATATAAGTGTTCTTGGAGAAAAGCATAGGCTAAAATTTATCTATTTTTCTCAAAAACGTTTGGAAAAAATGCAAGCATTTTTATAAATTGGGTAAAATACTAATTGTTGCTCACTGAAGTTTTTTGGTAAAACATTTCTAAAAAATTTGTCTAAACACTTTGTAGTTGCTACTTAAAAGTATTTTAAAATTTATTGATAAAAAACAAATTGCTTCTCACACAAATTTTTCTTTTTTAGAAAAACAATACTAGAAAAATATTTTTTTTAAAAAAATATAATTAATTTTAATAGTTTTATCAAACAAGTTCCAAGCTTCGGTCCAACTTTATCATATTATCCGCATATAAGGGTTTCTCTTATGCATTTAAAGAAAAATATGTAATAACATTAATCATAATAAGTTTAGAGGAATCTTATTAGATCAATTAAGTTGGTTGGTTATTTAAAATTTTACTTTATCAGTAAAGATTCGATTCTGCACCTTGTAATTTTCGTTCCTACAACCAATATAAATCAAATGAAATTCATAAAGTCTAAATTATTCTTTTACCTTTCCTAAATACACACTTAATTAATACTACTTCACTAGTAAAATAATCTTCACTTTATAAAATTGAATATATTAATGTTACTATGATAAATATAATGATGATTGATCATGAAAAAAAATTAATAAAACTTTTTTCTTTTGTAATCTTTTTAAATTTTGATATAAGTTCAATTTGCTAAATCTATTAGCCAAATAATATGGTTAGGACTAAAGATGTTGGAACTTAGTTTTATAATAACGTCGAGTTGTCCACCTTCTGTTCGATAAAATGACATTATTGGTTTCTTTTAAGGGCAAACACATCATTTTCTCTAAGCTTGTTATATATATATATATATATATATATATATATATATATATATATATATATATTACACTTTAATTATTTAAAAATAATTTAATATCATTTTAAAACGTGTAACACCATTCATAACATATGTGATGTATTACAATAGTTGCTACCTCAACACTATGTCAGCTCCACATCAACAACTATATTCTTTTTGGTTTGTTTTCTTTATGATTAACATTTTTTATTAATTTTATATTTTATACTAATTAATTCTTATTTAATTTTTTTTAATAATTATATATTTTTCATCAATAAATCCCACTCACTTTATCTCTCTTGCCAGAAATTTTTTTCATATCAACTCATCCCACAATTTTCTTTGTCTTCTCCGCCAAAGATCACCAAACTCATCACCACCACAACCTCCACAATGGCGTTTTCTCTTCTTTTCTAAAAGAAAATAGTAGCCACCAAAACCACCAGAAAACAGCCACCCAAAACCTCAAATCAATCGTCGACAAACATCAAATGAAACCCTTTTTTGTTATCCCATTTTGATTTATTTTTTTTAGTTTATTTTGTTGGTATTCCGGCAAGCTCAAAGAGATTAGTCACGATTTTGGTGACGTTCCAATGAGTTCCGTACTTAAAGATCTGAACAACTAAGAAACAACCACAACAATTAACACCACCAGATTATCATTGTCGTGATGCTTTGAGGTTGTGGAGTGTAAGGAGGGTTTTCATTTTTTATTGCTTTTTTAAACTTTAATTTTTCTGACTCGCGTGTTACTTTTTTTGTTATTTTTTGTCATTTCAATTTTCGGGGTTAACAAATTTATTTTTAAGTATTTTAGATCTATAATAGATCGATATGATAGTTCAATTAAGTAACCGAATTTTTAAAGAGAATCTATGTCTTTTTCTAATTTAATTATAATAAAGTTTGAGGGGGAATACCTCGTGACTTGAGTTGTATGAGTTCAAACTTGCATGTGTGGTCTTAGGAGGGAGGACTAGTATGAAGAATCCCATTAAAGTATAATAGTTTTTTATAAAAAAATAAGAAATCTTCTAAATTAAGATATATACCCCTATTTAGAAATCGAGCTAGGGTTAGATAAAACAAAAGTGGATTTGTAATTTGGAAAAATGTTCACTTGTAAAACTTATTAAACTTACTCTTTTAAACTTGACACTTATTTTGTGATTTCTTTTTTTGAAGAAGGTTCAATATAACCAAACTTTATTATAAAACTTACAGAAATTTCATTAGTTAATTTGGAGTAATATATTTAGATATATTTTGATTTGTAGTAGTACAAATTATATTAAATTTTGATGCGTCCAGACATATGTGCATACATATATCTCGTGATATAAGAATATGTATAAATTATTCTAGATACACTATATTCACTAACTCTAAATCATCTCCAGTAATAGCATCAATTCAGATATTTGAAACTTGGACATTTTTGCCCCTGAAATTTAGTTGTGGTTACTAAAACTGATATGTAGAGATTAATTGCATGCTCTAGAGTCTTCTATTTATTTCCCTCCACTTGAGAAGGAAACTTTGGCTATACCAGCAAATATTTTCTAATTTTGTGGTGCTGATCGAAAGATAATTATTTTTAATATAAAAATTGTTGAAAAAAAATGATTTTAGATCTCAAAAGATAATATTCATACTTATGTCTAGGTTCATTTAATTATACCTTTTGATGAATATTCAATATGTTAATTATTCTAACATATTTCTAATGATTCCTAAATAGTCTTGTTTGACCTTTTTTTTTAACTCCTGGCTATTTATAACACATATATTAATTATGAGTCATTTCTTTACAAAAATTTCTACATTAATTTGCGATCAACACTTTATTTATGTTAATTTTATACATTGAAGGCATATTTTTTTTAATTCAATTTACACCTTATATATGTTCTTTTGTTTGTGTTTGGCAGTAGATGATGGATACACTTCAAGTTATGAATTTTTTTAAAAATATTCGTGATAAAGTATTTTGTGTAAGATTTTCACTATTTTAAGAATATTTTATATACTTTCTTTTCTTGCGGAAAATAGTACTAACCGATAAAATCGATAGGGTGGTGATCAAAACCCGCAAACGAACAAAGTAATACTCAAGAGACAATGGGGAATTTGATTTGATGTGTACAATGAAGCCAAATGAGAAGTTCAAGCACACTCCATGTAAATCATCAACTGGGAGAATAATTGGACTTTTTGTGTTCATGTAGAAGGTATGTGAAAATACTATATATTTAAAGTTTTAATTTATTTGTGTCTGGAATATTGAGCCGATAGATTTCTCAATGTTGAAGAAAATTTTGAGAAATGATAATTCTGCTAATGAAAACTTGACTAAGCAAATGATATATTTGTGTGGTGATTGGTGAATCTTTTGGGCTTGTGACTAATATGTAAAAGATTGAGTGTTAGATTTGGATGGTAAGTATATTTGTGCATTACACCCAAGTTGAAGAACAAGAAAAATGATTTGTATGTGTTGGAAATTCTTGGAATGGAAAAGTTTTTCTTATGAAATTCTCATATGAAAAATATTGATATTATCTGTGATTAACATTCGGGTCAATTATTCTTATGAAATTATGATAAAAGGTTGAAATCTTTAATTTGAGTTAGATAAGATTTAACAAAATGATGTGTTTGTGGGAAAAAAATTATAGTCATAGTTTTTTGTGCTTAATGTTTATCAAAGTTTGAAAATAGGTATACATAAATACCGAATGACTTAATATTGTTGTCTACACTTGGATGCTTCTATTTTTGGTTCATGTTATTCTAGAATACTCAAAATAAATTGCTTAAAAGTTATTATTTTGAATTTTACTATTGTCATGTGGTTCATGTGTAAATCTCCCACATAATATTTTAGTATATTGACATTAATGAATTGTCTTTCTATATTTGAATTAAAGCACTTTGTGTTTATATATGGACACAAGTTTATGCTTTGAAATGATTTAGTATTTATTTTCATTAACTTATAACAATTTATTGAGTATCTAAGTAAATACGTAATCATATATGGATATTTTTATGCATAAATTTGTGTTGAAATTTAACACACTAAGAAATTACTTGTTTGTGTTTCTGAGCTTTTAAATTTTAGATTTAATTCTTTCAAATTTCTTAACACTTGTATAAATAATGACTAGATGTGAAAAGTATTATGGACACATTTGTGAATATTTTCTCTACATATACAAAAAGTTTTTATTGAGGAATAAAGAGCTGATGCTTTTGACATTGTAATTTATAAATTTATATGTTACCTCCAAAATTGAAAACATTATGAAAAGGTTATTCTTTGTTATGAAATACTTGAAAGTGTGAGGATGTTTTATTAAAATTTTGTTGTATATAATTTTAAGAAAAGGAAAATAGAATCTAAGTTTTTTATTTGTATAGTAATAAATGTTACATATACATATTTTTAATTATACTTTGTTGATGAGTATTTAATATGTTAATTATTATAACATATTTCTTATGACTATGAAATGTTCTAATAGTTTTGTTTGACCTTTTTTCCCAACTCCTGGCTATTATAACAAATATCAATTAGACATTTCTTTACTGCAATTCTAAATTAAATTTTAAGTACACTCTATGTACATTAATTTTATGCATTGAAAGCAGATTTTTTATTCAATTTACACTCTATTTTTGTTATTTTGCTCGTACTGCCAAACACGCCTAAAATATTGAGAATTTTCTAAAATGTTCATGATAAAGTACTTTTTTGATAAAATTTTAAACTATTTTAAAAATACTTCATATACTTTATTTTCTTACAAAAAATACTACTAATCGATAAATTGATAGGGTGGTGATCAATACATGCAAACGAACGAAGTAATAGTCAAGAGACAATACAAATCTGGTTTGATGTGTACAAGGGAGCCAAATGAGAGGTTAAAGCATATATACTCCATGTAAGTCTACAATTAGGAGAATAATTGGACTTTTTGTGTTCATGAAGAAGGTATGTGACAATACTATATATATATTTAAAGTTTAAAGTATACTTGTTTGTGGTAGATTTTACTTATATATTCTTTAACGTAGAAGAAGATTTGGAGAAATGATAATTTTGCTAAGGAAAAATAAATTGTGGCTTTTATGTGAAAGATTGGGTGTAAGATTTGGATGGTACCAAGTATATTTGTGCAGTACACCCAAGTTGAAGAAAAAGAATGATTTATATATATTAGGGATTCTAGAACTATATACGTTCTTAGAATGGAAAGTTTTTCTTATTAAACTCACATATGGAAAATATTGATATTCTCTAAGGTGGTATATATATGATTTAAAATTTGAGTCAATGATCCTTATGAAAATATGATTAAAAGTTCAAACCTTTGATTTGAGTTAGATAAAATTTAACAAAATGATTACAATGATTTATCAACAAATGAAAATTCGAAGTAAAAAAAATAACTTAAAAATCCTTTAAAAATCTAACCCCATATTCTAATCAACACATAAATACTGCAATCTCACGAGAAGAACAAAAATACACATAATCAAAGAGATATTGCAAGACATAAAATTATTACTCGAAATATATACTTAGAAAACCTTAAAGATAGCAGTTGATAGAAAATCTTAACACATAAAGAAAACAACTGATATTTAGCAAGAAATGAACTTTTTTAGTCGAGCAATTACATTTAGTCTTCCGCTTGTAGTCAACCAGGGTGAGAGTTCACTTGGGGACCAACAATGGTTCTTGAGTGTCGGTCACGTCCAGGGTGTAGACTCAGATCGTGATATTAATCATCGATCATGTGATATTTTGTGCTAGGCTATTCTTACTATTATAATGGCTATTGTTCTAATCTAATGATGTCATTATAGAAGCCACAAAATTTATCAGAAATATTTCCAAAAGAAAAGAAAGATTTATCATTTATACCATACTCTATGAGATTTATCATTTATACCATACTCTATGAAAGAATTTCATCTCAGCTATGTCACCAATACATTACAAGTTCAGTTTTTATAATCTTCGTTTTCCAAAGGAAAACACCAATGCATGATGAGAGACTGTATTCCGAATTCATAATGAGACATTAAGGTACCAATTTAGAAACAACAGACAAGATGTTAATATAGTATATGTTAAATAAATAACTCCATTGACAAAGATCAAAGCAGACATTTAAAAAATCTGATGGGAAAGAAGTAAATACTACATTTAAAACACTTTTGTTGCTTGTTTCAGACAAAGGTGAACATACACAAGTTGATCAAAAGAAAATACAGTAGCATTACAACATGTAAAATGGAATTTTAAACTCTAAAACAAATCAGCAACATATAACTGCCATATCCATCATTTGGAGTTGACGAAGTCATTCCATCACCCAACAAAAGGAAAAACAAACCCAAGTAGACATAGGCGTAACTCCATATCATGATGCAACTATATTTTTCATTAGGTTGTTTTCTTCTTCTTTGTTTTAATGTTAAGTATTTAACTTCTACTTTAATCATAGGTCCTGATATTTCGTTCAAGGATATTCTTATTATAATGACTATTGTTCTAATCTAATGTTGTCATTATAGAAGCCACAAACTTTATCTGATATGTTTCAAGTAAGAACAAAAGGATTTATCATTTATACTATACTTTATGAAGGATTTCCATCTCAGCTATGTCACCAACACATTACAAGTTCAATTTTAATAATCCACGTTTTCCAAACGAGAACACCAGTGCATTATGAGAGACTATATTCCAGATCCATAATGAGATATTAAGGTACTAATTTAGGAAGCATCAGACAAGATGTTAATATAGTATGTGTTAAATAAATAACCCCATTTACAAAGATCAAAGAAGACAGTTAAGTAACCTGATGGGAAAGAAGGAAAAGAAGGCAAACCTAGACTCTACCCCAACCCCAAATAATGATAACTTGGCCCCTACATTATCTATCTGAGAAAAAGACTTACATTCCTATCAATCTTAAATAATCTACCACCAAGTAATCACACATCCCTTTTACAAAGCTGATTGAACTATCGCAAGGGATCATCTCCATCACATCAACTGCAAAATG
Source organism: Solanum sitiens (assembly GCA_016801875.1). Classification (NCBI taxonomy): domain Eukaryota; kingdom Viridiplantae; phylum Streptophyta; class Magnoliopsida; order Solanales; family Solanaceae; genus Solanum; species Solanum sitiens. Next base: position 754,968 of record JABWTJ010000543.1, on the reverse strand, counting down.
AACTTTCATATGTTAATAACACAAATAAAATTAAAGAGTCTGATTTGGTAGACGTTATATTTACCACATATTTTTAAAGTAAAAAGGTCAATTTAAATATTAATTACTAATTTAATATTTCAACCCATAAAACTTATAGACCCCAAAGAATATCAAATTTACCGTATCTGCAATTAATATTACTTTCTCTCATAACTTAATCTCCATAAATTTACCTCTTTAAATAGCTACACCAAAACAGGTATATGTTCACACTATTGGCAAAAATAACAAACTCTTCCTCTTCTCACCCAATCCATCATGGATCAAGACCAAACAAATTATATCTTCCCACTGATTCCCTTTATACTAGTGAATGAGCTATCTACATAAATAGTCCTCATTTACCTGACATCATTTCTAGCTTTCAACACAAACACATCAACTTTGGTCATAATGGGGCTTCAAGAATGATCACCAACTTTGAATATGTTAATACAAAATCAAAAAGTGTTGCTAGTTGTTCAAATCTCGTATGTACTAGCACACGTAGTGTTAGAGGGGGGTAGTGATAGAAGTGGAGACAGACACACGTGCAATGCACTTGTCCAAAACTACTAATACTGGTAATCTTAAAAGCCTTGAACTACTAATACGTGACAAATATAACATATTAGTACTTCTGGGCTTTTAAGTTTATAAGAATTAGTAGTTTTGGAAATGTGCATTGCACATGAGTCCGTGTCCACGGCTATCACTATCCCTTCCGACACTATTTATGCTAGTACAAATAGGTTTTGATACACTAGCACCATTTCTTGAGTTTTTATTAACATATTCAAAGTTAGTTATTGTTCTTGAAGCCCCTTTATGACCCAAGATGATGTGTTTGTGTTGAAATTTGGAAATGATGTCATGTAAATGGGGACTATTCTGGTTGATAGCCCATTCACTAGTATAAAGGGAATAAGTGGGAAGATGTAGTTTGTTTAGTTTTGATCCATGATGAATTGGGCGATAAGAGGAAGAGTTTATTGTTTTTGCCAATAGTTTGAACATATATGTGTTTTAGTCTTGCTATTTAAAGAGGTAAATTTATGCTGATGAAGTTATGAGAGAAAGTAATATTAATTATACATACTCTAAATTTTCAAATTTTGATATTGTATTTGGTCTTTAGGCTTTATGGGTTGAAATATTAAATGATTAATTAATATTTAAATTGACCTTTATGCTTTAGGAACACGTGACAAATATAATGTCTATCAAACCAGGCTCTTTAATTTTATTTGTGTTATTAATATTTGAAAGACTATTTTGCAGTTTATGTGATGGAGATGATCCTTTGAGATAGTTTGATCGGCTTTGTAGGAGGGATATGAGTTACTCAGTGGTAGATTATTTAGCGTTACTTTTTTAAACTAACGATTATTTAGGATTGATGGGAATGTAGGTCCTTTTCTCCCAGATAATGGAGGGGCCAAATCATCATTAGTTGGGGTTGGAGAAGAGTCTTTGTTTGTCTCCACTGGGCTTTTAAATTTATAAGAATCACTAGTTATTGACACGTGCATTGCACGTGTGTCCGTCTCCACGGCTATCATTATCCCCTCCGACATTATTTGTGCTAGTACAGATGAGTAAAGAATCACTAGCTCCATTTCTTGATTTTCTATTAAGATATTCAATGTTAGTGATCGTTCTTGGAGCCCCATTATGACCGAAGATGATTGGTTTGTGTTGAAAACTGACAATGATGTCATGTAAATGCGGACTATTCCTGCAGATAGCCCATTTTACTAGTAAAAAGAGAATCGGTGGGAAGAAGGAGTTTGTTTGGTTTTGATCCATGATGGATTGGGCGAGAATAGGAAGTTTTTTTTTTCCAATAGTATGAACATATGGGTGTTTTAGTCTTACTATTAAAGAAGTAAATTTATGGCGATGGAGTTATGAGAGAAAGTAATATTAATTGTAGATACTTTAAATATGGAAATTTTGATATTATTTGGGATCTATTAATGCTATGGGTTGAACTATTAAATTAATAATTAACATTTAAATAACATTTCTGCTTTAGGCTAAGGTGGTAGATATAATGTCTACTAAATCAGGATCTTTAATTTTATTTGTATTATTAACTTGTGAAAGGTCATTTTGCAGTTGATGTGATTTAGATGATCCCTTAAGATAGTTTAATCGGCTTTGTAGAAGAGATGTGAGATTATTGGGTGGTAGATTATTTAGGATTGATGGGAATGTAAGTTTTTTTTCTCCCAGGATTATGTAGGGGGGCAAGTTATTATTACTTTGGATTGGGGTAGAGTCTAGGTTTGCCTCAACTAGCCTTTTAAGATTATAAAAATTAGTAGTTCTGACACGTTCATTGCATGTGTGTCCCATGCTAACTTGTGTGAATTGTTTTTGTGTATATATATATATATATATATATACATACATACATATATACATATATACATATATATATATATATATATATATATATATATATATATATATATATATATATATATATATATATATATATATATATATAAGCACACTAGATAGGCAATGCCCGTGCTAAGCACGGGCCCAACATTTAAATTTTGGATATAATTTTACTTGTGTTTGATCTACCTATATAATATGTTTGAGATTCAATGTAGCAATACATATTTTAAGCTAAATTTAATTTCAAAAACAAAATGTCCATCATTTAGTAACGCAGCTTGCACAATAAATGAATTCACATCAAATTAGAAACAAGTGGTATGCACCATAATCTTTCTTTCATGTTTTAACAATTAATTCAATAGTAAGTTGGTCAAACATTAAAATTTTGGTATCCACATTCAAAGATTATCAAATGCATGCATTATAAGAAGGAAACCGATTAGTATTACATAAATATTGAATGTAGTACAGAAAATTTACTTTTAGTTTAAGATCTGACAATTTATTCTATGCTATATAATTAAGAATCAATACATCATCAACTGACTAACACTACTCCAAAAGCGAGTTTTGTTACAATCTCAATTAAAAATCAAGAAATATTGGAGGATGTGATTTTACTATACAAGATGTGTAATTAACTTTTGAAGTAATCGACCTCTCCAAATATAGCCTGAACAACAATTTTTGTCTTCGTTTGCTCAAACTCAAGTTTTAAACTCATCATATAAGACCTTATTTTCTTCCTCATTTTCAAAGTGAATGAAAATTACCATGTGTTATACTTTCTTGCTCAAAGATGAAGTAAATGCCATAAAAATTAATGCAATATTAACAAACTTCACAACATCAATTCCAATGAAATTACAATTAAGTCTAACCTACAACTTTACATTTTTTTTTCATAATCATGAAAGGTCAAATTATAGAAATAAAAGAAACATGTGCATACCAACACTCATTTTTAGTTTTAAGATGGCACACATGTACATTATAAATGTTTTCAGTGATATGTAGAGTATTACTCTACTAATGTGAGATAATTAATCCGCTTGCGAAGAAAATTGCATACAAAATTGTGCAATCATATCAGTTCTTATCTGTTACCTTGTACCAAATATCAAATGATTCAGATATGGAAAGTGAGAAACATGTGGATTTCTAGTGCAAATACACGTTTCCATCAAATTGTATTTCGGTAATGAATGAGAACCTAAATGCAAATGCAGTCAAATAGCCGACTAAAGACAACTATTATCTATAAACACTTACATGCATGTGTGATTGACATTACCATGAAATCATGAACTAATGTATGATCATTGATGATTTAAGTTATAGATTAAAGATAAGAACTTCTTGTTTTCTAAAGCGAGTAACTTCCAATAGCACACTTTATAAATGCAGGGGTAATTTAGGATGGTATGTAGTAAAAAAATGTTGCTAGATTCTAGGTACGCCACACATATAAAGTTAAATTTGATGGGAGATTCTGAGATAAGTGTGTACAAAGAATGGAGAAAAGTGAACTAAAATTCCATGCAACGGACAAGGAAAGAAGACTGGTGATCATAGTTCTGTAATATATGGTCTTTCTGACGTACACTTTCATCTCCGTTTTGTGTATAGAATTGTAATAATGGCTAATTATTTATTTGTTTTCTCTTCATGGTTTATTTTGGAACTTGTGTTCAAGTCAAGTGTACTAATCTCTCATGTCATAATTTTTCTTTATTGACACCAACTCTTTTTTAGTGGTGTGCTTTAACTATGAAGTAAATTTATGTTTAATAATTAAATATTTTAGTAATATAATACTCTAGAGAAATAGAAATCTTACACATGAGAGAAAGTTCAGATTGCATATTTAGGTTGATGACACTGAATATTGTTTATGTGATAAAAACGTAATGGAGACTAATATTGTTCACCTATTCGAGAAATGCAAATGGACATCAGAAGTGTGGCAAGCTATGCACCATTGGATTGAAATACCAGTGCAAAATATTGGTATCATGAAGGTCCTGGAAAACATAAAAGGTAATCACTGGAAGCAATTTAAAAAGGAGATCATGGAAACTATCTGTGGAGATATCATATACTACACTTGGCATCCCAGGAAATGAAGGAGGTTTAAGGACAAACTTGTACATACGGAGGAGGCTATAACACGGATAAATAAAGAAATCATTGAAAGATTATACTTATGTAACTTCTCGTAAACCAAAATTAGGATTAAACAAAGAAACTAAGAATATTTATTTATGGAAAGAATAGGAAAAATCTAGAAAATTTCCTAAGTTTAAAAGTTAATTTTTTGTCATTTTCAAACGGTCAGAACTTCTAACTCGGGATGAGTTAGGTCCAGTTCTTTATATGGTTATAATTTCCTTGGAGATATTGTTCTAACTCCTCCGAGTTTGCGCATTTTTGATATCGTATGAGGGATATATACCTATCGGAAGTTGGGTTGTTGGATTGAGGAAAATCCAATCTCGATTTTAGTAAGGGTAAAATTGTCTTTTCACCCTACTATTTCCTAATTTGTTATAAGGGTTTATTAGGGGTAAAACTAAGCCTAAAGTCAGTTTTAGAAAAATTGAATACGCTTAGGGCTTGGGAGAAAAGAGAAGAGAAGAAGGAGAAACGAGAAAAGGCTAAGAACTCATCAGGTATGCCACGATCTTCAAGTGGAATTCATCGAGGGTGATCCTTATAATATGTGAGATATTTCTGTGTTGGGTTCTTTTACCAACACACCAATGTTTACAATTCAGCGCATTTAAAGTAGATTGAATGATGAACATCAAAGTTCTTGATGAACAATTTTTGGATTCTTGTTGGTTGAGTTAGAGTATACCTTTAATTGTTTTGGTTTGTATTTCTGTACTTTTTTACGAGTCTAATCGTTTGGGTATTGAGAATAATAGTGATCTTAAGTGTTTGGGGAAAGATCCATGGGATTTTAGGAGGTTTAGAAATGAAAATCGAAGAAGAAAAATTGAAAATGTTGTCCAGTAAGCCCTGGGACTCCGCGCCAACAAGAGCCCCTCAGGACAGACTCTGACCGTCAGGATCTAGCACGCCGCACTAGCCATAGCGCTTGAGGATAGTGTCTGTCCATCAGGCTCTGGCACCCCACTTCTCTCATAGCGCCAGGGCCACCTGGATACCCCATTTCCCCCCATCTTCTCGTAATAGTTCCTAAGTGATGTACCTATGTTTCTTGGTTGATTCCAACACTCTAAAGTACATCTAAACTTCGTGAAATCATCCATAAATAGGAGATCATGATCCTTGAGTCTATAATCTAATTCAACGAAAGTTAAGATCAAAGTCAAAGAAGTTAATAGTCAAGTCTAAAGGTTAAGAAGCAAGCCAAAGTGAGTTCCGAAAGTTTCCAAGAGTCTTTAACAAGCCTTTTTAACTTTGTTTAAAGACTCAAGTTATAAGTTAATCAAGAATAAAGAGTTGAGTACATTCTCAAAAGTTATAAGGGGACTAAGTAATCCCTAAGAGTTACAAATGTTTTTACAGTTGAATAAGTAAAGAGCCTTCGGGCTAGTTTTCAGACAGAATTAACAGGTTTATAAAATGAAGCAAACAGGGAAACTATGATTTCCAAGAGAGCTTTTAAAGCTACGTTTTGAGCACTTATATCAAGCCACATAATCAATTTGTTTTAAAAACGTAAGATCCAGCATATTTTTGGAAGTACTATTGAGCACCGATGTGGGTATGCGAGTTTCAGATTAACTCAAATCTCCACGAAAACCATGTAGCCATCATGGGTAGAAAAGGGTCATACTTTCTGGATGAATCCTTTTCACACTTTACTAGTGGATCCATTAGGCAGTTCAGGTCCTATACTCTGGAAAGGTTAGTATGGTCGAGCAGCGTGGGCCGAGTAATGTTATATCATAACTGTAACTCTGATGTGATGCTTGTCGGTTAGAGAAGCTCCCACAAAAGTTATTATATTTTCATATACATCAGTTATTTGTATTTTTACATACATCTCAGTGAGTTATTGTATCCATGTATACATTCAAAGTTTACAACATTTTTTTAATATGTTTTTGCTTATATTTCATTTACTTTTAAATTGCATTATATTGAATTGAGTATTTATTCATGAGTTGAACAAAGCCAAGGTAAGTGTTCCTTCTTACTCCTTTTGCAGCTTAAGTGTTCTTTTAGCATTCCAACTCGCATACTCGTACATTCAATATATTGATACTACTTGGCCTGCATCGCATAATGATGCAAACACAGGTAACTAGGATTAGCATTCGCGCACCGTTGATTCAGTGATCATCTCATAGTCAGGTGAGTCTCCCTTCATTCCGGAGGACATCTTCAGTTTTAGCTATTTGTTTAGTATTCAGTTGTTAGGATGATTGTGGTCCTGTCCCAACATCCATATTTATATTATAGGCTTCTTAGACAAATGATATTTGTTTTCTTAGTGTTTCCTTTTCACTTGTAATTGACTAAGACTTGGGTTGCCACTTTTTCCAGTTACTTTCCTTCAAGTTATTTTTGAAGTTATGTCTTGTGTTAAGTGTTCTGCTGAGTTAAGTAAGTCAGGCCAAGGTTTCCCTAAAGACCATCAATGGTCATTCGGATCTGGCCACGTCGAGGGTGTAGGATCGGGACATGACAAACTTGGTATCAGAGCCAGGTTTAAGCGTCTTAGGGACTTTGTGAAGTCGTGTCTGTAGATTCTTGGTCATCATGTGAAATGCTCCACATTTATGATTCGGAGGCTACAACATTTAGGAATTCCTCACTTCTTTCATGTTCTTTTTTGTGCGTTAGAGTTTATCTCTAAAAGTCTCTCTTTCATTAGTGCTTTCGTGTGTTTCAGATAAATATACCTCCACGAAGAGCAGCAAGTGTCCTGTAACAACCCTAAAATGGATATGAGAAGTAATGCTTAATGTGTCTAGAATGCCTACGATTAGACCGGGTTCACACGGATTGATGCGCGTAGAACCAGACCTCTGAATCCTTGCTGCAGCCAAGCCAACTAACTTGGGGAGTTAGTTGAGCTAGGAAAGGTTGGGTCCAGCCATGTAGGGCTCTGGAATACGAAGTTTTACTCAAATGAGTCTTTACCAGACTTAAAAAGGGAGAATCTTAGGTTTGGAGGGTCTAGGGGTAAAATAGTCTTTTACCAGGCTAAGGGTAGTATCTTAGTTACCCTAAATATGTAATTAATTTTTTATTTCATAAGGTGGAGGGGTATTTTGGGGAGAGAGGGCCTAAAATTCGCTTCTTGAGTGAAATCTTGCTCCACCCGGGTTCGAACCTAGGCGGAAGCAATGATTTAGATTGTTTTCATTTAAATTGGTAAATTAATTTAGTTAATTAATAATTATTAGCTGATTTAAGAAAAAGGAAAATCAGATTCTTAATTAAATTAATAAAGAGTCCTAGTTTGACTAAGTCCTTACCTAAGCCTAAACTACTGTCACGTTTCACTCTCTCACGTCTATCTCACTTCACGATCATTCTCTCTTCTCTTTCATGTTCGCTCTGCCTAAACAACTACAAGAACAGAAAATTGACTAAAGTTCTTCACACTTGAAGAACTCACAACGCAAATTATAAACAAAAAAAATAATCAAACACGTTAGGCAAAGAGAGGGTTTGTCCGTCGAATTGGTGTTGAGGTTCTCGGTGTTGGACGTGAGTTTGGAGGAGAAACTTTGGGCAACAGTTCAAGGTTTAAATGTCAAAAAGGTATGGGTTTTCTTACTCTTGGTCCCTTTCCCAATATACCCTTAAGTTTCAGTCAATTCTAATCCGAAAACTAGGATTGTTCCCCGTTGCATGTCCGTGTCACTAGCTCCCATTGATTCGTAGGTTGGGTATGTTTGCTGGTAGATATTAGGCATGTAATGTGTTTTCGTGATGAATATATTCATGAATGTGTGTTTGGAATCGTATGAATGACAACTTATATTTTCCGGAAATATGTGTATGTGTGTGCAATGTTAGCCGTGACTTGTTACTCTCGGGTTTAAGGCTAAAAAATGTAATTTTATGGTTGTATTCTTACGTGCACAAACTTGTGTAAATTGTGATGTTCATATGAAGTGTAATATGGCGGATTTGAGGGATAAACTCTTGGCTAAATGAATCCATGGAAAATACACCTAAAGACGTTCTAAATGAACCATGAATTTCCCTAAGAACTAACGTGTAACTTGATGAAAAAGATGCTGAAAAACTACAAAATTTCCATCTACAAGTTAATGAATTTCGGTCAAGTTGAAGTAGTTCAAAATGCTGTGAAAAATGAACTAAAACAAGTGAAGTCATGGAGGATCGAACCCATGACTTCACTATGTTAAAAATCATGAAAATAAGTAAGTTAAAATAATGTGGTGAGGGGGATTCGAACCGTGATCTTTGCTGGAAAATGAAATTATGAAAATAAGAAATGAGAGGAGTGGGATTCGAACCCACAACCTCTCAGTCAGACTTAAGGAAATTATAACAAAATAAATGTTGAGGCGTGTGGGAATCGAACCCACGACCTCTAGGCTGATTAAGGGAATTAAAGAGAATAATAAAGTGAGGCTGTGGGGATTCGATCCCACACCCTCATGGTCAACTCGGAAAAAGTCAAGGAAAAAGAAATTAAAATAAAAGGGGTTGTGGGGGTTCGATCCCACAACCCCTCGGCCAAGAAAGAGAGAGTTTAAAGAAGATAAATTAAAAGGAAATGAAGGTGTTGGGGCTCGATCTTGGGTCCCCAAGCCGTATGGATCAAACCAAAATAAATAAATAAAATGTAAGTGTCGTCCAAGAGATTCGAAATCGGGTTCCCTTGCCCAAATTCCGTATTGATACATAAGTCATACGTGAATAAATGTTGAAAATTAATGTTGCCTACATAGATCAAAATCGAGATCTTGTCATACTTAAAAGATGCATAAGTCTTGTACCACATAATCTTAGGAAGATATGAATCACTTAAACGAACTATGAATGAAGCCTCATGGATTGTATGTATAGACCCATAAGTCTAGCATACGTTTAGAAGTAAGTGAACCTAAGATGTATGTAATGAAATGATGAGATGAACAATGAATGATAAGACCCTAGAAGGGTTAAGAAAGAGTGTGAAACACACTAAATGGCCAAGTGCATTGGCATATGATGAAGTGAACATTCACGTAAAATGGTGTGAGTAATTATGAAGAGCAAATGTGCTAATGTTAATGAACATGGTGACAACATGATAAAAGGATAATGTGAAAGGTGAGAGCAATCTCAAATGAGCCTAAGCAAATGTTACCAAAATATACTCACCTATGAGAGTGTAAAGTTAATGAAGAGACCAGTCTCTATGAACACTCTACTGAAAGTATTGAGAATAATGTATACTTAATACTAATGATGAGATGAGCAATCATCTATTGAGCTATGATGTCCTCACACTAGAAGCCAGCTTTCATGACGTATGAGTTGAATGTAATGGAACTTTATACTAAGCACCGATAAGCTAGCTATGAGCGGTGATGCCTTCTTTCGGGAAGGGCGGAGGTTCATGTAACTCTCATGAGATGAGACTGTCCAGCATGCCGGGTATGGGTCTCCTTATATCTCCTAGTCTTCGAACCTATACTTCTAATATAGGGATCTGGCGGGGTTCAATTTCCCATGTACGCTAGCATGTTTTGGGTCACTTTGGCCGGTGATTCCACCTCTTTTTGGTGTGGGGGAGACACTGGATTTCATGATGCTCACATGATCTATGTCGGTTAAAGTTAAAGTTCCCAATGAATGAATGAGGCCATCCTCAAATGATGCACATAATGAAATTAACGATACCAAAGGTGTTAGGATAGGATAATCAAGAGGTAAGCTAGACTCAAGTAATGACACTAGGTTATTCTTGATCATTGCACAGCAAACCCAATGAGAGACTTAAGCTACATCCTAGTTATGGATAGTGTTTACACTAGCTTATGAATGAACGAAATAAAGTATGTACGAATGAATGAAGCAGACTCTGTGTTTGCTAAATAAGGCTCCCTAGTTGAGGTCCCATAGGTTGAGCCCTCATTTTAAGAAGTCTTAATGTTAAGTCCATGATTCCAAGGTCTCGTGGCATATGAACGAACGATATGAAAGATGTTATGTGCTATATGCAGTATGTTATGTGCTTATGCAATATGTTATGTGCTATGTGTAAGATGTTATGTGTTGTGTGTAATATGATACGTATGATGATGCATGTTACTCTCATGGCATGACTTTCCTAATCCATATTTGGCAAGTCCCCTGACTTTTCTAATTCAAATTTGGCAAGTCCACTAACTTTCCTAATACCAATTTGGCAAGTCTACTGACTTGACTTTTCATAAATCATGTTGTTAGGAAAGAGCTATTCTTACTCATGCATGTCCTTGGTGTGTTCTTGCATATACCCATACTTAGTACAAGTATGTACTAATCCCATACAACTCTATATTTTTAGGTGCAGGCACAGGTGGACGCTAGAGCTTACAGGTTGACGTTGCAGCTATCCGGACGTGGAGCTTTCATCCTGACTTAGTAGGCCCTCATGCTTTCGAGGATGTCTACCGTTATATCTAGCTTAGATGTAGGCTTTATCTAGTGGAGCATGTTACACTAGTGTTTCTTTCCACTTTCATTTCAGATTTTGTATTGGTGTCGTTTTGGTAAAAATATGTTTAATGCAATTATGAACTGTATCTTTCATTTGGATATCTCTATATTAGATGGTTGATTTGTGAACGCCTATGATGTTAAGTTTAAAATGTTTCGCATGAAATAAGAAATCATAAAGTTCAAATTTTCCGCTAAAATTAACTTAGATGAAGCAAGAATGACGTATGTAGGCTTGTCTACGACCTTTGAGAGGTCAATGACACCGGTCTCGTTTGGGGTGTAGATTCCGGTCGTGAAAAAGTTGGTATCAGAGCACTAGATTAAACTTCGAGAATAATAAGTTCACATCAACCACATTGAGTAGTTTCTAAGTCATGGTAGTGAAGTGCACCACTATCCTGAATTAGAGACTGCATGATGCGTAGGAAAATTTCCCTTCTTCTGATCTTATCGTGGTTTTCCTAATGTCTGATTTCTTGGTGTTATGAGCGTGTCTAACATCAATTCTTATTGTTTTCAGAGAATGAATACTAGGAGTAACGTTGTCAGAGGAGAGGAGGAGAAGCTAGTTGGGGCAATCAGGTTCCACCCCAGGCTCCAGTTGAAGGAGTGGATATGCCGGTTAACCCAGCTGGGTTGACTGATGCAGAGGTGCGGGCATCTCTGGCCCAGATGGCACAGGCCATCACTATGCAGGCCCAGGCCATGACTGCCAAGGTCAACCGGCAGAATGTTCAGAGGGAGAACCCACCTGGTACGTAGCATGGCTGACAGGCTACGACACTTTACGAGGATGAATCAACCTATTTTCACGGGGTCCAAGACTTCAGAGGATCCCCAGGAGTTCATGGATGAGGTACACAAGATTTTGGTGGCCATGGGGGCCACAGATATTGAGAAGGCTGAGCTGGCTTCCTATCAGCTCAAGGAAGTTGCATAGACTTGGTGCAAGATGTGGCAGGATAGCCGAGCTTTGGGCGGAGTTCCGATCACTTGGGAGCTGTTTAAGACAGCCTTTCTAGAGAGATTTTTCCCCACGGAGATGAGGGAGGCCAAGGTTGAGGAGTTTATCAACCTTAAGCAGGGATCAATGACAGTCAGGGAGTATTCCCTGAAGTTTGTTAAACTATCCAGGTATGCTACTTCCCTTGTATCTAACAGCAGGGATGAGATGAGTACTGAAGTTTGTTAAATTATCCAGGTATGCTACTTCCCTTGTATCTAACAGCAGGGATGAGATGAGCAGATTCCTCACAGGAATCACCGGAGATCTGGAGGAGGAGTGTCGTTCTGCGATACTCCACGATAACATGGACCTCTCCAGGTTGATGGTGCATGTCCAGCATGTGGAGGACAACCGGAAGAAGATGGGTGTCCGTGATGCTACGAGGCCTAAGCCTCATGATCAGGCAGGTCCTAGCAATGGAGGCAACAGGAACAACTTTGGTGTCCGTGAGCAGCCAGATTTAAAAGGGGCAGCAGTGTTCAGGGAACTCTAACTTTCAGAGGAGTACAACACCTAGATGAGGCAGACCCGAGTTCAAGAAGGGCAAAAGAGGTGAGATGCAGCATCCCAGAAAGGACTGTGCTAAGTGTGGCCATACAAACAGTGGAGAGTGCAGACAGGGCACTTATGGATGCTTCGGTTGCGGTAAGAGCGGGCATATGGTTAAGGACTGCCCATATAACAGGGGTCAGGCTGGAGGTAATGCTCACCCTAGGACTAATCCACAGGGTGCATCAGCAGCCGAGCCTCCTAAGAGGAACAGATTCTATGCCCTGAAGGGCAGGGAGGAGCAGGAGAAGTCCGCTGATGTGGTCACAGGTATGCTGCAAGTATTCTCAACTTCTGTTTATACTTTACTTGATCCAGGGTCTGTGCTTTACTTTGTAACTCCTTTGCTTGCTCTCACTTTTGAGATATTGCCTGAAGTTTTGCATGATCCTATAGTGGTTAGTACACCCTTAGGAGAAAATATAAGAGCTGATAGAGTGTACAAGGATAGCCCAATAGTTGTATGTGGTAGGACTATGTGTGAAGACTTGGTTAAGTTACCTATGAAAGATTTTGACATCATTCTTGGCATGGAATGGCTTCATAGTTGTTATGCTTTTATGGATTGCCGTAGTAGGGTTGTGATATTTTGTTTCCCTAAGGAGGTAGAGCTGGTCTGAGAGGGGTACAACTCGAGTCGTTCTAATCCCTTGATTTAGAACCTTAAGGCCAATAAAATGATATCCAAGGGGTTATTGTGTCATATTATGAGTGTTAATGATTTAGATCATGACATTCCTTTCATAGATTCAGTGCTGTATTGAATGAGTTCCAAGATGTATTTCCTGATGATTTGCCTGGAGTCCTTCCCCCTCGAGAGGTTGACTTTAGGATCGACTTAGAACCCGATACTAAACCAATTTCAATTCCTCCTTACAGAATGGCTCCGGCTGAACTCAAAGAGTTGAAGCTGCAGTTAAAAGATCTCACTGATAAGGGTTTCATTCAGCCGAGCATATCCCCTTGGGGCGCTCCAGTGTTGTTTGTGAAAAAGAAAGATGGAACCCTTAGAATGTGTATCGATTATCGGCAGCTCAACAAATTCACTATAAAGAATAAGTATCCACTTCCCAGAATCGATGACTTGTTCGATCAGCTCCAAAGGTCTAGTTTCTTCTCTAAGATTGACCTTCGTTCATGGTATCATCAGCTTAGGGTTAGGGATGGAGATATCCCAAAGATAGCCTTTCGTACCCGTTATGGTCATTATGAGTTCTTAGTAATGTCATTTGGTCTCACTAATCCACTTGCTGCATTTATGGACCTCATGAACCGAGTCTTCCGTGAGTACCTTGATTCTTTCGTCATAGTATTCATTGATGACATCCTCATCTACTCTAGGACCAAGAAAGAGCATGAACAACATTTGAGACCAACCTTGCAGGTACTTAGACAACATCAGCTGTATGCCAAATTCAGCAAGTGTGAATTCTGGCTTAGATAAGTGACCTTCCTAGGTCAGTTGTGTCCGATCAGGGTGTGGAGGTGGAGCCCAGGAAGACTGAGGCTGTGAAGAACTAGTCAAAACCTCTTACTCCCACTGATATCGTAGCTTTCTGGGATTGGCTGGTTACTACCGCAGGTTCGTGGAGGGTTTTTCTTCCATTGCTACCCCACTGACAGCTTTGACTAAGAAGAAGGCCAAGTTCGAGTGGACGGAGACTTGTGAGAAGAGTTTCCAGGAGCTCAAAGATAGACTCACTTCAGCCCCGGTGCTTACTTTGCCTAAGTGTGGTGAGAATTACACTATTTATTGTGATGCCTAGGGTTGGATTGGGTTGTGTTCTTATGCAGATTGGTAAGGTGATAGCTTATGCGTCCAGACAGCTCAAGGTTCATGAGAAGAATTATCCCACTCATGACCTGGAGTTGGCAGCTATGGTGTTTGTACTGAAGCTGTGGAGGCACTACTTGTATGGAGTGCAAGTGGATGTGTTCACAGACCACAAGAGTCTCCAGTACGTGTTCACGTAGAGAGAGTTGAATCTACGTCAGCGGAGATGGTTGGAGTTGTTTAAGGACTATGATATGAATGTCCACTACCATGCAGGTAAGGCTAATGTTGTAGCTGATGGTTTGAGCAGGATGAGCATGGGAAGTACTGCCCACGTTGAGGATGAGAAGAAGGAGTTGTGAAAGATGTACACAGACTGGCCAGACTGGGTGTGCGGTTGGTTGACTCTACTAGTGGGGGTGTTTCAGTTCATCCTAGTTCTGAATCATCCTTGGTAGTTGAAGTCAAGAAGGGTTAGCATCTCGATCCTGTGTTGATGGAGCTGAAGGACTCAGTATTGACAAAAATGAATGAGTCTTTTGCTTTGGGAGGTGACGGCGTACTTAGGTACCAGGACAGGCTGTGTGTACCAGATGTGGATGATTTGCAGACCAGGAGTGTTGTAGAGGCCCATGGTTCCAGATATTCCATACATCCAGGTTCCACCAAGATGTATCATGATCTTAAGCAGATTTATTGGTGGGATGGCATGAAGAAGGACATTGCAGAATATGTGGCAAGTGTCCTAATTGTCAGCAGGTTAAGACAGAACATCTTAAGCCTAGCGGTCTTACTCAGATTATTGAGGTTCCGACTTGGAAGTAGGAGGCCATTAATATGGACTTCGTGGTTGGTCTTCCGAGAACTAGGAGACAGCATGACTCCATATGGGTTATTGTGGACATGATGACTAAGTCTGCCCACTTTATCCCTGTGAAGTCTACTTACCGAGCCGAGGATTATGCCAGACTCTACATTGATGAGATTGTGAGATGGCATGGGATTCCTTTGTCTATCATTTCAGATAGAGGATCTCAGTTCACTTCATATTTTTGGAGATCCTTCCAGAAGAGCTTAGGCACGCAGGTAAAGCTTAGTACTTCCTTTCATCCTCAGACTGATGGGCAGGCAGAGCGCACCATTAAGACATTGGAGGACATGTTGAGGGCATTGGAGGACATGTTGAGGGCGTGTGTGATTGACTTCAGGGGTAGCTGGGATGACCATCTGCCTTTGATAGAGTTCTTGTATAATAACAGCTATCACTCTAGCATTGGGATGGCACCGTTTGAGGCACTATATGATAGGAGGTGTAGATCTCCAGTTGTGTGGTTCGAGGTTGGAGAGTCATCCATTTTGGGTCTAGAGATCATTCATGAAGTCTTAGAGAAGGTCAGGGTGATTAGGGACAGGTTGGCTACTGCTTACAGTCGGCAGAAGTCATATGCAGATAACAGAAAACGGCCTTTAGAGTTTGATGTTGGTGACCAGGTCTATTTGAAGATATCATCTATGAAGGGGGTGATGAGGTTTGGCAGGAAGGGTAAGTTGAGTCTGAGGTATGTTGGGTCATATGAGATCCTATAGTGTGTGGGTGAGGTGGCCTATGAGTTGGCATTGCCTGCGGAGCTAGCTTCTGTCCATCCAGTCTTTCATGTATCCATGTTAAAGAAGTGCCTAGGTGATCCAGCATCGATTCTACCTGTGGAAGGATTGGGGGTTGATGAAGACTTGTCCTATGAGGAGGTGCCTGTTGAGATCTTAGACAGACAAGTCAAGCGGCTGAGAAACAAGGAGATTGCCACAGTGAAGGTATTGTGGAGGAATCATCTTGTTGAGGGTGCTACGTGGGAGACCGAGGCTGATATGAGATTCCGCTACCCTCATCTTTTCAGCTCTTGAGGTTAGAACTTAAGTCGAAGTTTCCTTATCTCTCCATTCTTTGTTGCTATTGCTTGACTGTGCATAGTGATTATGTTATGTTATGACTGGCATTGTGCTAGATAGTTAGTAGTGTCATTCGGGGACGAATGTTCCTAAGGGGGGATAATGTAACAACCCTAAAAATGGATATGATAAGTAATGCTTAATGTGTCTAGAATGCCTATGATTAGACCGGGTTCACACGGATTGATGCGCGTAGAACCAGACCTCTGAACCCTTCCTGCAGCCAAGCCAACTAACTTGGGGAGTTAGTTGAGCTAGGAAAGGTTGGGTCCAGCCATGTAGGGCTCTCGAATACGAATATTTACTCGAATGAGTCTTTACCAGACTTAAAAAGGGATAATCTTAGGTTTGGAGGGTCTAGGGGTAAAATAGTCTTTTACCAGGCTAAGGGTAGTATCGTAGTTACCCTAAATATGTAATTAATTTTTTATTTCATAAGGTGGAGGGGTATTTTGGGGAGAGAGGGCCAAAAATTGGATTCTTGAGTGAAGTTTTACTCCACCCGGGTTCGAACCTAGGTGGAAGCAATGATTTAAATTATTTTTATTTAAATTGGTAAATTAATTTAGTTAATTAATAATTATTAGCTGATTTAAGAAAAAGGAAAATCAGATTTTCAATTAAATTAATAAAGAGTCCTAGTTTGCCTAAGTCCTTACCTAAGCCTAATCTACTTTCACGTTTCACTCTCTCACGTCTATCTCACTTCACGATCATTCTCTCTTCTCTTTCACGTTCTCTCTGCCTAAACAACTACAAGAACAGAAAATTGACTAAAGTTCTTCACACTTGAAGAACTCACAACGAAAATTATAAACAAACAACTAATCAAACACGTTAGGCAAAGAGAGGGTTTGTCCGTCGAATTGGTGTTGAGGTTCTCGGTGTTGGACGTGAGTTTGGAGGAGAAACTTTGGGCAGCAGGTCAAGGTTTAAACGTCAAAAAGGTATGGGTTTTCTTACTCTTGGTCCGTTTCCCAAGATACCCTTAAGATTCAGTCAATTCTAATCCAAAAACTAGGATTGTTCCCCATTGCATGTCCGTGTCACTAGATCCCATTGATTCGTAGGTTGGGTATGTTTGCTGGTTGATATTAGGCATGTAATGTGTTTTTTTGATGAATATATTCATGAATGTGTGTTTGGAATCGTATGAATGACAACCTATGTTTTCCGAAAATATGTGTATGTTTGTGCAATGTTAGCCGTGACTTGTTACTCTTGGGTTTAAGGCTAAAAAATGTAATTTTATGGTTGTATTCTTACGTGCACAAACTTGTGTAAATCGTGATGTTCATATGAAGTGTAATATGGCGGATTTGAGGCATAAACTCTTGGCTAAATGAATCCATGAAAAATGCACCTAAAGACGTTCTAAATGAACCATGAATTTCCCTAAGAACTAACGTGTAACTTGATGAAAAAGATGCTGAAAAACTACAAAATTTCCAGCTACAAGTTAATGAATTTCGATCAAGTTGAAGTAGTTCAAAATGCTGTGAAAAATGAACTAAAACAAGTGAGGTCATGGAGGATCGAACCCATGACCTCACTATGTTAAAAATCATGAAAATAAGTAAGTTAAAATAATGTGGTGAGGGGTATTCGAACCGTGATCTTTGCTGGAAAATGAAATTATGAAAATAAGAAATGAGCGGAGTGGGATTCGAACCCACAACCTCTCAGTCAGACTTAAGGAAATTATAAGAAAATAAATGTTGAGGCGTGTGGGAATCGAACCTACGATCTCTAGGCTGATTAAGGGAATTAAAGAGAATAATAAAGTGAGGCTGTGGGGATTCAATCCCACACCCTCATGGTCAACTCGGAAAAAGTCAAGGAAAAAGAAATTAAAATAAAAGGGGTTGTGGGGGTTCGATCCCACAACCCCTCGGCCAAGAAAGAGAGAGTTTAAAGAAGAGAAATTAAAAGGAAATGAAGGTGTTGGGGCTCGATCTTGGGTCCCCAAGCCGTATGGATCAAACCAAAATAAATAAATAAAATGTAAGTGTCGTCCAAGGGATTCGAAATCGGGTTCCCTTGCCCAAATTCCGTATTCATACATAAGTCATACGTGAATAAATGTTCAAAAATAATGTTGCCTACATAGATCGAAATCGAGATCTTGTCATACTTAAAAGATGCATAAGTCTTGTACCACATAATCTTAGGAAGATATGAATCACTTAAACGAACTATGAATGAAGCCTCATGAATTGTATGTATAGACCCATAAGTCTAGCATACGTTTAGAAGTAAGTGAACCTAAGATGTATGTAATGAAATGATGAGATGAACAATGAATGATAAGACCCTAGAAGGGTTAAGAAAGAGTGTGAAACACACTAAATGGCCAAGTACATTGGCATATGATGAAGTGAACATTCACTTAAAATGGTGTGAGTAATTATGAAGAGCAAATGTGCTAATGTTAATGAACATGGTGACAACATGATAAAAGGCTAATGTGAAAGGTGAGAGCAATCTCAAATGAGCGTAAGTAAATTTTACCAAAACGTACTCACCAATGAGAGTATTAAGTTAATGAAGATACCAGTCTCTATGAACACTCTAATGAAAGTATTGAGAATAATGTATACTTAATACTAATGATGAGATGAGTAATCATCTATTGAGCTATGATGTCCTCATACTAGAAGCCAGCTTCCATGACGTATGAGTTGAATGTAATGGACCTTTATACTGAGCACCGATAGGCTAGCTATGAGCGGTGATGCCTTCTTTCGGGAAGGGCGGAGGTTCACGTAACTCTCATGAGATGAGACTATCCGGAATGCCGGGAATGGATCTCCTTATATCTCCTACTCTTCGAACCTATACTGCCAATATAGGGATCTGGCGGGGTTTAATTCCCATGTACGCTAGCATGTTTTGTGTCACTTTGGCTGGTGATTCCACCTCTTTTCAGTGTGGGGGAGACACTGGATTTCATGATGCTCATATTATCTATGTCGGTTAAAGTTAAAGTTCCCAATGAATTAAAGAGGCCAACCTCAAATGATGCACATAATGAAATGAACGATACCAAAGGTGTTAGGATAGGGTAATCAAGAGGTGAGATAGACTCAAGTAATGACACTAGGTTATTCTTGATCATTGCACAGCAAACCCGATGGGAGTCTTAAACTACATCCTAGGTATGGCTAGTGTTTACACTAGCTTATGAATGAACGAAATGAAGTACGTACGAATGAATGAAGCAGACTCTGTGTTTGCTAAAGAAGGCTCCCTAGTTGAGGTCCCATTGTGCCCTCATTTTGGGAAGTCTTAATGTTAAGTCCATGATTCCAAGGTCTCGTGGCATATGAACGAACGATATAAAAGATGTTATGTGTTATACGCAGTATGTTATGTGCTATATGCAATATGTTATGTGCTTTGTGTAAGATGTTATGTGTTGTGTGTAATATGATACATATGATGATGCATGTTACTCTCATGGTATGACTTTCCTAATCCAAATTTGGCAAGTCCCCTGACTTTCCTTATTCAAATTTGGCAAGTCCACTGACTTTTCTAATCCCAATTTGGCAAGTCTACTGACTTGACTTTCCATAAATCATGTTGTTTGGAAAGAGCTATTCTTACTCATGCATGTCCTTGGTGTGTTCTTGCATATACCCATACTTAGTACAAGTGTGTACTAATCCCATACAACTCTATTTTTTTAGGTGCAGGCACAGGTGGACGCTATAGCTTACAAGTTGACGTTGCAGCTATCTGGACGTGGAGCTTTTATCCAGACTTAGTAGGCCCTCATGCTTTCGAGGATGTCTACCGTTATATCTAGCTTAGATGTAGGCTTTAGCTAGTGGAACATGTTCCACTAGTGTTTCTTTCCACTTTCATTTCAGATTTTGTATTGGTGCCGTTTTGGCAAAAATACGTTTAATGCAATTATGAACTGTTTCTTTCATTTGGACATCTCTATATTAGATGGTTGATTTGTGAACGCCTATGATGTTAAGTTTAAAATGTTTCGCATGAAATAAGAAATCAAAAAGTTCAAATTTTCCGCTAAAATTAACCTAGATGAAGTAAGAATGACGTATGTAGGCTTGTCTGCGACCTCTGAGAGGTCAACGACGCCGGTCTCGTCTGGGGTCTAGATTCCGATCGTGACATGTCCATCCATCTAGGAGGAATGTTGAACCTTAGGAACAGGAGTTACCCAATGCTCCCAAAGTTAAATCTCAATGGGAGGTTACCAATGCTGAGTTTCCTAAGGCTATCCGGATGCTGATTCAAGTTATGACCAACCAAGTCGGGCAACAAAGAGGAGCTCGACAAGAAGGAAGAGTTGTCATGCTGATTGGGGACATGAACATTTAAAGGTTAATAGTCTATGTGCCGTAGGTAGAGGAAGAGAAACTTAGGGATAGAGTGGAGTTCAAGAGCAAGAGAGCTAAGATAGGGAATGAGTCTGGGCAGTAGAAACATGGTTCCAACCGGTCGTCCTTCCAACAGAAACAAAACGGTCCTGCTCCATCCTATACTAGTGCACCTACACCTAAGAATAAGCGTGAGCACTATGTGAAGAAGTTAAACCTGCCTACTATCAGGTTAGTGTAGCTCAGGGAGGTAGTAAGCCTAATGCCTGCGCAAGGTGTCATAGAAATCACTCCGGAATTTGTCTTAAACGCTATGTGCAAGTGTCAGACCGGGTATTTCATGAGAGAGTGTACAAAGAGCAAGCAAGGCGGTGGTAATTGGGGCAATAGAGCTCAGTCTTCATTAGTTGCTCCACGAAAAGGGCTGCACGTAGGGGAACTACTTCTGGTGCCAGTGGATGAACAAACCGCTTGTATGCTCTCAATATTGGCCTAGAACAGGAGAATTCGCTAGATGTTGTCACTGGTATGATTCGAGGTTTGACTTTACTTTTTATGCATTTTTAGACACATGAGCGAGTTTGTCTTTTGTAACTCCTTATGTTGCTATGAACTTTGAAATTATTCCTTAGCAACCGAACCATGTAGTGTTTCCACACCTGTTGGTGAATCGATTCTAGTATAAAGAGTCTATCATGATTATCCTATTTTCGTCTGTCACAAGAGTACCATGGTTGATTTAATAGAGTTATATATGGTAGATTTTGATGTCATTCTAGGTATGGACTAGCTCTATGTATGTTATACATCAATAGATTGCAGAACTCGAGTAGTCAAGTTTCAAATCCAAAATGAGCCAGTCATAGAGTGGAGTAGTAGTTTAGCAGTGCCTGAGGGTCATTTCATTTCGTAAGTTAAGTTGAGGAAATTAGTTTCAAAGGATTGTATCTATCACATAGTCCAAGTTAATGACTCAAGTGCTAAGGTACCTTCCCTTCTATCAATTCCTATAGTGAAAGAGTTTGCAGAAGTCTTTCCTGATGATCTACCTGAAGTCCCTCCTCAGAGAGAAATAGACTTCGGCATAGACATCATTCAGGATACTTGTCCTATCTCTATTATGCCATATAGAATGGCACAAGAAGAGTTAAAAGAGCTGAAAGAACACTTGAAAGATTTGTAAGACAAAGGCTTTATTTGACCAAGTGTCTCACCTTGGGGCGCTCCGATCTTATTTGTGAGAAAGAAAGATGGTTCCCTTAGGATGTGTACAGACTACCGTCAATTGAATAAGGTGACAATCAAGAATAAATATCCTCTCCCAAGGATAGATGATCTTTTTGACCAGCTTCATGGTGCTTTCTTCTTCTCGAAAATCGATCTCAAATCAGGCTACGATCAGTTGAAAGTAGGAATGTGATATTCCAAAGACAACTTTTAGGACCAGACGTGTGCATTATGAGTTTTTAGTTATGTCCTTCGGTTTGACCAATGCGCCTGCAACATTCATGAATCTTATGAACCGAGTCTTCAAACCTTATTTAGATCTATTTGTCATTGTCTTCATTGATGACATACTATTTACTCAAGGAATGAAGAAGATCATGGTAGTTACCTAAGAATAATCCTGGAGACTTTGAAAGATAAGGAGTTATATGCCAAGTTCTCCAAGTGTGAGTTTTGGCTTAAGTCTGTGGCATTCTTGGGCCAAATTGTTTCTGGTGATAGGATTAGAGTAGATACCCAAAAAATGGAAGCAGTTCAGAGTTGGCCTAGACCCATATGTCCCACAGATGTAAAGATTTTCTTGGGTTTGTCTGGCTATTATAGGAGATTTGTTGAGGGGTTTTCATCAATCTCATCTCCTTTGACTAAGCTAAATTAGAAAATAGTCAATATACAATGGTTTGAAGCTTGTGAGAAAATCCTTTAGGAATTGAAAAAGAGATTAACTACCGCTCGGGTTTTGACCTTACCAGGGGTACTAAAGATTTTTTGGTGTACGGTGGTGCAAAGAGAGTTGGTTTGGGCTGTGTGTTAATGCAGAATGGCAAGGTTATAGCTTATGCCTCCAAATATTTGAAGGTTCATGAGAAGAATTATCCAAGCTGTTGTGGTTTTTGCCTTAAAAATATGTCATCACTATTTATATGACATTCATGTGGATATATTCACTCACCTTCAATATGTGTTAACCCCGAAGGAGCTCAATCTCAGACAAAGAAGGTGATTAGAACTACTTAAGGATTATGACATGAGTATTCTTTACCACCTAGGTAAGGCTAATGTGGTTGTTGATGCCTTAAGCAGATTATCCATGGGGAGTACCGCCCATGTTGAGGAAGAAAAGATTGAGTTAGCTAAAGATGTGCACAGACTTGCACGCCTGGAAGTCAGACTTATGGATTCACAGATGGAGGGATAGTGGTGACTAATGAGGTTGAATCATCACAAGTGTCTAAGGTTAAAGAAAAGAAAGATCATGACCCCATTTTGCTTGATTTAAAGGCGAATGTTCGTAAGTAAAGAGTATTGACTTTTGAAAAAGAGGGAGATGGTGTGCTGAAGTACAAGGGTGGATTGTGTGTACCTAGGGTGGATGGACTCCAAAAGAGGATCATGTAGGAGGCTCATAGCTCTAGATATTCTATTCATCCAGGCTCCACCAAGATGTACCGCAAATTGAGAGAGGTATACTGGTGGGAAGGTATGAAGAAAGACATATATGAGTTTGTTGCCAAGTGCCCGAATTGCCAGCAAGTGAAAGTGGAACATCAAAGGCCTGAAGGGTTGGCTCAGAAGATAGAACTTCTATAATTGAAGTGGGAGATGATTAATATGTAATTCATCACAGGCTTGCTAAGGTCTCGCAAGTACCATAATTCTATTTGGGTAATTGTCGATAGAATGACAAAATCAGCGCATTTTTTCACGGTAAAGGCTACCCATTCGGCCGAGGATTAAGATAAGTTGTCCATTCAAGAAGTGGTGAGATTTCATGGGGTTCCGGTCTCCATTATTTCATATAGGGCTGTAGAATTTACTTCTTCTGAAGGTGAACTTAAGCACTGCTTTTCATCCTCAGACGGATGGACAAGCAAAGCTTACTATCCATACCTTAGAAGATATGTTGAGGGCTTGTGTGACTGATTTCAAATGGAATTGTTATGATCACCTACCTCTCATTGAGTTTGCTTACAACAATAGCTACCATTCGAGTATCCAAATGGCCCAATACGAAACTCTTTGTGGGAGACGATGCACATATTCTACGGGGTGGTTTGAAGTTGGTGAAGCAGGGTTGATAGGACTAGATCTAGTTAACCAAGTCATGGAGAAGGCGAAGGTGATTCAAGAAAGATTGAAAACTGCACAGAGTCGTCACAAGTCTTACACATAGGTAAGGAGGTGGTCATGGAGTTTGAAGTGAATGATCGGGTATATCTGAAAGTTTCACCCATGAAGGGTGTTATGAGGTTTGGTAAGAAGGGGAAACTTAGTCATCGGTATATTGGTCATTACAGAATCTCCAAGAGAGTCGACAATGTAGCATATGAGTTTGAGGTACCCCAAAAGTTGGCAGTGGTTCATCCAGTGTTTCACATTTTTATGTTGAAGAAGTGCATGTGTGATTCTTCATTGATTGTACCAACTGAGAATTTTGGGATAAAGGATAGTTTGTTCTATATAGAGATTCCGATTTAGATTTTGGATCGCCAAGTTCGCAAGCTGAGAACAAAGGAAGTGGCGTCAGTCAAGGTTCTTTGGAGAAACTAATTTGTTGTAGAAGCGACTTGGGAAGCTTAAGAGGACACAAAGAAGAGATATCCACATATATTTGAATCCGGAGAGAATGCAGATCAAGGTACTAATTCTCTTCTTAGTACTTTATGAACTATGAGTAAGCATGGTTGTTATTTGCTTTTGGATTGTTAAGTGTTAAACTTGATCTTACTATCCTTAGCATAGTGAAATAAATCTCATTCAAGGATGAATGTTCCCAAGGGAGAGATATTGTAATGTCTAGTAACTCGTAATAGCCAAGAATAAGCTAAGAAATTAAAATATCATTTTTGGAAAACATAGCAAAAATCTGGAAAATTCCCAAGTGTAAAAAGTGAGTTTTTTGTCATTTTCAAACGTCCATAACTTCTACCTCAGGATGAGTTAGAGTTAGTTGTATATATGGTTGGAAAGCCCTTGGATAGATCTTTCCAACGCCGTCAAGTTTGCGCATTTTCGTTATCGTATGAGGGAGATATGTCTTTCGGAAGTTGGGCTATTAGAGTGGGGAAAGTTCCAATCCGGATTTTAGTAAGGGTAAAATAGTCTTTTCACCCTAATATTTCCTACTACGTTTTAAGGGTTTATTAGGGGTAAAACTAAGCTTTAAGTCAGTTTTAGAAAATTGAAAAAAGAATGCTTAGGACTTGGGAGAAAAGAGAAGAGAAGAAGGAGAAAGGAGAAAAGACCAAGAATCCGTCAAGAACGCTAAGGTTTCGCGAGTGGAATCCATCAAGGGTGATCCCTATCGAGGTATGTGAGATCTTCTTGTGTTGGGTTCATTCATCCACAGAACAAAATGTTTAATTCAGCGAGATTAGAATAGATTGAATGATGAATATTGAAGTTCTTGATGAATGATTGTTGAATTCTTGTTGGTTGAGTTGTAGCATGCCTTTAGTTGATTTGATTCGTGTTTACAAGTTGTTTTTCAAGTCGAATCTATTAGGTATTGAGGTTATTAGTAATCCTAAGTGATTGGGGTGAGATATATGGAATTTTAGAAGGTTTAGAGATGAAAAACGGAGAAGAAAAGTTGGAATTCCCGTCCGACAGACCCTAGGGCGCCGCACCTTCCAGAGCCCCTTTGGGCAGGCTCTATCGGACAAGACCTGGCGTGCCGCGCCAGACAGAGCGCCTCAGACCAAAGTTTGTCCGTCAGGCTATGGAGCTACGCGCCTCTCAGAGCGCCAAGGTCACCTTGAGACCTCATTATTTCCCTATCATTTTGTACTAGTTACTAAGTGATGTAAGCACGTTCCTTAGTTGATTACAACAGTCTAGGGTACATCTAAACACAATAAAATCATCCATAAACATGATATCATGACCATTGAATCCATAATCCAATTCAATGGAAGTGAATATTAAAGTCACACGAGTTAAGAGTCAAGTCTAAAAGTTAAGAAGCAAGTCAAAGTGAGTTCCCAAAGTTTTCGAGAGTCTTTAACAAACATTTTGAACTTGTTTTAAGGATCAAGTTACAAGTTAAGGAAAAGTAAAAAGTTGACTTCATTCTCAAAAGTTATAAGGGGACTAAGTAATCCCTAAGAGTTACAAATGTTTTCACATTTAAACAAATAAAGAGCTTTCGGGCTAGTTTCCAGACAGAAGTAATAACTTTATAAAATGAAGCAAGCAGGGAAACTACGATTTCCATGAGAGATTTTAAAGCTAAGTTTTGAGCACTAATCTCAAAGAACAGAATCAGTATGTTTTAAAAACATAAGAGACATTATATTTTTAGGAGTAGCATTTTGCACCTATGTGGGGATGCGAGTTCATATTAACTCAAGTCTTCATGAAAATCATGTAGTCATCATGGGTAGAAAAGGGTCATACTTTTTAGATGAAGTCTTTTCACAGTATACTAGTGGATCCATTAGGAAGTTCAGGTCCTATACTCTAGCAAGGTTAGGATGGCCGGGCAACGTGGGTCGAGTAACGTTGTATCATCACTATAACTCCTAAGTGATGGTTGTCGGTTAGAGAAGCTTCCACATAATTTATTGTATTTTCATATACATCAGATATTTGTATTTTTACATGTATCTCAGAGATTAATTGTATTCTTGTCTACATTCAGAGCTTTCAACATTTTTTCAGTTATTTTTCTTTATATTTCACGTTACTTTTAAATTCCATTATAATAAAATGATTAGTTATTCATGAGTTGAACAGAGCCAAGGAAAGTGTTCCTTCTTACTCCTTTTCAAACTTACGTGCTGGTTTAGCATTCCAACTCGCATACTCGTACATTCAATGTATTGATGTTAGTTGGCCTGTATTGTATTATGATACAGAAGCAGGTAACTAGGATCAACATTTGGCGTGTCGTTGATCCAGTGAGCACCTTAGAGTTAGTGGAAACTCCTTGCATCTGGAGGATTCTATTATTGTTTTTAGTCATTTTCATCTATGGAATATTGTGGGGTTTGTCCCAACATTCATCTTAGTATTTTTAGAGGCTTCATAGACAAATAGTGTTAGTTCGGGGTCTTTTCATTTCAATTTTAAACGATGAGACTTAAGTTCCAATTTGGAGAGACTATTACAGTTTAAGTATTTCCCTTGAAAATGTTCTTTACTGTTTATTTTGAGTTAAGTTAAGTCTTTCTCTGAGTTGAGTAAGCTATTCAAAGGGTCCGCTCGAGGCTAGCAATGGTCATTGGGTGTCGACCAAGTACAGGGTGTAGGATCGGGACGTGACATTAGTATTTACAAAGAGATTAAAAATATTTTCACAATTATATAAGAACGGAAACTGAGATTCCAAAGATCATTAAGGCTAGTTTTCATAAAAGAATAATCGCTTTCTAAATAAAGCAAGAGAGGAAACTGAGAATTCCAAGAAATTCTTTGACCTAAGTTTTTGAGCACTAATCTCAAATCACAGAAGAATATGTTCTTAAATCATAAGAGCTAGTATATTTAAAGAGTAATATTGAGCACCGATATGGGGGAGAGTTCAAAAACCTCACAACTCCCATAAACTATGTAGCTATCATTGGTAGAGAAGGGTCATACTTTTTAGATGAATCCTTTTCACATTAACTAGTGCATCCATTAGTAGTTCAGATCCTCTACCTTTGGCCGGGTATAAGATGTGCTGACAGCGTGAGGTAGATCGTTGTATCATCACTATAGCTCTTAGTGATGGTTTTCGGTTAGAGAAACTCCCATAGAAGTTATTGTATCTTTATAAACATCAGTTAATAGTATTTTTAAAATACATTTCAGAGTTATGTTGTATCCTTGTTATATATACAGTGTTGACATCATGTGTTAAAGTAACTTTTCCTTATATTGCACTTGTTTTAAACTGTTTTATATTGAAATGAGTTCAGTTAAGTATCAGGAGTGGAGTATTTCGAGTTGAGAACCTTAAGTTGTGTATCTTGAGTTAATATGTGCTTCATTGAGTCGTGTATCATATCTTTGAAGTTGAGTTCTAATCTCTGAGTTGAGTATCTAATCTCTGAGTTGAGTACATTATCTTTGAGTAATTATGAGTTGAGTAGTTTTGAGTGTCCTTAAATATCCTTGAGTTATACATAAGTTGAGAAGAGCCAAGCTAAAAGAGCCAAGATAAGTGTTTCTTTCATAATCTTTTTCAAGCTTATGTTTATGCTTTAGAATTCCCTTTATATGCTTGTACATTTCACGTACTTAGTCATTTGGCTTACATCTTCTCATGATGGAGACACATGTATTCAGAATCATCAACATAAGCTTTGTTGATACATGCGAGAGTTAAATTTAGCTATGGTGAACCTCCTTGCTTCCGGAGGATTTCATTTACTTTTCAGTTTAGTCAAGATGTCGTGGGTCTTGTCCCGACTTCCATCATTATCAGTTAGAGGCTTCACAGATAGTTAGGATAGTTGAGGATTATGTATTAATCATTTATTTTATTAAATATTTTAAAGACTTAAGTTGCTTATTTTATGTTGAATTGAACATATTATATTATTCAGAGCTTTCTTTTGATTTAAAGTTTTGTATTTCAGTTTCATGAATTTTAATATGTTTTAAGCTTTTGCATGCATAAGTTTGTCTTCCACTTGTAGTCACCAAGGAGGTGGGTTCACGTGGGTACCAACAATGGTTCTTGAGTGCCGACCACGTCCAGGGTGTAGACTCGGGCTATGACATTCATTTAGTTTACAAATCATAGAATGTTCTTCGTTTGCAACATTTTTCATTCATGTTTAATTCTAATTCAACTTTAATGTGTGTAATACATTTTTAATTCAAGTTTAATTAATTTTGCAATTTGTTATGTCTCATTTGTTTAGATTTAATTATTTGTTTTAGTTAGTTAATTATGATACATCATTGACTATTCTACCAAAAAAGTAGAGAGAGAAAGAAAGGGAAAAAAAGCAACAAGAAAAGGCAGGAAAGAAAAAAGCAAGAAAAAAACAGTAACAAAAAAAAAACATGAATGCTAAATATGACATATGTAAGTTTACTATAAGAATTTGGAATTTTTTGTCTTCTAATTATGTATTAACACATGTCTAGAGTTGTATATCACTATAAAATGCGTGTTAACAATTCCACGTATAAATTAAATAAAAAATATGAGTGGTGAGAAAAAAGTATTACATGTGTATTATAAATGGTTATAATTCATTTGTATGACATTTGTAAGTTTTAAGAAACTTTCTAAACTGAAGCTTGCATTATGAATTAGTGTTGTATTACAAATGTTTTATACATTAATTTAAGGAACGTGCACTGCACGTTTGACCTCTATTACCGTATAAAAATTATATAATTCTATATCATGTATTGAAACATTCGTAACATCAACTCAATTAATGTGAAAAGCAATAAAATATAAATGTCATCATATCATACAAAATGAAAAAAGTTAAAGAAAGTAATATATTAACCAAATAAGAAAGATAACTAATAAATAAGAAATGACATTAAAACTATAGGATGATAAAACACAAAAGTGCAATGAACTAACCTTTTATGCCCAACTTATAAAAAGAGAAATAGTGTACATTAAAAGTTGTGAATTCATTCAAAAATATAGAGAGCAAAAGATAAATACCTTATTCTGTAGTTTGATATGGTTGTGTTGACATGTTGGAACAAAAAAAAAGTTGTTAATAATATTTCCTCTTCATTTTTCACTAATAGATAAAGAAATGAAGAATATAAGAAAATAATTTTAAGTGGAAATTGAAAGGAAAAAACATGTATTTATAAAACATAAAGAACCAAAAAAAGATTTCAAAAAACATAACCTTCAACTCTTCTACACATGTACCAAAATTGCATCCTCAAAACAGTAACAAAAAAAAAACATGAATGCTAAATATGACATATATAAGTTTACTATAAGAATTTGGAATTTTTTGTCTTCTAATTATGTATTAACACATGTCTAGAGTTGTATATCACTATAAAACGCGTGTTAACAATTCCACGTATAAATTAAATAAAAAATATGAGTGGTGAGAAAAAAGTATTACATGTGTATTATAAATGGTTATAATTCATTTGTATGACATATGTAAGTTTTAAGAAAATTTCTAAACTGAAGCTTGCATTATGAATTAGTGTTGTATTACAAATGTTTTATACATTAATTTAAGGAACGTGCACTGTACGTTTGACCTCTATTACCGTATAAAAATTATATAATTCTATATCATGTATTGAAACATTCGTAACATCAACTCAAATAATGTGAAAAGCAATAAAATATAAATGTCATCATATCATACAAAATGAAAAAAGTTAAAGAAAGTAATATATTAACCAAATAACAAAGATAACTAATAAATAAGAAATGACATTAAAACTATATGATGATAAAACATAAAAGTGCAATGAATTAACCTTTTATGCCCACCTTATAAAAAGAGAAATAGTGTACATTAAAAGTTGTGAATTCATGCAAAAATATAGAGAGCAAAAGATAAATACCTCATTCTGTAGTTTGATATGGTTGTGTTGACATGTTGGAACAAAAAAAAAAGTTGTTAATAATTTTTCCTCTTCATTTTCACTAATAGATAAAGAAATGAAGAATATAAGAAACTAATTTTAAGAATGTATTGGAAATTGAAAGGAAAAAACATGTATTTATAAAACATAAAGAACCAAAAAAAGATTTCAAAAAACATAACCTTCAACTCTTCTACACATGTACCAAAATTGCATCCTCAAATAAGTATAATTGATTAATGGGTAAAATCCCATTGAAAGTGACATTTTTATTTGTGATATATTATTTGACTTAAACACGAGTGAAAGGGAATATTCAAAACCTTACAAATCCAAAATATTGAAATAAAGCTTAGTAGATTGTTTTTATACTGTGCAATTTAATAATTAATCACTTAATAGTACATAATAATTTAGATGAAATGTCTAGCAAGATTATTCATTTTCAGGAGCGCTGCATCTCTACACAATGTTTTAACTGCAATCACATTAAGGTTTTTGAGGAAAAGAACCATAAAAATATTTGTGCTAAAGACACCAAATAGAAGAGCCTATCCAAAATAAATCCAACAAATCTTAAGTTCTGCAATGTTGCATAGTAATTTAACGATCAAATAGAGTATTGTAAACGTATTACTGGCTACTGGAGCCTAATTAAACAGTTTTTTCTTGTTGAACGGAACTTGTGACTATTTGAGATATTAAATAAATCTTAAAAAAATTACCTTTCAACCATGTTACCACCACAAAAGGCCCCAAAGAAGTGACAAACTCATTGGTTGAACCAACAAGTTGCTTCTTCTTATTAATTTTGAGATAAGAGACTTTTGGACTTTCTTCTTGAAACTGACAAAATTTGTAAGTATTTTTGTCTTATACTTAATCGTAGTCTTTTTATTAAAGTCTTTTAGGCATTTAGTATTAAATTAAATACGAAAAATATAAGAAAAATCAAAAGAAAAATCAGAAAAGAAATTGTGTGAGTTGATGAGAGCTGGTTACCTTCTCAATATGAAAATTTATACAGATATATAAATTTTAAGAGGCTGTAAATCCAAAAGAGTTACTAATTTAAACTCATTATAAAGTGGGAGAAAAGTAAAAAAAATATTTAGTTGTAACATATAATAATGTTTTGGTCTTAGCTTAATTGTTACTATTGATTTGATTTTAGAAATTAATCAGTAAAAGGTATTAATAAATTATTCATGTAGCAGTATGATCATTTACTATTTAGTATTTAATTTATAAAATAGTTTATAACATTTTAATTTAATGTAGGAGCAAATGGTAATTCAACTTTTGTCTAACATTTTTCTCACTTATAATATATATATATATATATATATATATATATATATATATATATATATATATATATATATATATATATATATATATATATATATATATATATATAGTGGTAGATATTCCCAAAAGTATCCCTATTTCAGGTAGCGATGTCTAGTTAAAGTTTGGATGTGAGACCCATATGTAGTTCCTAATCTAACAATACTCTCCTTTTTAAAGATATTTTTCTTGAACAAAGTTAGTAATAGAGGAGTGGTCCGGGTGATTTTTAAGAAAATGTAAGACTTGAGTATCTAGAAAAGAGTTGATTCAATCATTATTAGGGGTGTAAAAAATGAGTCCAACTATACATAACCCGCGTAATCCACCCAGAATTTTAAGGGTTGGGCTAAATATAATTTGAATTGAATTCAATCTCAACTCATTCAAGCCTTAACCCATTTTTAGAGAATCCTCAATTGAACCCAGTTTAATCTCGAATTTCTACTCATTTTAAGACTATTTGTTTGCATTGATGCAGTCGCTACTACAAAAGAGCTCTTTAGCGGCAATAAAATATGGTTTTAGTTGCAATAACATTTGCCACGGTACTCTATACCGTCCAATGAACTTTAGCCGGCAATGTTGGGGTCGGCAAAGACTTTTGCAGCCATTGGGGGAAATACTTGTAAAGGATATAGTATGAATTGCCGCTTAACCATTAGCTTTTACACCGACTGTTTGCGACAATTATGTTGGATGCTAAAGGTAATTCATACTGTCTAACTATTTTCTTTTAGCATCCATTGGTTTAGTCGATAAAATAAATAAATAGCCTCTAAAAGGTAGTACTTTTAATGTGAATTATTTGCGGGAATTGTGTTGGCTGCTAAAGGTAATTCATATCGGCTAACTATGGTCTACTAGCGTCCATTGTATAAGTCGATAAATCTAAATAAATAGCCACTAAAAGGTAATAGTTTTTAATGGCCATTGTTTGCGGCAATTATGTTGGCTACTAAAGGTAATTCATATCGGCTATACGTGGTACTTTAGCGGCCATTACTTTAGTCGATAAATTGAAATACATATTTGCTAAAAGGTAGTAGTTTTAACGGCAATTAAATTTTATCATTGAATTGGCTAAATATCATAACATTTAACAACAATTGTTTAGCCTCCATTAATAATATCCTCTACATTTGTCGATAACATGTATATATAAAAATCAAACAAACACTTTCGCAAAAGAGAGCCTCATAGTAATAACAATTTTCGTTAATAAAGAAATTGCAAGTAACCTGAGATCACACACATATAAAATTTGCGAACTTCAAATTGTATAACCTAAAATAAAAAAGAAATTTGTCAATAGATGAAATCCAAAGTATAAAGATATTGCAAGTACTGTGACTAATGTGAAAAATTACAAGTAAGCAGCATTTAGGTAATTCAATATCATGTGGAGAAGAAATATACAATTTGATAATTTTTGGTTAGCTTTAATGTACAGCAAGTCTGCTGCAACGATAATTCTTGCACTCTCTTTGACATGCTAAAGGGCACGCACTGGTGGCAATATGCTAATCCACATGATAGTTGTTGGTATTGGAAAAAGATATGTCATATTAGAGATAAATTTGCACTAGGATACAACCAGAATGGATGGGCTTAAGCCTGAGGGCAAGTACACGATAACAAGCAGATATACATGGACAAGATGCGAGTTAGAAAAGTGGACGTGGAGCTCGTGGATTTTGTGTAAGGGAATTCTTCCTAAACACAACTTTATTTGTTGGTTAGCCCTTCATGGAAGATTACTTAACAAAGCGATGCTCTATATAAAGTTGATCTGCCACGATGTTAAATGCCAACTACATGGGGATGTACCAGAAACAGTGGAGCACATTTATTTTGACTGTTCGTTCTCAAGAGGATGTGACAGAAGAAGAAAAATCTTAATTCTGTTAAGGTGGTCGAAGGAAGCAATTGTAAAAAGTGGGTGTCTGCAGGTTGTACTAACAGAAGAAAAAGTATAAATGATCCTACATTACCATCTTCATTCTCTTTGTTGTGCTTATACATAGTCAAGACAGTTTACGGTGAATATGGAGAAACCTAGATTACCTCAGTGGCTTGGAAAAGGAATGAGACAACTATATTACAGGGAAATATGGAGAAGGCTGGATAGATCCAAAATAGGTAGAGGCTGCAGATATGGAAGGCACATAACAAGTAAGAGAAAGACAAATGAATATTAGATTAGTGCCAAAGTTGTTGACTTTGAGGTTAGAATTAGTCAAAATATCATATGCACTAAACATATATATTTTTTTTGTGAAAGCCAACTGAGTCACACACAGTTAGGAAATGAATGTCTTGATGTGAATTGAAAGAGTGAAACCTATACTATCTTGTAAGATGGATATTTGAAAAACATGTAACAGTGTGAGTCAAAAAGGAGGATTAAACAATGAATCATCTCTTATTTGCATAATGAGGTGGTAAAACTATAAAAATATCTAGACTATATTTTTCATTCTGAGACTGATACGGCAATGCCTAAAGTCGTTATAGTGCTTAACCACCTTGAGGTGCTTTGAAGATTTTTAAAGAAGTGTCAACTTAAGAACCTAACAACTTACCAGATTCATCATCATGTAGGTAACAAATATGAACCAAAACTAGACAATCTCAGCAGAAATATTTGTAAAGATTTTGCAGCACCAACGTGGTACTTCTAATGTATTTGGGACTAAACTATAGTGCTTATAGAAACAAATCTAGCACAGGTGACTATTATTAATAACATTACTAACAAAAAGGTCTCCACTTTCTTTTAGAACAACAATAACAAACTCGTTGTTGTAACTAAGAGTATGTAAAGACAGGGCTGGTTGGGGGGATTAGTACAATGTTTTTCTTCACAAAAGATATATAAATGTACAGACAGTGTATTAGAAGTTGAAACTAAATGAACATCAAATCAACTCGAGCAAAACAAGAAAGAGATTCAGCTATATTTTAGAACAAGATTAGGTCACATCGAAGCCAAGAAACTGATTTAGCATAGCATTTTAACATTTCACATATAACAGCTCACATCCAAAATAATTGAGTTCACATGCTCTCCTGATTTTCTTGTCTCTTGGAATTCTACCATTCAACGCAATATTTACAAAGCAGGAATAACATCAAATGATAAAGATGAGTAGTACCATGAGGTATATTAATTTTAGCATTACTAGATATCCTTGTTGATTGTAGTACTCCTTCTTGACCGCTATTATGGTCGGGATCCTGTAAGTATTAAGGCATTAGTTAACAATCATTTTATAGGATTAAAATATCACAAAAAGTTTCTTAGACTTATAAGATACCCGTTCATTTGAAGTGTCATTGATATCTTGAGGAAGAGATGTTGGGCTTAGAAAAGTGTGACTAGGAAAAGAAAAGAGAGAATATGGAAAAGTGAGGGAACCAATTTGGAGGGAAAATGAAAAGGCATTTGCAAAGTGCAAATGAAAAGTCATTTCTCACATATCGGCAAAAGAAAGGGAAATTGTTGTCCTTATATAAGGAAACATTTCCTTTACTTCTTAAAGAGCTAAGAATAAGGTGCCCCCTCGCGCCGTCGTCGTCGCTTGCTCGGCTTCGGCTTCGGATTTGGCAATTGATTGGTAAATTTTTTGGACTAAAATTATTTAATCGGTTTTTTGTTAATCAAATAAATCCTGTTAATCTTATCTCTTATATATTAATTCAGGACGTTAGTTAATTATTTAAATAACATAATTAATTTGCGTGGAACGGTAACGTCTGAAAAGTCGTTACTCTTTCCGAAAAGTTGTTATTTTCTGAAAAGTCGTTACTTTCCTAACAGACACATTTTCCGAAATAACCTCGGGTACATTGAGGGGATTAAATTTCTTAAG
Organism: Solanum sitiens; assembly: GCA_016801875.1. Classification (NCBI taxonomy): domain Eukaryota; kingdom Viridiplantae; phylum Streptophyta; class Magnoliopsida; order Solanales; family Solanaceae; genus Solanum; species Solanum sitiens. The sequence continues at coordinate 719,274 of JABWTJ010000543.1, read as the reverse complement.
GAGACACATTAGTTTCTGTGGACTCGGATTATTTTTTTTCCGTATACTTCATCTAATTTCTGTTTCTGTTTTGACTAACCTTATAAATACATGTTAATAACAATCTTAAGAAATTTAATAAGTTTCTCTATTTAAGGTTTCTGGAGATTAAAACCTTTATGGTTTTCTACTCTTCTTGAATTTTTAAAATTCATTCGATTAACGATTAAAAGAACATAAAAACTTTATCGTTAAATCAGAAAAAGTCCGTGTAAAGATTTGTCCTTTGCTGTTAGTATTTCAAATACTAAAATTCTCTTCAACTTGTGACAGAAAAAATGACTAATTCAATTCAAGTGAATGCTGGAACAGTGAGTGCTGCAACAGTAAGTGCTGCAACAACATCGGTTGCATATAATCGTTCAATTATTGCCTTAGCGCCGGCTGAGAAACCTGCAAAGTTTTTAGAGTCGACTTCAAGAGCTGGCAGCAGAAGATGTTCTTCTATCTCACTACATTGAGTCTGCAGAGGTTCATTAATGAGAATGTTTCTGCGATGTCAAATGATTCTCCGTCTGAAGAACGATTCTTGGTAACAGAAGCATGGACACACTAATATTTTCTATGTAAAAATTATATTCTGAGTGGGCTGCAAGATGATCAGTACAATGTGTACAACAATGTCAAAACCTCAAAAGAATTCTAGGATGCTTTAGAAAAGAAGTACAAAACAGAGGATGTCGGAATGAAGAGGTTCATTGTGGCAAAGTTTCTGGACTATAAGTTGATAGACAGTCAGACCGCCGTCACCCAAGTTCAAGAACTGCAGGTCATAATCCATGATCTCCTTGCTGAAGGATAAATTTATTTAATGTCTATGTTAGAAATATTAAATTTTTCCTTATTACTCACATAATCTTTAATGTAGGATTGATTCTGAATGATGTATTTCAAGTGGCTGTCATTATTGAGAAGTTACCTCCATTGTGGAAGGACTTCAAAAACTACTTGAAACATAAACGCAAGGAGATGACTGTTGAAGATCTCATAGTAAGGTTGAGAATCGAAGAGGATAATAAGGCTGCAGAAAAGAGGTCACGTGGTAACTCAGCAATATCTGGAGTAAATATTGTTGAAGAAGATACCATAAAATTAAAGAAAAGAAAGAAAACATCTAGTCCAAAAAGCAATCCTCCTAAGAAAAAATTCAATGGAAGTTGCTTCAATTGTGGTAAACGTGGTCATAGGGATACTGAATGCTGGGTCCCTAAGAAGGACAAGAAAAATAAGGATCAAGCAAACTTGGCTGAATCCAAAGGAGAAATGGACGATCTCTGTGCAATGCTTTGAAAATGTAACTTGGTCGGAAATCCAAGAGAATGGTGGATAGGTTCTGGTGCCTCATGCCATGTTTGTGCCAACAAAGAATTATTTTCATCATATACTCCAGCACCTATATATGACAATTTGTTTATGGCAAACTCCGTTGTTCCAAAGGTGGAAGGAACTAGCAAGGTCCTATTAAACATGACATCAGGCAAGGTGATGACTTTGAACAGGGTCTCGTATGTTCCAGAATTGAGAAAGAATTTAGTTTCAATTCAAGTTCTGACTAAGAATGGATTCAAATGTGTATTTGTTTATCATAAAGTAGTAGTAAGTAAGAATGATATGTATGTAGGAAAAGACTACCTCAATGATGACCTTTTCAAACTCAATGTAATTGCAGTTGATATGAATAAAGATTCTGCTTCTTCTTACTTGCTTGAGTCTAAATGTTTATTGCATGAACGTTTGGGACACGTTAATAACAAAACCTTACGAAAACTAATTAACTTAAATGTTTTGCCAAAATTTGAGTGCAATAAATAAAAATGTCAAATTTGTGTTGAATCTAAGTATGCTAAGCATCATTATAAATATGTTGAAAGGAATTCAAATCCTTTAGAACTGATTCACACTGATATTTGTGACATGAAGTCAACACCATCACGTGGTGGAAAAAAGTATTTCATAACTTTTATTAACGATTGCACTAGATATTGTTATGTCTATTTGCTAAATTGTAAGGATGAAACAATAGATGCATTTAGGAAAAAATAAAACTGAAGTTGAAAATCAGTTGGATAAAAAGATCAAAATGATCAGAAGTGATAGAAGCGGAGAATATAAATCTCCATTTGCAGAAATATGTTTAGAAAATGGAATAATCCATCAAACTACTGCTCCGTACACTCCTCAATCTAATAGGATTACAGAAAGAATAAACCGAACTTTAAAAGAAATGATGAATGCATTACTTATAAGTTCAGGTTTACCACAGAACTTGTGGGGGGAAGCTATCCTTACAATAAATTGAATACTCATTAGAGTGCCTCACTCAAAGACACATGTTATTCCATATGAGAAATGGAAAGGTAGAAAACCCAACTTGAAATATTTCAAAGTGTGGGGGTGTCTAGCAAAAGTCCAAGTTCCTATACCTAAAGGGTAAAAATAGGGCCTTAGACTGTGGATTGTGTATTAATTAGGCATGTCGATTTTTTGTTCATAAGTCCGAACATCCGAATATTCATGATAATACGGTAATGGAATCAGATAGTACTGAATTTTTCGAATATATCTATGCGTATAAAACTAGACTTGAGTCATCTAGTGGGGGGTTGTCACGATCCAAAATGAGTAGTGAGTGGCACCCACACTTAACCTCCTAGGTGAGCGAACCAACAAACCCAAACCCCAACGTATACCAATAGTTCAACTATAGATAACAAAAATAATGCGGAAGCTCCAAAACCTATCAAGTAACCAATTAAATAAGCTTCTAAAGTTTAACACTTGTTATCCCCAAAATCTGAAAGTCATCACATCAAGGACATCTATTCTTAAATTACCAAGTCTAAGAGTATTTAAGAAACCAAAATAAGCAAAAATATGGTCCATGTCCGAAATTCAAGGACATCAAGACGTGAATGAGAGATTCCAGCACGAGCTAGATATAATAGCTCACCCTGAACTCTGATGTGCTGGAGACTGGTAGAGATGAGGGCGAGTCGAAGTCGATGGTACACTTGCTGCACTCCAAAAAAGAACAAAGAAGAAAATACAAGTAGGGGTCAGTACAAGGAACACGTACTGAGTAGGTATCATCGGCTAACTCAAAATAGAAACCAATATATATTGAATAATAATATAAAATCAACTACAATACTTAACAGGTGGCAAGCAACAAACACATAAACCAGTGACAACAACACCATAGTAGGTACACCATCAATCACAATATCAAGCACACCTATGAGGACTCATGCCTCCACACCATACTCATTTGGAAAATGGGTTCTTTGAGATTGAGTATATTAAGTTAATTCAAGATTCCTTTCCTTTAATGTTATTGTGTCGGAACGTGACACTCCGATCCCATATACCGTGTCAGAATGTAACACTCCGATCCCATAATACTGTGTCAGAACGTGACACTCCGATCCAATAATACTGTGTCAGAACGTGACACTCCGATCCAATAATATCGTGTCGGAACGTGACACTCTGATCCAATTATCTCATTATTTTATATCGTCAATCCTTCTTTATTCAAGGCGTCATTTTAATAGAGAGGATTCAAGATTATAAATTCAATAGTCTCAGAATTTTTGGCCAACCACACACCACACAACCAAGATATGCAATCATACAATAAGTACACAGTAAACTTCACATTATCACTCAATACATATCAATCGCTATTGAGAGTTTATCTATCAAATAGAAATAAACCATAACCTACCTCCACCGAAGTATCGAAGTCAAGCAACTACTTCTCCATTGCTTTTCCTTTCCTTATTGGCTCCGAACCCTTCCAATCTATCAAGTATATATATACATAAGGTGTAAGTTAACAAGCCCATAAACACTCTTACTATATGTCTAGCCTAGACCCAAAACTCACCTAATCCTATAATCAATTTCTTAAAGTTTAAACCTATGGGTAAGTCTCAATTCTTCCCATTAGCATATCCTTAATGGAATTTAAATAATTTGATACACCTAATATTTGATTACCTATTTTAATATACTAAACTCAATTTATAAGAGGATGATACACAGTAAAATTCAAGATTAAGCCACTGGTTTCGAACACCAGTGGCAACACGCCTAACCCAATTTTATAACTTAGCAATTATTCTCATCTAATACCTTCTTATCCGACCATAATTAATTTCATACTTCAATGTATAAAATTATAACATATAATAAGGTATAAAATATTTTAATGTCTAAAATTTTATATCACTGTTGACAAACAAGTGGCAGTAAGCTTTTCCACATGTACGTTCATACCTTAACCTTCCAATCCCTTACACATTAATGATTAATGGCTGCCTAACTTTTCTCTCAGCCATCATCCAACAACAATACTACATATAGAATTCACCGACAATATTTTATATGAACCCAATTGAATTGCAATACGGGAGAAGTTTCACATACACGATAAATTTCAAAAGAATCTACCATTATTATTGTTATGATTATTATTATTATAACTACAATCATCACGGCAAACAATAACATAACGATTTAATCCACCTAAATCAATAAACATATGATGCCCAGGAACCAATTTTCTAGTTTAACCCTTTTTCGACCAAAATATTAATTTTATATTGTGATCCATCAAATAAACTACAAATCTAATATTGAAAGCTGAGAAACTTTGCTCACCTGAAACGCTTCTTGAATTTATTTTTGACCATTGTGCGGCTCTTTTGTCTTTCCTTTCTTCTGTAGATTATTTACTAACCTAATTATTATATGGCTAATTAATATAAAAATAGTAAAAGTGGCTCACTACTAATTATAATATTATTTTCTTTAACCACAAACTAAAATAATTATTCAAACTGCCCCTTTAATTTTATAATTGTAGTTACGAATAGTCCAAAATATCCATTTAAAATCTTGAAAGAGTCTATTATGAAATAAAAAGCTCTAGTACTCAAAACAATCAAATGGGTCATTACATTAGATACCAATTTACCCATCGTTTGTCCTCGAACGATCAAAAGAAGGCAAGGCAAGAAAGGGTAGTTGTCTCAACAATTCATTCAAAATAGTAGTACCAAGGTCTTATCTCAAAAGTATTAAGCCAAACAAATGGAGATCTACATCTCCTCTTACAATATCTCTCAAATAGATTCATATCAATATTCAAGTGGTATCTATGGTTGTATGTATTCTCAATAATCATCAAGATAATCGTACACACATATGTAACATGTTCTCAAGGACCTCGACACAACCATTAGGTGGAATCTTATCTCACATAATCACGATAAAATGTTGAGTCAATACTGATTCTAATCAGAAGTGAATAACCAACCACCATACACTCAAAATACACAGATCATCATAGATCTTATCAATATTTCATTCTCACAACATAAACTTTCCACGAGCTTATGTTATATATAAAAAATGACTTTTAGACATAAGGTACTCATCAAAGGAAAATTAAACTTATCTAACCTCAAGAAGAAAATGATCAAAGTAATCATCCATCGAGCAATACACCCAAACATACAAAACTTCTAACAATACTATCCAAATGCAAGATTAGTAGCTATCATAGGCAAACCTTAGGAATGACAAAACTAGACCCAATAGTCCTCACATTCAATCACACATAGACAAAATATGATACCGATGATGAGATAAATCTTAATTCTATCGAACAACTTTAAATTTTCATGGCAACTATATATCCTATTAATTCTCATAAGTAAAGTTGTGAGTGTAGAATCACTTGTATACTTCAACTATCCCAAACAACATCAAATCTTCCATAACTGGAATGAACAAGTCTAACCAAGGTTGTCACCCTACGAGGAGGACAATCACAAAATCAATACACCCGATCCACTACTTGGGACTCACCCATGTAAGTGAAAACATGGATGAGAATAGGTAGTGAATCATACTCCAATTCATGTCCAAGACTAAATAGGTAGTCACATAAGAATGTTCAGAATAAAGGTCGAATAATTCAACATATTCCTTACATAGGGGTCACATCAAACATTTAAATTCATCTGGCTCTATCTCCTTGATCTTCTAGCTACCTACAATCACCAATTTAGTTCTTGTTATAATTGTAGACATATTCTTGATTTATCGAACCTCACATCCACTGAAGTCAACACTCTTAATACTAACAAAACATCATAACCACATCGATCATCTAACTTACCCCCCAACCATCAATAGTATCTAAATATTCTTTTCAAATAAATATTCAAACTATGGCTATCTCTCTTTCTATATAAGTATTTCATGACAAATACGAATCCCAACCAGGGCTAATAGCACTAACTTCAAATTTGATTGTAACTTTCAATCGATATAAAACTATTAAATCACACCCAAAGTCAACTTCACACCACTTTCACAACCATGTCTTACCTGTCATTCTAAACCATCACATACCTCATGCCAACACTTAGGAAAATTCTTGGTCACTCAAATTATTATGTATACTAAAAGCTCATAACCTCTATTCACCATCAAATGTCTATGTAATACTTCATGACCTTCTATGTAATCCCATCAATAGAGTAGTATTAATCCAACTCTAAATTCTTAATTACAATGTAGAATTATATCTCACTATGTGCATCATTCTTAAGTCATCTATCTTAATTTGAGCAATCTAACCCCACGTAAAATTCTAAATCTCCCATACCTCATTGTTTGTTATCCAAATCAAAACTCAATCTTTATAAAAGTCAATGAGAAACTCCTAGTAAGTCTATACAAAACTAGTTCACATCTCACAGTCACAAACTCATAGGCAAACATACTGCAACTTTTAACTACACCCCAAGGATTTATACGAGGGGTCTCATGGTGCAAAATTTTAAATATCTTGATCCTTCTATATATCAGATTCTTGTTAATTTCTCTAGCTCGCTTATCGATCTCATCCTATTACTGACAACACATGACATTTTACCTTATACTAAACCAACACTTTTTAGTGAAACCTTTCCTTAGGTCTTTTAACTTTACAACTCAAACCATACATAAGTTCGTCCAAATGCCTAACACTCGACGCGATCATTTCTTATCTTACCAATCTATATCTTAGACAAAAATGCTTCCACGAATGGAGACTTACAATGAAAAACTTGAATTGTAAACATAACTATGTAACTCAATCTCCTATCTATGAACATAGCTAATACCTTAAACATTTTTATGAATTCATGTATCTTAACTTATCATCGATCGTCTCTTCATCAATCTTTCATATCCTTCGCAAAAAAATAATTCAAATGTACTCATTACCAAACTCACACCACAAAAGAACCTATCATCACACTCGAGTTGGACATATGTACACTTCTTTCTCAAGTCTTATCCACTAGTTTTTTTTTCATTCTGATGAAAACGTGTTACTATTACCATAATCAGAGCAAACGAATGAAATAATGCAACTCTGAACCCAATTCTCAATCCATTAAAGATACCCTTTAAGTCCTTGCAATCGGAGAATATATTCTTACTCTTACCTTTTTTCAAAGGCTATTCTCCTCCCACTAACTTTTTTTTATAAGACTCTTTGTCCTTTAAACTCTATTCAAAAGGTATCCCAACATCTCCTAAAACTTTCCATATAAACACACTACTAATCAAATAGTAGAAAGTCACAACCTTAGATACTCGCAAGTCTTTATTACCATACAAAATTTATTTAACCACCAAATCCTAATTATATAATTTTATCTCAATCACAATTCCTCACGAATTTCTTTTACCATCATGCTCAGTTAGCCCTTGTCTTCACCACAAAGTGAACCTTTTTCCCTGACTGACACCTTAAACTCAGGTATACCAATCAAATTCAAGGGACTAACCCAATATTACACACACTTTCTTACTAAAATTCTCAATTTACTTAACCCAAAGTATCCTCACAAGGAATTTCTTTTCCAATAAGTTTGTCATTCTAGTATCAATCTACTTTTTGAAGCTTAAGATAAAATCGCCAGTACTCCTTTAGAATCCTCAAGATACACTTCACAACCTAATTGCATTCATACCATACCAAATATCCACCACTAAAATCTTTCTTAAAAATAAAGCTTAACTCAAGCGTCTGTAGTAACAATCTAGTTGGCTTCTCAAATGAAAATGCAACACAAAATCTCATTATATAAATACGTCTTATAACTGACAACTCCTAAAATAGTTAGCATTCACACTTGACAATCGACGTATTCATTTTTCATAACACTATTATCACACCTTAAAAGTTTGTTATATTTGTCACTAGAACACATCTTGTAACAACCCTAAAAATGAATAGGATCAAGACTTAGGTGTTTCAAGAATGCTTGCGATTAGACCAAGGTCCACACGTATTGATACGCGTAGAACCATACCTCAGAACCCTTACTACGACCAAGCCAACTAACTTGGGGAGTGAATTGAGCTTGGAAAGGTTGGAACCAACCATGTGAGGCTCACGAAAACGGAGATTTAATCGAAAGAGTTTTTACTGGACTCAAAAGAAGAAATTTTAAGTATTGAGGGTCCAAGGGTAAAATGGTCTTTTCCAGGCCAAGGGTAATATTGTAATTACCCTGAGTAATTAATTATTTAATTAATTAAGTTAAAAAAATAAAGAAATTCGGATGGCGCAAACCGAAGTGACCCATTTTTGCAAAATGGGGTCACCCGGGTTCGAACCCCACTAGAAGCAAGATTAAACTTGCTTTTATTTTAATGTGTTAACTTAGTTTTTAATAAATAATTAATATTAGCTGATTTAGGAAAAATAAATCAGATTTGTTTTAATTTTGATTAATTATTGAGTTGACTAATTCAAACCCACAAAGTCCTACTTCTACTAGACTTCTATCTCCCATTTCCCCCACTCTCTCTTGCACGATTCTCTCTCTCTTTCACTCTCTTTTTATTCGCTGAAAACGTGAGAAAACAATCATCAAAAGAAAAATAAAGTAAAGGCAAAAGTTCATCAAGAACTTGAAAGATACAAACACAAAGAGAAAGCAATTCGGTAACGTTAAGCAAAGCATACTACGCTAGTCGGGTGAGGTGTGAGTGTGGGTGTTTGGACTGATTTTTGGAGAGGTTCCTTGGCAGAATTCTGGAGATTTAACAAGAAAACAAAGGTATGGGTTTTCTTACTCTTGGTCCCTTTCCCAAGAGACCCTTAAGACTCAGATAATTCTATTTCGAAACTAGGATTGTCCCCCATTTCATGCTCCCTGTCATTAGCTCCCAAAGAATGTAGGTTGGTATGAATGCTGGTAGACTTAGGATTATGTGATGTTTGTGTTAAATGTTAATGTGTTGGATGTATGTTAGTTTATGATAAGACAAACCATGTGTGTGTTCGAAATTAAGAAAAATGTATGCCATATTTGGAGTCTCCGCCTTGAGGCTTAAAATTGCTAATGTTGTGTTTGTTAATTTACGTACCCAAACTCATGAAGATTGTGATGTTCATAATTAAGAAATGTGGCTGACTTGAATAAGGATTTGATAGCCAATAAATTCTCTAAAGGATGCACTTAAAAATACGTTGAAGTGGAATTATGAAAGAATGTATGAACTAAGTAAAACATTGATGTTATGAGTTAAAAGTAACTAAAAATTTCCAGCATTGTACAAGTTAATATAGACTAAATAAAAATGCATATGAATCTGGAAAATTTACTAAAGAAATAAAAGAATGAGGCCACTAGGAATTGAACCCGTGACCTCATGCTTGGGCGAAACAGACACGGCAAAGGGTGAGGGCTGGGGGGGTTCTATCCTGGGTCTGAGCAAGGGCTTGAATAAGAGAAAAAAAGTAATGAGGGGAGTGGGATTCGAACCCACCACCCCTCGGTCAGAATTCATGAAGAGTAGAATGGAAACTAAAAAGAAAAAAGTGTTGGGGCTAAGGGGATTCGAACCCCTTAGCTACTGCCGCGAAATTAAATGATAAAACAAGTGAGGCCATGGGGGTTCGATCCCATGACCTCACTGTACATGCTCCTAACTTAGAGAAAATATTAAAAATATAATTATGGGGCTGTGGGGGTTCGAACCCACCACCTCACAGCCCTTAAGCGAAAAATTAATTAAAAGGAAGGAAGCTGTGGGGGTTCGAACCCACAACCTCCTTACTTGAGCGAAATTAAGAGAAAATAAAAGAGGTTGTGGGGGTTCGATCCCACAACCTCTTGGTTTAAGAAAGAATAGAAAAATATTATGTTAATAAAAAAAAAAGGTGGGGTTGTGGGGACTCGAACCCACAACCCATCGGCCAATGTAAGAGAGACTTTCAGTAGAAAAGTAAACCTTCAATATAAACATTGTGATTTGACTTAGAGTTAAAATGTTATGACTATTGGAATAAAATCAATTAATAATGTAAATGACATTCAATTGATTCAAGACTTGGGATTCCTTGCCCAAACTTCCGTTTGATACATATGTCATACGCGAACGAATCATCCAAGAATAATGCCACCTACTTAGATCAAATTCAAGATCTTGGCATAACTACAAGATACATAAGTCTTGTACTACATAATCTTAGGAATGTAAGAATTACTTAACGAACTACGAATGAAGCCTCATGGCTTGTGTGTTCAGACTCATAAGTCTAACATACGTTCAAAAGTAAGTGAACCTAAGATGTATGAAATGAAATGATGAACCCTATAAGAGTTAAGTATGAGTGTAAATACACTAAATGGCCAAGTGCATTGGCATATGATGAGATGAACAATGAAATGATGAAATGAACATTCACATAATAAAAGGTGAGTAACTATGAAAAAGCAAAGGGGCTAATGATAATGAATGTGGTGACAACATGATATGAGGCTAATGTAAATGATGAGAGTAATCTCAAATGAGCCTAAGTAAATGTTACCAACACGTACTCACCTATGAGGGTGTAAGATAATGAAGAGACAAGTCTCTATGAACACTCTAATGAGAGTATTGAGCTTAATACACTCAATACAAATGACGATTTGAGAAATCATCTAATGAGATATGATGTCCTCATACTAGAAGCCAGCTTCCATGACGTATGAGATGAATGTAATGGAACTTTATACTGAGCACCGATAGACTAGCTATGAGCGGTGATGCCTTCTTTCGGGAAGGGCGGAGGTTCACGTAACTCTCATGAGATGAGACTGTCCGGCTTGCCGGGTATGGATCTCCTTATATCTCCTGGTCTTCGAACCTATACTGCCAATATAGGGATCTGGCGGGGTTAAATTCCCATGTACGCTAGCATGTTATTGGATCACTTTCGCCGGTGATTCCACCTCTTTTCAGTATGGGGGAGACACTGGATTTCATGATGCTCACATGATCTATGTCGGTTAATGTTAAAGTTCCCAATGAATGAATGAGGCCAGCCTCAAATGATGCACATAATGAAATGAATAATTACCAAAGGTGTTAGGATAGGATAATCAAAAGGTGAGTTAGATTCAAGTAATGACATTAGGTCATTCTTGGTCATTGCACAACAAACCTAATGAAAGTCTTAAACTACATCCTAGGTATAATTGGTGGTTACACTGGACTATGAACGAAATGAAATGAAGCACGTATGAATGAATGAAGCAGACTCTGTGTTTGCTAACGAAGACTCCCAGTTGAGGTCCCATATGTTGAGCCTTCATTTTTGGGATGTCTTAATGTCAAGTCCATGATTCCAAGGTCTCATGGCATATGAATGAATGATATGAACGAAGTTATGTGCTATGTGTAAATGTTGTGTGCTGTGTGCAAATGTGAAAAGTATGATTATGTATGTTATTCTCATGGCATAACTTTTCTATTCCAAATTTGGAAAGCTCACTGACTTTCCTAATCCAAATTTGGAAAGATCATTTACTTTCCTAATCCAAATTAGGAAACTTTCCTAATCTCAATTTGGCAATTCCACTGACTTGACTTCCAAAAATCATGTTGTTAGGAAAGAGCTATTCTTTCTCATGCATGTCCTTGGTGTGTGTTTGCATATACCCATATTTAGTACAAGTGTGTACTAACCCTATACAAACTCAACTATTTTAGGTGCAGGCACAGGTGGACGGTAGAGCTACAGGATCATCGCTGCAGTTATCCGGACGTCCAGCATTCATCCGGTTTTGGTAGGTCCTCATGCTTTCGAGGATGCTACTGTTTATGTTCTAGCTTAGTTTAGGAGTTGAGCTAGTGGAGCATGTTCCACTAGCGTTTCTTTCTTATTTTATTCAGACTATGTATGGGTGCCATTTTGGCAATTATACGATTATGTTATTCAACTATTCCTTTCATTTGATTATCTCTTAATATTTAGATGGTTGATGTTGAACGAATTACGAATGTATTCAAAATGTTTAGTAAGTAATGTTTAGAAACAAAAAGTTTCAAATTTTCCGCTAAAATTAACCTATGTAAAGTAAGAATGACGTAAGTAGGCTTGTCTGCGACCTCTGAGAGGTCAACGACGCCGGTGTCGTCTGGGGTCTAGATTACGGTCGTGACAAAGTTGGTATCAGAGCACTAGGTTAAATTACGAAAATAATAAGTTCACATCAACCACATTGAGTAGTTTCTAAGTCATGGTAGTGAAGTGCACCACTATCCTGGATTAGAGACTGCATGATGCGTAGGAATGTTTCCCTTCTTCTGATCTTATCGTGCTTTTCTGAATGTCTGAATTCTTGGTGTTATGAGCGTGTCTAACATCAATCCTTTTTTTTTTCCAGAGAATGAACACTAAGAGAGAATTTGGTCAGAGGAGAGGAGGAGCAGCTGCTAGGGGTAATCAGGATCTACCCCAGGCTCCAGTTGAAGGAGTGGCCATACCAGTTAACCCAGCTGGGTTGACTAATGCTGAGGTGCGGGCATCTTTGGCCCAAATGGCACAGTCCATTACTATGCAGGCCCAGGCTATGACTGCCCAGGTCAACAGACAGGATGTTCAGAGGGAGAACCCACCGGTTCGTAGCATGGCTGACAGGCTGAGGGATTTCACAAAGATGAATCCTCCCATTTTCACAGGGGCTAAGACATCGGAGGATCCTCAAGAGTTTATAGATGAGGTGCATAAGATCCTGGTGTCTATGGGGGCCACTGACATTGAGAAGGCTGAGCTGGCTTCCTATCAGCTCAAGGATGTTGCACGGACTTGGTGCAAGATGTGGCAAGATAGCCATGTCTTAGTTGGAGTACCAGTCACATGGGAGCTGTTCAAGACAGCATTTCTGGAGAGATTCTTTCCCAGGGAGATGAGGGAGGCCAAGGTTGAGGAATTCATCAACCTCAAACAAGGCTCCATGACAGTCAGGGAATATTCCCTGAAGTTTGTTAAGCTGTCAAGGTATGTTGTTTTTCCTCAAGTATTTAATAGTAAGAATAAGAATAATACTGAACCTTGTTGGAATCTCCCAGGTATGCTACTTCCCTGGTTTCTAACAGCAGGGATGAGATGAGCAGGTTCCTCATAGGAATCAATGGAGACCTGGAGGAGGAGTGTCGATCTGCTATGCTCCATGATAATATGGATCTTTCCAGGTTGATGGTGCATGTCCAGCAGGTAGAGGACAGCCGCAGAAAGAGAGGTGTTCGTGATGCTAGGAGGCCTAGGCCTCAAGATCAGGCAGGACCCAGTCATGAAGGCCACAGGAAACTTTCCTAATCTCAATTTGGCAAGTCCACTGACTTGACTTCCAAAAATCATGTTGTTAGGAAAGAGCTATTCTTTCTCATGCATGTCCTTGGTGTGTGTTTGCATATACCCATACTTAGTACAAGTATGTACTAACCCTATACAAACTCTACTATTTTAGGTGCAGGCACAGGTGGACGGTAGAGCTACAGGATCATCACTGCAGTTATCCGGACGTCCAGCATTCATCCGGTTTTGGTAGGTCCTCATGCTTTCGAGGATGCTACTGTTTATGTTCTAGCTTAGTTTAGGAGTTGAGCTAGTGGAGCATGTTCCACTAGCGTTTCTTTCTTATTTTATTCAGACTATGTATGGGTGCCATTTTGGCAATTATACAATTATGTTATTGAACTATTTCTTTCATTTGATTATCTCTTAATATTTAGATGGTTGATGTTGAACGAATTACGAATGTATTAGAAATGTTTAGTAAGTAATGTTTAGAAACAAAAAGTTTCAAATTTTCCGCTAAAATTAACCTATGTAAAGTAAGAATGACATAAGTAGGCTTGTCTGCGACCTCTGAGAGGTCAACGACGCCGGTCTCGTCTAGGGTCTAGATTACGGTCGTGACACATCTTACCTACCGAGAAGATCATACACCAATAACTAACACATTTGTATCCATTGAATAGATCCAAAACATTATTAAATTCATTCTTAGATCAGGTCAATAACAAAACTAACACAGATCATAACTTTAACCAAGTAAACATCTAGATTATTGTGGTAGTCGTATCATGAATTTTTGTTTATACCTAATATATGAAATCATCATATAGATTCTGTCCTCACTTGCATCAACATAATTTCATCATTTGGTATGTAACACATATATCTATGATAACTTTACTAACTGTATTTTTAAGGACATAATTTTTTTTCTAGTGTTGTTAATTTAATTTATAACACTCTAATACTATTCATACGTGAAATAGAGTGAAGAAGTTCAGATACCAATTTGTATCACCTAGATACCAATTGGATTCAAGTAGTAGCATGAAAGAAAGAAGGAATGAAGTTTTCCTAAAGTCCTATAGCCTCTCGAATAAAAGTAAAGGCGTCCCCATACCGTTCAGCAAGACTCTACTAGACTTATCCTTGTATGATGAGATCACCGAACCTAACGCTCTGATACCAAGTTTGTCATCACCCAAAATGAGTAGTGAGTGACACCCACACTTAACCTCCTAGGTGGGCGAACCAACAAATCCAAACCCCAACGTATACCAATAGTTCAACTATAGATAACAAAAATAATGCGGAAGCTCCAAAACTTATCAAGTAACCAATTAAATAAGCTTATAAAGTTTAACACTTATTATCCCCAAAATCTGAAAGGCATCACATCAAGGACATCTATTCTTAAATTACCAAGTCTAAAGTATTTAAGAAACCAAAATAAGGAAAAAGATGGTCCATGTCCGAAATTCAAGGACATCAAGACGTGAATGAGAGAATCTAGCACGAGCTAGAAATAATAGCTCACCCTGAACTCTGATGTGTTGGAGACTGGCTAGAGATGAGGGCGAGTCGAAGTCGATGGTACACTTGCTGCACTTCACAAAAGAACAAAGAAGAAAATACAAGTAGGGGTCAGTACAAGGAACACGTACTGAGTAGGTATCATCGGCTAACTCAAAATAGAAATCAATATATATTGAATAATATATAAAATCAACTACAATACTTAACAGGTGACAAGCAACAAACACATGAACCAGTGACAACAACACCATAGTAGGTACACCATCAATCACAATATCAAGCACACCTATGAGGACTTATGCCTCCACACCATACTCATTTGGAAAATGGGTTCTTTGAGATTGAGTATATTAAGTTAATTCAAGATTCCTTTCCTTTAATGTTATTGTGTCGGAACGTGACACTCCGATCCATATACCGTGTCGAAACGTGACACTCCAATCCCATAATACTGTGTCGGAACGTGACACTCCAATCCAATACTACTGTGTCAGAATGTGACACTCCAATCCAATAATATCGTGTCGGAACGTGACTCCGATCCAATTATCTCATTATTTTATATCATCAAGCCTTCTTTATTCAAGGCGTTATAGAGAGGATTCAAGATTATAAATTCAACAGTCTCAGAATTTTTGGCCAACCACAAACCACACAACCAAGATATGCAATCACACAATCAAGTACATAGTAAACTTCACATTATCACTCAATACATATCAATCGCTATTGATAGTTTACCTACCAAATAGAAATAAATCATAACCTACCTCCACCGAAGCATCGAAGTCAAGCAACTACTTCTCCAATGCCTTTCCTTTCCTTATTGCCTCCGAACCCTTCCAATCTATCAAGTATATATATACATAAGGTGTAAGTTAACAAGCCCATAAACAATCTTACTATATGTCTAGCCTAGACCTAAAACTCACCTAATCCTATAATCAATTTCTTAAAGTTTAAACCTATGGGTAAGTCCCAATTCTTCCCATTAGCATATCCTTAATGGAATTTAAATAATTCGATACACCTAATATTTGATTACCTATTTTAATATACTAAACTCAATTTATAAGAGGATGATACACAGTAAAATTCAAGATTAAGCCACTGGTTTCGAACACCAGTGGCAACACGCCTAACCCAATTTTATAACTTAGCAATTATTCTCATCTATACCTTCTTATCCGACCATAATTAATTTCATACTTCAATGTATAAAATTATAACATATAATAAGGTATAAAATATTTTAATGTGTAAAATTTTATGTCACTGGTGACAAACCAGTTGCAGTAAGCTTTTCCACATGTACGTTCATACCTTAACCTTCCAATCCCTTACACATTAATGATTAATGGCTGCCTAACTTTTCTCTCAGCCATCATCCAACAACAATACTACATATATCACCGACAATATTTTATATGATCCCAATTGAATTGCAATATGGGAGAAGTTTCACATACACGATAAATTTCAAAAGAATCTACCATTATTATTGTTATGATTATTATTATTATAACTACAATCATCACGGCAAACAATAACATAACGATTTAATCCACCTAAATCAATAAACATATGATGCCCAGGAACCAATTTTCTAGTTTAACCCTTTTTCGACCAAAATATTAATTTTATATTGTGATCCATCAAATAAACTACATGAAAGCTGAAAAACTTTGCTCACCTGAAGCGCTTCTTGAATTTGTTTTTGACCATTGTGCGGTTCTTTTGTCTTTCCTTTCTTCTGTAGATTATTTACTAACCTAATTATTATATGGCTAATTATATAAAAATAGTAAAAGTGGATCACTACTAATTATAATATTATTTTCTTTAACCACAAACTAAAATAATTATTCAAACTGCCCCCTTAATTTTATAATTGTAGTTACGAATAGTCAAAATATCCATTAAAAATCTTGGAAGAGTCTTTTATGTAATAAAAATCTCTAGTACTCAAAACGATCAAATCGGTCATTACAGGGGTCTAAACAAGCCAGAGAAGAACCAAAAGAGAATGAACCCAATGATGAGAGTCCAAGACGCAGTAAACGTCAAAGGACATCTACTTCATTTGCATCTGATTTTGTAATATTTCTTCTTGAAAGTGAGCCACAAACATTCAAGGAAGCATGGTTGTCTAGTGATTCAACCTCTTGGAAGGAGGTTGTCAATAGTGAAATTTAATCAACCATAAGCAATCATAGTTGGGAGTTGGTTGATCTTCCTCCAGGGAACAAACCCTTGAGTTCAAAATGGATCTTTAAAAGGAAGATGAAAGATTATGGAACTATTGACAAATATAAAGCAACACTTGTGGTTAAAGGATTTAGACAAAAATAAGGTCTTGATTATTTTGACACATACTCGCCAGTGACTAGGATTACATCAATTCGGATGTTAATTGCCCTCGCTATAGTATACAGTCTTGAAATCCATCAAATGATGTGAAAACCGCCTTCTTAAATGGAGAGCTGGATGAAGAAATTTACATAGAACAGCCTGAGGGTTTTGTAGTTCCTGGTAAACAAAAGAAAGTGTGCAAACTTATTAAGTCACTTTATGGACTAAAACAAGTACCAAAATAATGGCATGCAAAGTTTGACCAAACCATGTTGTCAAATGGATTTAAGATCAATGAATGCGATAAATGTGTTTACATTAAAGATACTCCAAATCAGGAAGTCATTGTATGCCTAAATGTGGATGACATGCTGATAATGAGCAAGGACATTGTCAATATAAAAGCTACTAAGTGTATGCTCGCTAGTAAGTTTGATATGAAAGATCTAGGAGTTGCTAATGTGATACTGGGAATTAAGATTCTCAAAACTCCTAACGGTATAGCATTGTCTCAAACTCATTATATTCAAAAGGTACTTGAAAAGTTCAAGAATTTGAATTTCAAAAAGGCATAGACCCCAATTGATGTGACCTTTTATCTGGCAAAGAATAAAGGTGAAAGTCAGTCTCAATTAAACTATGCTAGAGTGTTGGGAAGTTTGATGTATGTCATGAATTGTACACGACCAGATATAGCTTGCCCTATCAGTAAACTGAGTCGATACACAAGTAATCCCAATCAAAATAATTGGTTGGCAATGAAGAGAGTTTTGGGATACTTAGATGACACTCAAAATTATGCTTTGCATTGCAACAAATATCCAGCAGTTCTTGAAGGATATAGTGATGCAAATTGAATAACTGGGTCAACTGAAATAAAATCTACAAGTGGATACGTTTTCACTATTGGTGGAGGAGCAATATTTTGGAAATCATCCAAACAAACATGTATAGCTCGCTCTACAATGGAGTCTGAATTCATAGCCTTAGACAAGGCAGGTGAAGAAGTTGAATGGCTCCGAAATTTCTTAGAAGATATTCCATTTCGGCCCGAACCAATGGCCCCTATATGCATACACTGTGATAGTCACGCTGCAATGGGAAGGGCTGGAAGCGTTATGTATAACGGCAAGTCTCGTCACATAAGACGAAGACATAACTCTGTGAGACAACTACTCTCTAGTGGAATTATCGAAATTGACTATGTGAAGTCAAAAGATAATGTGTCGGATCCACTTACAAAATGTCTAACTAGAGAGGGAGTTGAGAAATCATCGACGGGAATGGGACTATCGCCGAGAACAAGTCATCGTGGCGTTAACTCTACCTAGAAGACTGGAGATCCCATGATCTAGGTTCAAGGAGATAAAACAAAGTCATTGATGATTGTTCAACATTGTCAAAAATTATTTTATGGTCCATTCTCAAGATGAGACAATGTTCAGTAACCAGGATAAAGGCATAAGGACTTTTTATTGGTTTCTAAGTTTGATACAGGGTATATCAAATGGTGTATCTATGGGATAACACATTTAGAAATCACTTATGTGAGTGTGAAGTGTAAGCCGCTTCAAGGAGAATCCGGTAAGGCCAGTTTTCTAACCACTTACTAACCGAGATATGTTCATAGCTGAAACGAACAAAACAATGAGAACTAAGAACAGTTCAAGGGTTGATTGTGTAACTTATGTTGTGTAGGTATACACCAAAGCTCGACGGTTCAAAGATATCAAATATACCGATTCACCGAGTATATCTGATATATGTTCATTACGGAAAAGTTTAAAGGGAAACCTACTTATCCAGATGTGATTAACCCTTACTTACAAGACACACAAGTTTTTCATGCATATGTTTTAACAATAGTCATTCCCCATTGATGTGGCGGATTGTTGGGTTTAGCAAAGTGTTAATGGGAAAAAAAAGAGAGAATATGGAAAAGTGAGGGAACCAATTTGGAGGAAAAATGAAAAGTCATTTGCAAAGTGCATATGAAAAGTCATTTCTCCCATATCGGCGAAAGAAAGGGAAATTGTTGTCCTTATATAAGAAAACACTTCCTTTACTTCTTAAAGAGCTAAGAAGAAGGTGACCCCTCGCGCCATCGTCATCGTCGCTCGTCCTCGGCTTCGACTTCGGTTTCGGAATTGGATGTGATTGATTGATAATTTTTTTGGACTAAATTTATTTAATCGGTTTTTTGTTAATCAAATAAATCTTGTTAATCTTATATCTTATTATTAATTCACGACGTTAGTTAGTTAATATAATTAATTCACATGTAACGGTAACGTTTCGAAAAGTCGTTACTCTTTTCGAAAAGTTGTTACTTTCCAAAAAGTTGTTACTTTGAAAATGTTGTTATTTTTTCCAAAAGATGCAACTTTCTGGATAAAATGGGTCTGAACAGATTTCTCTGAACAAACACATTTCTTGCTGAAATGGCTATAAACGGAAGTCATTTTTCGTTTTTTAAAATATTGAAATTTTTTCCTTCTCTGCATATATTTTCTCTCAAAATCAAAGTGTAGATTGACTTAGTCTGTGTGACTTGTTGTTGTTCTTAAGTTTGCTGAAGTTAAAGAAATTTGTGGTAGCGCTATTTCTTTAACAGGATTAATCCATTTTATCTTAGGAGAAATTTATCCATAACCTCGGGTACAGTGAGGGGATTAAATTTCTTAAGGAGACCCAGTAATTTCTGTGGACTCAGATTATTTTGTTTATGTATACTTTATCTTATTTCTGTTTCTGTTTTGACTAACCTTATAAGTACATGTTAATAACAAGAGATTCATTAACAACATACTTTTCCATGAATTGTCTCATTTGGAGTAATTCTGATTGCAGCTTCTTGTGATTTTGTTTCATCAGATCCGTTTCTTCATTTTGTTTTTCCTTTAACTCGGTTATTTCTTGTTCTAACCTTTATACAACCTCATTAGATGAATCTTCTACAACAATATTTTCTACGAAAGAGTTACCACCCCATAGAATTGAAGGAGTTGGACCAAGTCCCAAACCGCGAACATACCACTCTTCTCATTTTCCAACACTAAAATACACATCACCTTCCCAAGAAACATTGTGAGAAGGTTGGTCTGTAGATCTTTTATTATTTCTCATCATTTCATTTATCATGCCCTGATCATAGAATGCAAAACAAATCCAATTTGAAATTTTCAGCCTAATCAATATAATTGATGTGAGATATGCGTGACAAAAAATCTTTAAAAATACATTTCACAAATTTACCGTCTCATGCATCATTATAGCAATACTTTTGGATCATCCTGTGTGAGGTATCTTTTGATTGACCCTATTATTTCTATTTGCTTGGGTAGGCCTCTTTTATTGAAATATTTAAATAATTTCTTACAAATTATAAAGAAAATGTATCATCACTAAGATCGACACACAGCTAAAATAAGAAAGTAGGTATGTTTTCAAGTTTTGTTTATACTTTCTCTTTATCAGAAAGATAATATGAGACTAGACCACTCTATTTATCTCTCGGTACGCGATTTGGTCTTATTTTCAGCAAATAGTCTTTAGTCTTATATTTTGACATACACTCACCTTTAATTTCACATTTATAGTCTTTCCATTTCTTTCCTAATGACTTTATGACCACGCTTCTCCGCGTTTTGGAAAAGAGAACTTCTTCTGCAAAATAAAAGTCAATATATATATATATATAAGATAATATCATATACAAATTGAGTTTATTCACATAATAATAATACTAACTCATACTCTTAGAAAATCAACCAATTTTTTCTTTTGCTCGTTGTCAAAATTTCTCCAATCATCTATATTTAGAGGTGTTAATTATGGAGTTCTCGCAATAATCCCTAGAAAGCTAGCAAGCTTTCGGCCCACTTTTCCAATAGATTAGTTACGACTATTAAACGACACATCAATTGTTTTTCCGGGAGGAAGTTTAACATCTTTTAATAAAGTAGGACCACGAGGCATTATTGTTCTAAGTTAACTAGAATGATAAAAAAAATTTGAAAGTCATCAAATAGAAAAACACATATGGTTAAACACCTGAAAGATGCTCGAGAATTATAAACTTAGGTCATTTAGCACTCTTCTAATACTAGTAAAGCTAATGTTTCCTGCATATTAGCCTTCACTAAAGGGGATCAATCACAATGGGAAATGGCAGAGTCCTTTATTTTCAGATTAATACATGCTGTAAGTGATGATTTTATTCTGATAAAGTATAAGGTGAGTGGATTAAATACAACTTTTCCAACTATCTATGTAATCTATAGTTGTGTGTGATTGTGAATACTCCTTCTAGTTGCGTTGTGATCATAAATACTCCCTATTTTCACAATTTCTGGATCCATAAAGCTTGGGAAATTACATCAATCATTTTGAGCTGACAAAGTCACAATTCCATCGCCCAACAAAAGGAAAGACAAACGAAGTAGAGATAGGTGTAATTCCATACATGATGCAACTATATTTTCCATTAGGTTGTTATTTTCTTCTATGTTTTAATGTTTCGTGAGTCATGAAGTATTTAACTTCTTCTTTAATCATAGGTCATGTGATATTTCGTTCTAGGCTATTCTTATTATAATGGTTATTGTTCTAATCTAATATTGTCGTTATAGAAGCCACAAATTTTATCTGATATATTTCAGGCAAGAATAGAATGATTTATAATTTATACCATACTCTATGAAAGAATTCCATCTCAGCTATGTCACCAACATATTACAAGTTCAGTTCTTATAATCCGCGTTTTCCAAAGGAAAACACCAGTGCATAATGAGAGATTGTATACCGGATCCATAATGAGACATTAATGTACTAATTTAGGAAACAACATACATGATGTTAATATTGTCCGTATTAAATAAATAACTCCATTTACAAAGATCAAAACAGATAGTTAAGCAGCGTGATGTGAAAGAAGTAAAAGACTACATTATAACACTTTTTCTCCTCGTTTTAGACAAAGGTGAGCAGACACAAGTTGATCAGAAGAAAATACAACAACATTACAATAGGGGAACATGAATTTTAAACTCTAAAACAAATCAACAATATATAACCGTCGTATCCATCATTTGGAGCTGACGAAGTCACTATTCCATCGCCCAACAAAAGGAAATACAATCCAAGTAGACATAGGCGTAACTCCATATCATGATGCAACTATATTTTCCATTTCGTTGTTTTTTTCTTCATTGTTTTAATGTTAAGTATTTAACTTCTGCTTTAATATTAGGTCCTCTGATATTTTGTGCTAGGATATTCTTATTATAATGGCTATTGTTCTAATCTAATGTTGCCATTATAGAAGCCACAAACTTTATGTAATATATTTAAAGTAAGAACAAAAGGATTTATCATTATATATACTCTATGAAAGAATTCCATCTCAACTATGTCACCAACACATTACAAGTTCAATTATAATAATCCGTGTTTTCGAAAGGAAAACACCAGTGCATGATGAGAGACTATATTCCAGATCCATAATGAGACATTAAGGTACTAATTCAGGAAACAACATACAAGATGTTAATATAGTATGTGTTAAATAAATAAATCAATTTACAAAATGACAGTTAAGCAACCTGATGGAAAAGTAGAAAAAGACTACATTATAATACTTTTGTTGCCCGTTTCAGTCAAAGCTGAGCAGACACAAGTTGATCAGAAGAAAATACAACAACGTTACAAAATGGGAATTGGAGTTTCAAACTCTAAAGCATATCAACAACATCACGTGCAGGCATGTAAGAATGTTATTATTTCTACTCACAATAATTACATTGATTTAGAAGAACAGGATAAATCCAACAACCAAGGAAAAGAGGAGAAAAAAAACAGGTTAAAAGACACTCCTACTAAGTAGAACCAACTTAAACAAGAGGTTGGAGGTGATAAATCTGCCCAACAGAACTATACAACTCATTAGATCTTAAAACAATACATAGTAAAAATAGTATTACCTGATTCATCAATAGGTTGAACTGCAATGCCACCAACAGAACTATTTAACACATTAGATTCACAATCATGAGCTTGGTCTACAAAGTTGTTCTGATTAACATTTAATTGCTCAAGATAAGGTTGGGCTTAAGAGTCATCTTGATCATCACTCAGCTGCTCAATATAATATCGCAAAGCTTCATTATGTTGTTCAATAACAATGTGTTTCAACATCTAGTTTGCATAGTTACTCTCTTAAGTAAAGCCACTATTTAGCAAAATTAGGTTCAGATTAACTCAAACATATATTACATGTCACATAAAAAACAAGAGAAAGATTCGTCTCCTCAAACTATGAAAAATACATAAATAGTGATTTGTGCACACGAACAAAGCTTAGCGACAAAAATAATTCTAACTATAAGAGAAGTTGGCTAACATACATCTTCTATAAAATGTTTAAATCGAAAGCAAGAAAGATATTTTATTGAAATTCTATAAACAAATCCATAAAAGTTCTTCAATAAACTTGGAAAAATTTAATGTTTCCACTACCACCTAACTTGTTTAGAATCACTTTCATTCTCAATGTCATTTCCTCCCTCAACATTAGCTTCACCATCATTCGTATAAGCTTGAGAATTTAAGTTGTCTTTAGATTTTTTATCAATGCCCAATAGTGTATAAATTATGTTGTCACACATATTTTATTATAATGCATCATATCAAGATTGTGGCGCACCATGTAATACTCCCAATAAGGAAGATAAAAAAACGCTTCTCTTTTTCCATGTGCTATTCATCAGTTCACTTACCCCTTCACTTGACTTGCCAAGAGTAAACTTTATATATTTTAGTTAATTCAACACTTGTGAACTACATATTGTACAGGGTGGGTCATGTTTCTTTAG
Organism: Solanum sitiens; assembly: GCA_016801875.1. Classification (NCBI taxonomy): domain Eukaryota; kingdom Viridiplantae; phylum Streptophyta; class Magnoliopsida; order Solanales; family Solanaceae; genus Solanum; species Solanum sitiens. The sequence goes on along the minus strand of JABWTJ010000543.1, from coordinate 694,824 downwards.
TTCCATCAAATGATTTAGAATCATTTCGATATTTGTGGTCTAACTTCAAGAAACGTGTATGACCCATGAAAAAAAACATCTTACCATAGTTGAGTCTTCTAAAATGAGTATTCATATTGCAATAAGTACATGCAAACCAACGAGAAGTGCTTTATCCAAAAAGAGAACCATATGCTAGAAAATCATTTATAGTCGATGAGAGCTGATCACATATGAAACATCTCCTTGCAGAGGTATCATATGTTTCTAACCCATCATCCCTAATCATTTAACTCTTCTATTATAGGGTTCAAAAAGACATCAATATTATTTCTGGGAGCTTTTGGTCCAGGTATCAGCAAAGACATTATGAAGAACTTTTACTTCATGCACATCCATGGTGAAAGATTATATCGTATTAAAATCACTAGACATGTACTATGAATTGTTCACATTGTTCCAAATGGATTAAATAATGAGATAGTCAAGAAGTAGGAGTGAGTTAGATGTTAGTTAAGATGTTTCAAGAAAACAGTTACGAAGGTAGTTAGTTACTTAGTTAGTATATAAATACATAGCCTTGATTGTAATGTGCATATTATTGAATACAGAAAATCTTTCTTCATCTCTTTTATCTCTTTCAATTTTATTGCTCTCTTGAATTCATAATAAATCTCTTCATGGTATCAGAGCGGGTGATAAACAATTAAAAAAAGTCATCATTTGTGTATTGCGTCTGAAGAACATAATCTTGAGAACTCTGTTTCGTATTACAGAATTCGAATTGCAGAATTCTCAATGGCTTCTGCGAATCAATTTGAAGAAGAAGGAAGATTATAATCATGACTGGTGAACAAACCACAACAACCAGTAGTGTTGGTGGAGTTTCTGGAAATCCAAGCTCCATTCAAATGAGTCAAGGGGTTGATTACAACCATCCCTTGTTCTTGAGTCCTGCTGATATCAATGGGGTGAATCTGATCTCGTTTCAGCTTGTTGGAATTAAGAACTATGCGTTGTGGAGTAGGTCTATGAAGTTGGCATTACTTGGAAGAAATAAAATTGGGCTGATAGATGGTTCTTGCAACAAGAAGATGTAAGTGAAGAACTAAGAGGTCAATGGGAGAGAGTGAATGCTATCGTTTTGTTTTGGCTTTTAAATTCTGTGTCAAAGAGTTTGTTAGTAGGAGTGGCATTCGCATTATCAACTCGAGATGTATGGAATGACTTAAAGGAAAGGTTTGATCAACTTGATAGATCAAGAACTTTCAGTTTACATAAAGAAATCGCAACCCTGCAACAAGGAACAGATTCTGTATTAGTATACTTTACTAAGCTCAAAACCTTATGGGATGAATTTGGGACTTTGGTTCCATCTCCTGGGTGTAATTGTGAACAATCAAAAGGTTTTGTAAATCATCTTAATCGTCAAAAATTGTATCGGTTCTTGATGGGGTTGAATGAATCATCTAGTCAAGCAAGAAGTCACATCTTATTAATGGTTTCTATTCCTACTGTGAATCAGGCTTATTCCATGGTGGTGAATGATGAATGTCAAAAAGTGACTTCTAGTAGATCAAGTATGGGTCACATTTCTATGGGGAACACTGGAATGGATCCTCTGGCAATGTACTCAAGAACTGGTGGAGGATCTAGTTCTCAAGGGTTAACAAGTTCAAACGAAATTTTTCAGTACTGTTTGATTTTTGCAGATGCAAGGGACATACTAAGGATCAATGTTACAAGATAATTGGATATCCAGCTGATTTTCAGTCCAAAAGAAAAGTGAATACAAGAACAGGAACTGAAGCTTACATGGTAGGAAGTGATATTAATAGCACAAGGAAGGATGATTATGAGGATGTGTCTGGCAGGTTATCTTTCAGCTATGGAGGCAACACTAATGTACCTGTGAATAAGAATATGAGCAATGGAGAAAGTTGCTCGACTCAGTTACAAGGGTGTAATTTCACCAAGGATCAATATACTCAAATCCTCCAAATACTAAAGCAGAATCAGGAAGGTGGACAAAAAATAGAAGATACAAGTTCTGCACATGAAACCCAGGCTCACACTGTAGGTAAAATCTTGTTAGTTTCAGAAAATAATCAGGTGTGGATTATAGATAGTGGAGCATCAAATCATATGGTAGCAAACTTGGATATTCTTTCTAGTGAGTCTGTAACAAAGGTTAAAGAGTCAAAACCTGTATATTTGCAAACTGGCGAAGTGTCATATGTTACTCATACAGGAGTGTGTAACATATCCCCAATAAGTGTGATTACTAATGTGTGTCATATTCCTGAGTTCAAGTACAATTTATTGTCAGTCATTAAGATGACAAAGGTGTTAAATTGCTCAGTCACTTTCTTCCCTCATTTTTGCGTGTTTCAGGAGCTTTACACTGGCAAGGTGAAGGAAATTGGTAAAGAGGATAATGGTTTATAACTACTGCTGAGGAATGTATCAAATGATCAGTTAAAGCAACATGCATTTGCTGTACCAGAAAAAAGGCTAGAGATACAAAAAATATCAGAAAAAGAACTGGATGTAGGGCACAAGAGGTTAGGACATGGATCTTCACAAATGTTGAGTAAGATGTTTCCTGTTAAGTAAGATATAGTGGTTAAAGTGATAAACAAGTGTACTATATGTCCTAGTGCAAAACAAACAGAAATGTGTTTCCTATTAGTAGTATAAAGAGTAGAGAAACTTTTGATTTGATTCATCTGGATGTATGGTGTCCATATGAACAAACTACATTTGATGGAAATAGATTATTTCTTATAGTGGTTGATGATTTATCAAGGATCTGTTGGATATTTCTGTTAAAGAGTAAAGCAGATGTATGTGTAGATTATAGTTATTTTCTGAAGTATGTCAAGACTCAATTTGACAAAATGGTAAGGAAGGTAAGGTCTGATAATGGAACTGAATTTGTGAATTCAGTATGTGATAACATGTTTAAAGAAAGAGGCATAGTGCATCAGAGGACATGTCCTTATACCCCTCAGCAAAATGGAGAAGCTGAGAGGAAGCATAGGCATCTCTTGGAGGTGACTAGGGCTCTAAGGTTTCAGGGTCATATTCCTTTAAGGTTCTGGGGTCAGTGTATACTTGCAGTTGTTTACTTGATAAATAGAATGCCTAGCAGGGTTCTAGGAGGGAAATCTCCATTTGAAAAAGTCTTTGGAATTAAGCCAATGATATCTCATCTTAGAGTGTTAGGTTGTTTGTGTTATGCTAAAGTACTAAATGAGAGTGATAAACTAGCACCTAGGACAAAAGTTGCAGTACATATGGGGTACTCAGAAACTCAGAAGGGGTATGTATTACTAGATTTGGCTTCCAATAGTTTGTTTGTGAGTAGAGATGTGTCGTTTAGAGTGGAAATATTTCCTTTCTTAACTGAATTAGATAAAAGTGAAAAAGGTCCTTTTGTAAGTCATTTGAATAATAATATTCTGACTATAGATTGGAAACAAAGTTATAGAAATATACAAGAAACTCAGTCTGGTACAGAAGCAAGAAGAAACTTGACTGAGAATGTTAAACAAGATAGAGTCGAAGAAGAGACAGTTCAAGAACAAAATGTTGTGCCTACTGGTTCTCATATAATGGGGAATAGAAGGTCTACAAGAGGGAGTCATCCACCAGTTTGGATGAAAGATTTGTGTCGTTAAATATGGGCAAAGAGGTCAAGTATCCTATAGAAGAGTGTGTCTCGTATAGTCATTTATCTAAGTCTTATCAAGAATTTGTTGCTGCAACTTCTATACTAACTGAACCTGCTTCCTTTGCTGAGGCTAGTAAAGATCCTAAATGGATAGAAGCAATGCAAGCTGAAATTAAAGTATTACAAGATAATAACTTTTGGAGCTTAGTTGAGTTGCCTACAGGGAAGACTACTATTGGGTGCAGATATGTATATAAGATCAAATACAGGTCAACTGGAGAAGTAGAAAGGTATAAAGCAAGGTTGGTAGCCAAAGGCTATAGCCAAAAGGAGGGCATAGACTATAAAGAAACTTTTTCTCCGATAGTAAAGATGGTCACTGTTAGAGCAATTCTGCAGTAGTTGTGTCCAGAGGTTGGCATATACATCAAATGGATGTTTATAATGCATTTTTGAATGGTGAGTTAGAAGATGAGATATATAGGTCTATGCCTCAGGGGTTTTCCGGTCAGGGGGGAGAATATGAACAAGGTGTGCGGACTGGAAAAGTCTTTGTATGGGATTAAACAAGCACCAAGACAATGGAATCATAAGCTTGCACAAACACTACAAAAACTCAATTTCAACCAAAGTCAGTATTATCATTCTTTGTTTACAAGGAGAACAACTGAAGGAACTACAATTATCCTGGTCTATGTTAATGATATCTTAATAACAGGAAGTAGTTTACAGCTGGTGGAGGAAACAAAAAGGTCCTTACAACAAAGGTTTAAAATGAAAGATCTAGGGGAGTTGAAGTACTTTCTTGGAATAGAGTTTGTAAGGTCAAATAGGGGAGTTGTCATGCATCAAAGAAAGTATGCGCTTCAACTTGTGTCTGAAGTTCGTTTATTAAGAGCAAAGACTTCTGGAACTCCTATGGATGTTGATGTAAAGTTGACATCAAAGCAGTATGATGATGAAACTGGACAGAATAAGGATGAACCTTTAACAGATCAAAGTGCCTATCAAAAGCTGATTGGGAAGCTATTGTATTTAAACATGACTAGGCCTGATATTTCTTTTAGTGTTCAAACTTTGAGTCAGTTCTTACATCAACCCAAGAAGTCTCATATAGATGCAGCATTTAGAGTTGTTAGATACATTAAGAGACAACCAGGTCAAAGTATACAACTATCTAGTAATAGTAGTGATAGAATCACTGCCGACTGTGATGCAGATTGGGAAGCCTGCCCACTTACAAGGAAGTCAGTGACTGGCTCTGTGATTAAACTTGGAGAGTCTGTAATATCTTGGAAAGCTAAGAAGCAAACCATTGTTTCAAGAAGCTCAGCTGAAGCTGAATATAGGAGCTTAGCTTCCACTGTGACAGAACTAGTTTGGTTGATTGGAATGCTGAAAGAACTGAGGCTGAGGTTCATTTACCAGTACCAATATATATTGACAACAAATCAGCTATTCTATTGGCTTCGAATCCAATCTATCATGAGCGTACGAAGCATATTGAAATAGATTGTCATTTCATCAGGGAAACATTGCAACAAGGGCTGGTCAAGGTTGCATATGTTCCAACACACAATCAGCCGGCTGATTTACTAACCAAAGGACTTAATAAGCCTCAACATGACTATTTTCTATACAAGCTAGGAGTGTTAAATATATTTACACCACCTAGCTTGAGGGGGAGTAATGAGATAGTCAAGAAGTAGGAGTGAGTTAGATGTTAGTTAGGCTGTTTCAAGAAAACAGTTAGGAAGGTAGTTATTTACTTAGTTAGTATATAAATACATAGCCTTGATTGTAATGTGCATATTATTGAATACAGAAAATCTTTCTTCATCTCTTTTATCTCTTTCAATTTTATTGCTCTCTTTGAATTCGTAATAAATCTCTTCATTAAACCCATTAGAAGATAATCCTGAAGCAGAAAGGTCAATTTAAATATTAATTTTTACTTTAATATTTCAACCCATAAAATTTATAGACCCCCAAAATTATCAAATTTTCAAATTTAGAGTATCTACAATTAATGTTAACTTCTCTCGTAACTTCATCGTCATAAATTTGCCTCTTTAAATAGCAAGACCAAAACACCTATATGATTACACTATTGGAAAAAACAACAAACTCTTCCTTCTCTCGCCCAATTCATGATGGATCAAAACCAAACAAACTCTATCTTTCCACCGATTCTCATTATTCTAGTGAATGAGCTATCTGCGGGAATAGTCCCTATTTACATCACATTATTTCCAGCTTTCAACAGAAACCTATCATGGTGGGTCGTAATGGATCTCCAAGAACGATCACTAACTTTGAATATCTTAATAGAAAATAATGAAATGGAGTAAGAGATTCAAAACTCATCTGTACTAGCACAAATAGTGTCGGAGGGGATAGTGATAGCCGTGTAAACAGACACATGTGCCATGCACTCGTCTAGAATCAGTAATATTTCTTATAAATATTAAAGCCTAATGGAGGCAAACCTAGACTCTACCCCAACCTCAAATAATGATAACTTGGGCCCTACATTATTCTAGGATGAAAAGACTTACATTCCCATCAATCTTAAGTAATCTACCAGCCATTAATATCACATCCCTTCTACAAAGCCGATTGAACTATCACAAGGGATCATCTCCATCACAGCAAATGCAAAATGACCTTTCATATGTTAATAACACAAATAAAATTAAAGAGTCTGATTTGGTAGACATTATATTTTACACGTATTCCTAAAGTAGAAAGGTCAATTTAAATATTAATTACTAATTTAATATTTAAACTCATAAAACTTATAGACCACAAACAATATCAAATTTAGAGTATCTGCATCTAATATATCTTTCTCTCGTAACTTCATCGCTATAAATTTACCTCTTTAAATAGCTAGACCAAAACATGTATATGCTCACACTATTGGCAAATCAACAAACTCTTCCTCTTCTCGCCCAATCCATCATGGATCAAGACCAAACAAACTCCATCTGCCCACTGATTCCCTTTATACTAGTGAATGAGCTATCTACGGGAATAGTCCCCATTTACATGACATCATTTCTAGCTTTCAACACAAACGAATCGTCTTGGGTCGTAATTGGGCTCAAGAACAGTCACTAACTTTGAACATCTTAATAGAAAATCAAAAAATGTTGTTAGTGATTCAAAACTCATATGTACTAGCACATATAGTGTCGGAGGGGGTTAGTGATATTCATGGATACGGGCACACGTGCAATGCACGTGTACAGAACTACTAATTCTTGTAAACATAAAAGCCCAGAACTACTAATATGTGACAAATATAACGTATTAATACTTTTGGGCTGTTAAGTTTATAAGAATTTTAGTAGTTTTGGAAACGTGCATTGCACATGAGTCTGTCTCCATGGCTATCACTATCCCCTCCGAAAATATTTGTGCTAGTAAAAATAAGTTTTGAATCACTAGCCTTATATCTTGATTTTCTATTAACATATTCAAAGTTAGTTATCGTTCTTGAAGCCCCATTATGACCCATGATGATGCGTTTGTGTTGAAAGTTGGAAATGATGTCATGTAAATAGGGACTATTCCCGCGGATAGACAATTCACTATCAAGGGAATCAGTGGGAAAATGGAGTTTGTTTAGTGTTGATACATGATGGATTGGGCGAGAAGAGGGAGAGTTTGTTGTTTTAGCCAATAGTGTGAACACATACATGTTTTAGTCTTTCTATTTAAAGAGGTAAATTTATGGCAATTAAGTTATGAGAGAAAGTAATATTAATTCTAGATACTCTAAATTTGAAAATTTTGATGTTGTTTGTGGTCTATAGGCTTTATTGGTTGAAATATTAAATAAGTAATTAATATTTAAATTGATATTTTTGCTTTAGGAATACGTGGCAAATATAACGTCTATCAAACCAGTCTCTTTAGTTTTATTTGTGTTATTAACACGTGAAAGGTCATTTTGCACCTTTGAAGAAGGAATATGATATTACTAGGTGGTAAATTATTTTGGATTTTTTTTTAAAACTAACGATTATTTAGGATTGCTGAGAATGTAAGTCTTTTGCTCCCAAATAATGTAGGGGCCAAATTATCATTAGTTTGGATTGGGGAAGATTCTTTGTTTGCGTCCACTGGGCTTTTAAATTTATAAGAATCACTAGTTCTGGACACGTGCATTGCATTTGTGTCCGTCTCCACAGCTATCACTATCCCCTCCGGCAATATTTGTGCTAGTAAGATGAGTAATGAATCACTAGTTGCATTTGTTGATCTCTATTAAGATATTAAAAGTTAGTGATCGTTATTGGAGCCCACTATGACCTAAGATGATGGTTTGTGTTGAAAGCTTAATATGATGTCATGTAAGTGGGGAATATTCCCTCAGATAGCCCATTCACTAGTATAAAGAGAATCGGTGGGAAGATGGGGTTTGTTTGGTTTTGATCCATGATGGATTGGGTGAGAAGAGGAAGTTTGTTGTTTTCATCAATAGTGTGAACATTTAGGTGATTTAGTCTTACTATTAAAGAGGTAAATTTATGGCGATGGAGGTACGAGAGAATGTAATATTAATTATAGATACTTTAAGTTTGGAATTTTTACATTATTCAGGGCCGATAAGTTTTATGGGTTAGACTATTAAATTAGTAATTACTATAAAATAACCTTTTTGCTTTAGTAATAAGTGGTAGATATAACGTCTAGCAAATCAGGCTCTTTAATTTTATTTGTGTTATTAACATGTGAAAGGTCATTTTGCAGTTGATGTGATAGACATGATCCTTTAAGATAGTTTAATCGGCTTTGTAGAAGGGATGTGAGATTACTGGGTTGTAGATTATTTAGGATTGATGGGAATCTAAGTTTTTTTCTCCCAGATTCATGTAGGGGCCAAGTTATTACTTTGGATTGGGGTAGAGTCTAGGTTTGTCTCCACTAGCCTCTTAGGTTCATAAGAATTAGTAGTTCTGGACACGTGCAATGCCCGTGTGACCCATGCTTACTTGTGTGAAGTTTTTGTGTGTGTGTGTGTGTATATATATATATATATATATATATATATATATATATATCATATATATCATATATATATATATAAAAGAAAACCTTAATTCAGCCTATGTGGCGCCACCACAAATCAGGAATTCTTTTTAATTTATTTTGTTACCAAAAGTAGCCTTTCACTTTTGTGAAAAGTGGTGACTTTTATGAAAAGTTATGACTTTAATGAAGAGTTGTGACTTTGATGAAAATTTGTGGCTTTTATGAGAAGTTGTTACTTTTATGAAAAGTTGCGACCTTAATGAAGAGTTGCGAGTATTATGAAAAGTTGCGACTTTTATAAAAAGTTGCGACTTTGACGAAGAGTTGCGACTTTTATGAAAAGTTAAAACTTTTATGAAATGTTGTGACCTTTCCAAAGGTTAGCAACTTTTTCAAATAGTTGCGACCTTTCTGATAAAGCACAATAAATATTTTTTTACACTACCCTTTGTTGTCTATAAATAGAGTGATTTCCTCTCATTCTAAAACTACGAAAATTCTAAACCTCTTCTTCTTCTTCATCTCCTCCTCCTTCACAATTAAATATTTGTTTACTTTGCTCATGTTGAATGACTTACTAACACCATTGTTTATGTTACAAATCCTGGTATGTCTTTTAACAATCATTAATTTATGCTTGTGTTATTAAGGATGAATGATAAGACGTAATAATTTTTATTTTCATTTACATTATTAATGTTTGTTACTACGTAATCTTGCATGTAAGATAATATAGTGTTTTAGTTATAATGCCGGATATGTTATAAGTAATTTTTTATAGATTCTGTAACATTTAATTCTCGTACGAAGCTCGGGTAATTTTACTTATATATATGAGCTCAGTATATTTTTGGAATTAGTTGAGCACCGATATGGGAATGCGAGTTCATAATAACTCAAGTCTCCATAAACCATGTAACCGTCATGGGCATTAAAGGTTAATATATTTAGATGATCACTTAAGTTAAGCTAGTGGATCCACTATGTTAAATAAGGTCCTATACAGATGGCAAGGTATAGGATGGTCCTCGGCAGCGTGAGGTAAAACGTTGTATCATCACTTCGTCTTATAGTGATGATTGTCGGTTAGAGAATCTCCCACATAAGTTATATTACTTTAAATGAGTAAAGTTAAGTTTATTATTTCTGTATCTTAAATTAGCTAAGATTGTTTTCAGTTTCTTTAATATATATATATATATATATATATATATATATATATATATATATAGCAATGCCCGTGCTAAGCACGGGCCCAATATTGAAATTTCGGATATAAGTTTACTTGTGTTTGATTTGCCTATAAAATATGTTTGAGATCCAGCAATACATATTTTTAAATAAACTTGGTTTCAAAAACCCAATGTCCATCATTTAGTAACGAATCACATTTCTTAGCTTGCACAATAAAAGAATTCACATCAAATTAGAAACAAGTGATATGCACCCTCATTTTTCTTTGAAGTTTCAACAATTAGTTCAATAGTAATTTGTTCAAACATTCAAAATTTAGTATCCACATTCAAAGCTTATCAAATACATGCATTATAAGAAGGCAATCGATTATTATTACAGAGATACTAAATGCACTACAAAAATTTGCTTGTAATATAAGAATTGACAATTTATTATATGATACATAATCAAGAATAAATACATCATCAAGTGACTAACACTACTGCAAAAGTGAGTTTTGTTACCATCTCAATTAAAATTCAAGAAATATTGGAGAAATAATGGAGAGTATGTGATTGTACTCTACAAGATGTGTGATTAATTTTTGAAGCAATAGACCTCTTCAAACAGAGTCTGAACAACAATTGTTGTCTTCCTTTACTCAAACTCAAGCTTAAAGCTCATCATATAAGACCTTATTTTCTTTCTCATTTTCAAAGTGAATGAAAATTACCATGTGTTATACTTTGTTGCTCAAAGATTAAGTAAATGCCATAAAAATCAATGCAACATTAACAAACTTCACAACATCAATTCCAACGAAAATACAATTAAGTCTCACCTACAACTTTACATTTTTATGCATAAACAAGAAAGGTCAAATTAATGCAATAAAATAAACATGTGCATACCAACACTCATTTTCAGTTTTAAGACGACACACATGTATATTATATATGCTTTCAGTCATATGTAGAGCCATATTACTCCACTTATGCGAGATAATCAATCCTCTTGCTTAGAAATTTGCATATAAAATTGTGTGAACAGAACAGATCTTATTTGTTACCTAGTACCAGATACCAAATGAGTTAGATATGGAAAGTGAGAAACCTATGGCTTTCTGGTGCAAATATATGTTGCCATCAAATTGTATTTCGGTAATGAATGAGAACCTAAATACAAATGTAGATAAATAGACGACTAAAGACAACTATTATCTATAAACACATTACACCAAATAACTTTTTTGCTTTATTTCTTCTTTGTCTTGGAAAAGGTGAAAATGAGATATACATATCGTCGGTGGATTTAAATCAAAGGTCTCTTTGATCAGTTTCTTTGCATTAGAGGAAAATCATAATAGACATGTAAATTCAGTTTCTCATTTGTGAATAAATATTTCTGAGAAGGAAGATATATGTGGTTGCTAACCTTCTTCAAGAGCTAATGAAGGCTTGAGAATTGCAACACATGATAAACTCTATGCTATAAAAAGTAAGCACATGCCTTAGGCCCTCAATTTTGGGGGGAGGGGGTGGGGGGGCTAATTTGTTTATCAAGAATACATTTTATGTTAATTTTTCATTACAAAAATAATTATTTATTATAGGAAGTGAATTTAAAGAAAATTATACTCCATCTATCCTATTTTCTGTGGCCTTGTTTGACTTGGCACGGTACTTATGAAAAAAACCAACAAAGATCATTAGACATTCTATCGGACAGAGGTCATTTTCTCAATTACTAATCACCGAAAAGAAAATAAAAGAAAACTCACTCAAAATGTTCTTTTTCTTTAAACTCATTTGAATTTGCCAAAACAATGCAGTTGGATTGAGAGGAATAGAGCTCAATTGACCATTATTCTTAGTGATAGCGTGTATTCGGTTTTAGGAAAATCATGTAGAAGAAAAGATATTATGTGCACGAACTAACATGCATATACAAAAACACTAATGGAATTAATGACCAAAGAATAGGACACACGTAAGAGGTTGAAAATCAAAACAAATTAGTATAATGAAAGAGGCATATAAAATAAAACTAAGTGATAGAATAACACAATATATAGATAGATCAACAAAATAAATTTACCATGTTGTAGCCGTTGACATCCCTTCCAAATTTTAAGACGTCAGTTATATCATTCTTCAAATATTTCCTCATTGCGTATCTCTACCTCCTGATCATTTTGATCTGAGTTTTTGTCTGCCTGATTGTAGACTACGCAGAATTAACAAGAAAAATAATTTTCTATGTTCTGAAAAATCTTTAACAATTTGTCACTCTTACACTTGGAATAAAACTTGTTTTTCTTTTATGCATCCAACATTTTTTCTTTTCTTGGTTCACCTAAAAGGTTAAAAGATTGAAATTAAAATAAAACAAGGTTTAATTTAGAAACAACAAAGAAAAATAAAACTTTATGATGGAAAAAAGTACAGAGGGAACTTATATATTATTAGTCAGGTTTTAATGTAGATTCTGAAATATTATTAAAGAAGTTAATGAATAAAATAACCAGTCCAACTATATTTCATGGGGTATGCTTGATTACGGTAACAAAGTGATTTTACTATGATGTCCTTGTTATTAGGTGTGTGAGCTAATGGTTGAGTGTGAAGGGGGAGGGTAACTTGGTAAGTGCACACAAGTTCCATGGAATACGATGTTGGCAGGTTTAAGTTTGATTAGTGAACTTTTAGTGGAAACCGTGGGAGACTAACCATTGCTTAAAAAAATTAAAGAAATTAACCACCAAAGCATAGGATTACAAGTATGAGGTTGAAACTCACAACAAATCAGTATTGCATCTTGACTTGCCTCTATGAAATTGTCGCAGTGAAAGCTAGTCAAAATATAAGTGCTTCAACCATGTTGGAAAATCTAAAGAGAATTGTGGGGGGTGGAAGCGGAATTTAGAAAGAGAGTGTAGAAGAGAGTTTCTTGGAAGTAGCTTGTCCTTATTCTGAGGGAGAAGCCCTCTATTTATATAAGCAACTTACAACTTTAGCCAATAGAAGTGGCCGACAACATACTTTATACTTGGCCTTATATCTTTCGGCCGACGCAAAACAACAAAAACTTTACATAATAATGGCCTTTACTTTATTTATGGCCGACACACTTTACAATACACTTTACACTTGGCCTTATATCTTTTGGCCGACGCAAAACAACAAAAAACTTTACATAATAATGGCCTTTACTTTATTTATGGCCTACACACTTTACAATACACTATTTATTATTTTACACGTATCTTTACTCTAGCTCCACTTTTGGTACAAAGTTATCTTCTCCGTTGCATTTTGTACATAAATGGTCAGGATATTTTTGACCTATTAGCTTGCAATATCTTACCATTAGATTAGGAGAAATAAAATTTTTTCGAATTGCTCTGAATTGCAACACCAAAAGACAAGATGATGTCAAAAAGTAGTCCCTTCGTTGACTAAGAATACCTATTTTTAAGTTCGTGGATCCAAATTTAAAAGCTGACCGACTAAACAACTGTTGCTTCCTCCTTTTTGGCAAGCTGATTTGAAGAGTTGAGGGACAACATCAAACTTAGCTAATAGCATAATGTACGATGCATGATCCTTTGTCATTCCCCTTCATGTTTTACTAACGCAATTGGACAATTTAGTTATTGGAACTAAACCATCACTCACCTGCACCAATTATACTACATTCATCATAAAAAAAAAAATTATGAAATGCATATTCCAACATATGCTTATTCTTCACAATTGTAAGAATATGACATGATAAAATCCCTCTCGAGGCCATTTTTACATCAATCAGGAAGATTCATCATGCTTACTCTTCAGAATTGTAAACTATGACATGTTAAAATCCTTCTAGATAACATTTTTAAAGTTCATAAAGCTATCTATGTTACAAATTTCTATTATATTTAAGTATAAACCGATTATATATATCGATAATTAAACCATTTACACAATCCATTCCTACTTCTGTAGCATCACAAGAGAAGTGTATGAAATAGATATATCACATATTAGGTCTAAAGAGAGAAGGTTGGAAAGATCCGATCAATTTGTCAATTCTTTTTCTTGAGTCATCTCTTAATTGCAACCTGGAAGGAAGAGAGAGAATGTTATGTAAGGAAAATAGAAGAGGCGCATGTATAATGACCATATTACCCTTCAATATTGAGTAAATTTATGGTTGTGCCATTTGTCGTTCTAGCTCATCATGTTTCTATACAATAGAAATAATAGAAATTCTTATTATTACGCCCCTTATGCAATCACACATAGTACCCTTTTTGTTAGCATACTTACTCTTACACTACAATGATGTAGAATAATTCCATTACCTATCTACGCTTTTAACAAAATAATATGGAGCATATATTTAAGGAACTGTAACAATAACAACAAGGTATAATCACATAAACACTAAACCACGGCCAGTTGTAGGAATGAAGAACCTTAAACAAATATTTATAAAAATCTACTGATATTTCATATGAAAGATATCCAAATGATTTCAAGAACTTACAGTTTTAGTAAATATTGCAGAGCTAATTCTTGCGCCTTATCGTTCCTTGACAATGTCTTTCAAACTTTGGCGGCTAATGTATGTTCTACCGTCCAAAGCCTTTCTTGATCTATCATTTCAATTGTGTTGGAGATACCATACCTACCTTAGTAGCCCAACTTTGATATCCCCGAAACACATAACAGGGAGACATTTTGAAATACCTTCAATAACCCAGTAAACACCAATCGTCAACTATAGAATTCTAAAACTGAATGCAAAAATAAGAATTAGTGAGCTATAAATTAAAAGATACGTATTTTTCACTTGAGGATCTTAAAAGATCTGTAGAAAGTGTGTCAGGATCTTAATTGATTAGGTGAGTAATTCAAATAAACTGCAGCGTAATTGTTTGATGCCTTACTGCGATTATCGTAGCAGCAATTGCAGATATATTTATTTCCATATTTTTCAATGAAGAGAGCAGTCACAAAGTGAGCGCCAAGTAAATAATTGTTATAAGCTTAGAACAACATTTTTCAAAATGTATGTAACTCTTCGTGCAATAAACTAAAAATAACTTAAATAACTTACATGTTTCCTAAAGAGAGTAACTTCCAATAGCACACTGTATAAATGCAGAGATAATTTAGGATGGTATGTAGTCAAAAGATGTTGCTAGATTCTAAATACGCCACACATATAGAGTTAAACTTGATGGGAGATTCTGAGATAAGGTTTGTAAAGAGAATGGAGAAAACTGAACTAATATGCCATCAGACGGACATGGAAAGATGACTGGTGATCATAGTTCTACAATTTGTGGTGTTTCTGACCTACACCTCCGTCTTGTATATAGAATTGTAATGATGGCTAATTATTAATTTTTTTCTCTTCATGGTTTATTTTGGAGCTTGTGTTCAAGTCAAGTGTACTAATCTCCCATGCATAATTGTTTTTATTGACACCAACTATTTTTTACTGATTTGCTTTAACTATAAAGCAAATTTATGTTCAATAATTAATTATTTAGTAATATAATACTCTAGTGAAATAGAAATCTTATCATGAGAGAAAGTTGAGATTGCATATTCACGTTGATGACACTAAATGTTGTTTATGTGATGAGAAAGTAATGGATATCAGTTGTGTGGCAAGCTATGCACCATTGGACTGAAATACCAGTGCAGAATATTGGTATCATGAAGGTCCTAGATAACATAAAAGGTAATCACTGGAAGCATTTTAAAAAGGAGATCATGGCCGCTATCTGCGGAGATATCATATACCACACTTGGCTTCCTAGAAAATGGAGAAGGTTTAAGGACAAACGTCTATTTACGAAGGAGGTAGTAACACAGATAAATAAGGAAATCATTGAAAGATTATACTTAGTAGTTCAAATAAAGCAAAAAAGTGTAGACACTTTTATCAACATTTGTTATGTAATTGGTTTTATGTTTTGTAGGAGGCATGTTCTCTGTTATCAGAATTATGTGCTCTTTATTTGTATCCGTTCTTAGGTGGTTATGATAATATTTTACAGTTGACCAAATAATAAAAAAAATAGAAATCTTCACTTGCATAACCATTCAGTTAATTTAAGAAAGAAAATTATACAATAGATTCTTAAAACAAAATTAAATGACAGCACATCTAATTTTTTATCCTTTAATGTTAAATTTTTAACTTCATGAATTTTCTTTTGTGGCATCTGTCTATATTGTGATTTTCAGGCGTTTAGATCACAAAAAGAGACAGATAAAGCGATTCACTTTCAGTATGACCACAACAAATTATTAAATAAACACAGCTCTTAAAAATTAAATAGAAGAAAACCAAAAATAACACAAAATAACCTTATAGCAAACAAAGAGCAAATGATGGAGATACTGAAAGGAAAATCAAAGGGAACAAATAGAACATTGATATAGATAATTGTAAGAAGAATATCAGTGTATATGTATGTATGTATGTATGTATGTATGTATAATTTAGCATAATTTGAGGTGCTTCAATAGTTTCTTGCAAATTCCACAAAACACTATTACTGATATTCTACAAGAAATATTTAGGGAAGAAATAAATCTTAAAAGAGATATAAACACCAATTTTATCTATTAATTGTATAGAAAATTAATTGACAATCCAATTCGATCATAACATAAAAGCAACACACACAACAACAACTTTTGACTATAGAATAAAAGTTATCCTCATCAGAATTGAATCAACAGATAAAACAACTCTCTAAAACATCTTCAGAAATAACTCAAAACAAAACTAATGCTCGAGAACTTCAATTATAAGAATCTGAAGTACATTTAATCCTACATCTTTGTCACTTGAAACTGAAGGGCTAAAATTGTATAAACAAACCTCATGAAGATGCATGAGCCAAAAAATGTCAGGATCACGATTTATCAGCATTTTTTCATGCCTACATAATGTCAAAATAGCAAATTTACTTGTGCAGGGAAGCTTATAATAAAAAAGCTTCAACCCATGTACCTTCAGGGTTTATGAAAGTGGTGGATGCAAGATATTTTTTGTTGTTGTTGTTGATAAGCTCCTCAGACTCCAACCTTGAGGAGGAAAAAGAATAATTTTATTTTTTGGTATCAAATTGGTACCGAGGTTAGAGACAAAAAAATAATAGAAAATAAAGTAAGATTGTCAAACCTAGGCTTAAAGATGGATGCCCAACGTCAATGTATGGACAACAATGGTAGAGACCTGGAGCTTAACACAAATCCGTTGCTTTTATTTACCATTGTTATTTGACAAAGAGAGCTTGATCCATGCCTCCCTAATCGTTATTATAATCCCATAAAACAATAGATATAGACATATCAGATTCGATTCTTCAATACATTGGAACAGATACAAAAATAGATTGTTTGATCTGTTTGTTCTTAAAAAAAATTCTGAAACTCTAGCCCTTGAGGAATTTGAAAAGAATTTTAAGAGGATTCAAGAAAAAATTGAGAGAAAAACTACCTGCAATTAAACAAGTTAAGAATGAACTCAATGTTTGTACTTTGTTGAGTAGAGCATCGAGTTTGTTAGTGGTAACCAAAGAAGAGCGTAGAAGAGTGTAGAAGAAGGGATTGGAAAATAAATGCCCTTAGAATATAATAAAATTTCCAAACTACCCTTGGTCATCCTAGTTATGGAATTTTTATATATTAGTTAAATCACATAAATATACTATATTATAAAAATATTTACCATCTATGTTAACATAATTTTTCTAACTAAATATAAAAAATTTAGAATTAAAAACATTGTACTGTCTTCGCCTCTTTCTCAACCCTTTTTCCTCTTCTTCTTTTCACTCTTCTGCTTCTTTGTCTCTTTCTTTCCTTTTACTCTTATGCTTTTTCGTCTCTTTCTTTCTTTATTCTGTTCTACTTCCTTGGATCTTTCTTTGGCGTTATTTATCCTCTTCGTCTTTTTCTTTTATTCTTCTTCTTCTTTGAACCTTTCATCAAAATAACCATCCTCAATCAGTTTTTGCCTATATTTCACAATTTTTATCCAAAAACAAGATGAAAAGAGGAACATAAAGACAATAAATTTGTACACTATCAGTTTTTAAGCAGAAACTGATATTCTTAAAGATACAAACCAAAATAATGTAAAAGACACTTATAATACATAATTAATTCTTGTCTATAAATTATTGTCTTGTCTTTCTTTAGGTACACTTTTCAATGTTAATTTTCTCTTCTATTTCAACATTAATATTGTGTAATATACACTTTGAACGCAAATTTAATTCATTTTGTAGTTTATTATTTATTACTTTAGGATTACTTATTTAATTCATTATTGATATAAACTTAATTCACTATATAGATCATGGTCTGATGTTTTATTAATTACATTTTTTATATATGCATAATTCTCTCTTCCAATTAAACTTTAATATTTGTGTAATGCACTTTTAATACAAGTTAATTCATTTTGCAGTTTATTGGTTGATTTGTTATGATTGAATTACTTGTTTGATTCATTATTGATATAAGTGTAACTTCTAGTAAACCGAAATAGCTAGAATTATACAAAGAAACTAAGATTAGTTATTTTTTGAAAGAATAGGAGAAATCTTGAAATTTCTCAAGTGTAAAAGTAAGTTTTTGCTCATTTTCAAACGGCTTTAACTTCTAGATCAGGATGCGTTAGGGTCAGCTCTTCATATGGTTAGAAAGCCCTTGAAAATATCTTTCCAATGCCGCCAAGTTTGCGCATTTTTGATATCGTATGAGGGAGATATGTCTATCGGAAGTTGGGTTGTTGGATTGAGGAAAATCCAATGCGGTTTTAGTAAGGGTAAAGTGGTTTTTTCACCCTACTATTTCCTAATTTGTTTTATGGGTTTATTAGGGGTAAACTAAGCCTAAAGTCAGTTTTAAAAAATTGAAATATGCTTTGGGCTTGGGAGAAAAGAGAAGAGAAGAAGGAGAAAGTTTAAAGGCCAAGAGTTCATCAAAAACGTTAAGATCTTCAAGTAGAATTCGTCAGAGTGATCCCTATAAGACATGTGAGATCTTTCTGTGTTGGTTTCATTCACCCACACACAACCATGTTTAATTCAGCGAATTTTGAATATATTGGTTGATGAATATTGAAGTTCTTGGTAAACAATTATTAAATTCTTGTTGGTTGAGTTGTAGCATGTTCGAGTTGATTGGATTCGTGTTTTCGGGTCTAATCTTTTGGTATTGAGGTTATTAGTGATCCTATGTGATTGGGGTGAGATCCATGGAAGTTTAGGAGGTTTAGAGATGAAAAATGGAGAGAAAAGTAGGAGGACCCATCTAAAAGGCCATGTGGCACCGCACCTACAAGAGCCCCTAAAGAAAACTTCTGTATAAGATACTCTTATACACCACGCCAGCCAGAGCGCCTCAGACAAGAGTCTTTCATTCAGGGTCTGGCACTCCACGCCTCTGAGAGTGCCAAGGTCACCTGGAGACCCGTTTTTTCCTCATCTTTTTGTACTAGTTCCTAAATGATGTAGCTATGATTCCTAGTCGATTCTAATACTCCAAGGTACATCTAAACATCACCAAATCATCCTTAAACATGAATCATGATCTTTGAATCCATAATCCAATTCAAGAAAAGTTATGATCAAAGTTAAAGAAGTTATGAGTCGAGTTTAAAAGTTACGACGCAAGTCAAATTATGTTCTTAAAGTTTTCAAGAGTCTTAAACAAACATTTTAACTTTGTTTTAAGGCTCAGGCTACAATTTGAGCAAAGATAAATGAGTTGAGTTTAAATATCAAAATTTATAATGGAACTAAGTATTCCCTAAAAGTTAAGTTTCAAGTTAAGCAAAAAGTAAAAATTTGAGTTCATTTCTCAAAATTTATAAGGGAACTAAGTATTCCCTAAAAGTTAAGTTTCAAGTTAAGCAAAAAGTAAAAATTGAGTTCATTTCTCAAAAGTTATAAGGGAACTAAGTATTCCCTAAGAGTTACAAATGTTTTCACATTTAAGTTAACAGGAAACTAAGATTTCCCAATCGAGTATGAACAAAAAAATGGAATATTGATTCCAAGAGGGCTTTCTAAAGCTAAAAAGGGTTGGGAAAATTATCTCAACCCAGAGGAAAGGAAGTTATTTTAAAATCATGAGCTAACGTATATTTTGGGAGAAGTATTGAACACCGATGTGGGGAAAAGAGTTCATATTAACTCAAGTCTCCATATAAATCATGTAGTCATCATGGGTATTAACAGGTCATATTTTTTAGATGATAACGTAAGTTTAGCAAGTGGATCCACTAGGTTGAGGATGTTCTATGTGACGGCAAAGTATAGGACCGTTCTGGCAGTGTGGGCAAGACGCTCTATAACCACTTAGGCTCATAGTGGTAGTTGTCGGTTAGAGAAAGTCCCACAGAGCTATATTACTTTCATATATAAGTAAAGTTGAGTTTGCTACTGCATTTTCTTTGAAGAATTGAGTTGTATTTTTGTTTTACAAGCTTAATATATATCGCATCTATTTTAAATTGCTTTATATACATACATCGAGTTTAGAAAATCTTGAGTTAAGTTGAGCCAAGGTAAGTTCATCTTAACCTCATCAAGCTTAAGTTGTTTTTTAGAATTCCAGCTCGCATACTCGTACATTCAATGTACTGATATCTGTTGGCCTGCATCATCTTATGATGCAGAGCAGGTAACCCGAATCAGCACCCAGTGCCTCGTTGATCATGTTAAGCCTTCAGAGTTAGTGGTTAGCCTCCTCGCATTCTGGAGGGCAGTTTTATTTGCTTCTAGTTTTTATTATAGGATGTTATGGGGTCTGTCGCAACATCCATCTTATCAGAGCACAAGTTCAAGATTCCTAGGGAGTCTATGAATCCATGTCTATAGAGTCTTAGTCATCGGTGTTAAGCGCGCCACATCTATGATTAGGAGGCTATAATATTTATGAATTTCTCACTTCTTTCATAATTCCTTTCGTGCATTAGAGTTTATCTCTAAAATGTTTCACTATAATTCGTTCTTATGCTTGTTTCAAATCATCATTCCTCCACGAAGAGCAGTCAAAGGTCGACCAGCAAGAATGAATTTTGAGGAACCACAGGTGCCTAATGCACAGAACATGCAGCCTCAAGGGGAAGTCACTAATGCTGACTTCCGTGAGGCTATTCGAATGCTAAAAAAATGGTGACTAATAAGGTCGAGCAACAAATCAAAGCTCGACAAGAAGGGGCTAACACTTTGAGGGTTCGGGAATTATTGAGGATGAATCCCCAAGTTTTACCGGTTCAAGTACTAGTGAGGATCCAGAGAACTTTGTTGAAGAGTTGAAGAAGGTATTCGATGTGATGCATGTGATTGATGTTGAGAGAGTTGAACTATAAGCATATTAACTCAAGAGTGTGGCTAGTACTTGGTCCGATCAGTGGAAGGAGGGTAGAGATGAGTATGCACCACATCCGAGTTGGGCTTGCCTTGAAGAATCTTTCTTGGGCACTTTTTTCCTCGGGAATTGAAGGAAGCAAAGGTACGGGAGTTCTTTACTCTGAAATAGGACTCCTTGAGTGTTCATGAATATGGATTGAAGTTCACCCAACTGTCTCGCTATTCTCATGAGATGGTTAATGATATAAGGAGCAGAATGAGCTTGTTTGTTGCTAGCTTGGGTGATGCTTCAAGCAAAGAAGGTCGGGTTGCAATGTTGATTGGGGACATGGACATTTCAAGGTTAATGGTCTATGTGCAACAAGTAAAAGAAGAAAAGCTGAGGGATAGAGAGGAGTACAAGAACAAGAAAGCTAAGACGAAGAATGAATCTGGTCAACAGAAGAGTGGTTCAAGTCGACCACAATTTCAGAAACTAAATGGGCATGCACCATCATTTTCTAGTGCACTTGTGCCCAAAAATAGAGGTGAGTATAATGACAGAATTCTTAGAACTTCAAGGTTGGACTAGCCCAATCCCAAGGTAGTGTGGCAGAAGGAGGGAGTTGGGCTTCTACATGTGCTAAGTGTGGTAGAAACCACCCGCTAGATGTCGTGATGGCCAGGTAGGTTGCTTCAAGTGTGGTCAAGAGGGTCACTTCATGAGAGAGTACCCTAAGAATAAGAAATATGGTGAAAATCCGCACAATAGAGCTCAATCTTCATCAGTTACTCCACCAGACAAGGCTGCACCTAGAGGAGCCATTTTTGGCACAAGCGGAGGGGCAAACCGTCTATATCCAATCATTAGCCGCCAAGAGCAAGAA
Organism: Solanum sitiens; assembly: GCA_016801875.1. Classification (NCBI taxonomy): domain Eukaryota; kingdom Viridiplantae; phylum Streptophyta; class Magnoliopsida; order Solanales; family Solanaceae; genus Solanum; species Solanum sitiens. The sequence goes on along the minus strand of JABWTJ010000543.1, from coordinate 672,683 downwards.
AACTCGCCAGATTTTATCACAGGTATGATAAAAGTATTTACTTTTGATGTTTATGCTTTGTTAGACCTAGGTGGAAGTTTATCTATTGTAACTCCTTATGTTGCAAATCAGTTTGAGATTCCTCCAGAGCAATTTTGTGAACCTTTCTATGTTTCTACCCCTGTTAGAGAGTCTATTCTAGCGGAAAGAGTCTATCGTGATTGTCCTATCTCTATTAATCACAAGAACAACATGGCTGACCTAGTAGATTTAGACATGGTAGATTGATGTTATTTTAGGTATGGATTGGCTCCATGCTTGTTATGCGTCAATAGATTGTAGGACTCGAGTTGTCAAGTTTCAAGTTCATAACGACCCAATCATAGAGTGTAGTAGTAGTTCAGCAGTTCCTCAGGGTCGTTATATTTCATACCTTAAGGCGAGGAAGTTAGTTTCAATGGGGTGTATCAATCACTTAGTTCGAGATAATGACTCAAGTGCTAAGGTACCTTCCCTTCAGCCAATTCCTATTTTAAAAGATTTTCCACAAGTCTTTCTAGGTGATCTACCTGGACTCCCTCCTGAGAGAAAAATAAACTTCGGCATAGACATCATTCTGGATACCCGTTCTATCTCTATTCTGCCATATAGAATGGCACCAGCAGAGTTAAAAAAGTTGAAACAGTAGCTCAAAGATCTGTTAGATAAGGTTTTATTCAACCAAGTGTCTCACCTTGGGGATCTCCGGTCTTATTTGTGAGAAAGGAGGATGGTTCCCTTAGGATGTGTATAGACTACCACCAATTGAATAAAATAACCATCAAGAATAAATATCCTCTCCCAAGGATAGATGATATTTTCGACCAGCTTCAAGGTGCTTCTTACTTCTCAAAAATTAATCTCAGATCATGCTACCATTAGTTGAAAGTTAGGGAATACGATATTTCAACGACAACTTTTACAACCAGGTATGGGAATTATGAGTTTTTGGTCATGTCTTTCGGTTTAACTAATGCACCAGCAACGTTCATGGATATTATGAACATAGTATTCAAGCCTTATTTAAATATGTTTCTTATCGTCTTCATTGATAACATACTAATCTATTCAAGGAATGAAGAGGATCATTCTAGTCTCCTCAGGATAGTCCTTCAGACTTTGAAAGATAAGGAGTTGTATGTCAGTTTCTCCAAATGTGAGTTTTGGCTTAAGTCTATGGCATTCTTGGGCCACATAGTTTCTCATGATAGGATTATAGTTAATAACCAAAAGATTGAAGCAATTCAGAGTTGGATTAGACCACATCTCCAACAGATATAAGGAGTGTCTTGGCTGGCTATTATAGGAAATTTGTTGAAGGGTTTTCATCAATCTCTTCTCCGTTGACTAAGCTAATTCAGAAGACAGTTAAGTTTCAATGGTCTAAAGCTTGTGAGAAAAGCTTTCAGGATTTGAAAAAGAGATTGACTACCACTCCAGTTTTGACCTTATCGGAGGGTTCTCAAGGTTTTGTGGTGTACTGCGATGCATCAAGGGTTGGTTTGGGATGCGTGTTAATGCAGAAAGACAAGCTCATAGCTTATGCCTCCAGACGTTTGAAAGTTCATAAGAAGTACTGCCCAACCCATGACTTAGAAATGGCTATTGTAGTTTTTGCTTTGAAGATATGGTATCACTACTTGTATGGTGTCCATGTTGACACATTCACAGATCACAAGATCCTCCAATATGTGTTCACTCAGAAGGCGCTAAATCTCATACAGAGGAGGTAGTTAGAATTACTCAAGGATTATGACATGAGTATTCTTTATCACCCAGGTTAGGCTAATGTGGTTGTTGATTCCTTAAGCAGGTTATCCATGGGAAGTACAACCCATGTTGATGGAAAAAAGAGGGAGTTAGCTAAAGATGTGCACATACTTGCACCCCTGGGAGTCAGACTTATGAGTTGGAGCTACCACAAGAGTTATCATCGGTTCATCTGGTATTCCATATTTCTATGTTGAAGAAGTGTATGAGTGATCCTTCATTGATTGTACCAACTGAGAATGTTGGGATTAAGTATAGCTTATCCTATGAAGAGATTCCGGTTCAAATTTTAGAACATCAAATTTGCAGGTTTAGAACAAAGGAAGTTGCAGCAGCCAAAGTCCTTTGGAGGAATCAATTTGTTGAAGAAGCAACTTGGTAAGCTGAGGAGGATATGAAGAAGAGACATCCACATCTCTTTGAATCCGGAGATAATACAGATCAAGGTACTAAATTCTATTCTTCGCAATTTATAAGACTTTGTGTAAGCATCTTATTACTCATTGTTGGTTGTTGAAAGGCCGAAATGATGTTACTACCCCTAGCTTAGTGAAAGAGTTCTCATTCGAGGATGAATATTCCCAAGGGGGAGATATTGAAACATCTCATAAACGGAATAGGTAGGATTAAACAAAGAAACTAAGAATAATTATTTTTGGAAAGAATAGGAGAAATCTGGAAAATTTCCCAAGTGTAAAAATAAGCTTTTGGTCATGTTCAAACGGTCATAACTTCTAGCTCAGGATGACTTAGGGCCAGTTCTGTATATGGTTGGAGATCCCTTGAAGCGATCTTTCTAACGCCACCGAGTTTGCGCATTTTTGATATCGTATGAGGGAAATATGCCTATCGTAAGTTGGGTTGCTGGATTGAGACAAATCCAATCCCGATTTTAGTAAGGGTAAAGTCGTATTTTCACCCTACTATTTCCTAATTAGTTTTAAGGGTTTATTAAGGGTAAACTAAGCCTAAAGTCAGTTTTAGAAAATTGAAATACACTTAGGGCTTTGGAGAAAAGAGAAGAAAAGAAGGACAAAGGAGAAAGACCAAGAATTCATCAAGAACGTCAAGATCTTCAAGTAGAATTTGTTGGGGTTATCCCTATAACATATGTGAGATCTTTTTGTGCTGGGTTCGTTCATTAATTCAGCGAGTTTTGAATAGATTTGTTGATGAATATTGAAGTTCTTGATGAACAATTATTGAATTCTTGTTGGTTGAGTTGTAGCATGTTCTAGTTAATTGGATTCGTGTTTCCGGGTTGTGTTTCAGGTCTAATCTATTGGGTATTTAGGGTATTAGTGATCCTAAGTAATTGAGGTGATATCCTTGGAAGTTTAGGAGGCTTAGAAATGAAAATCGGAGAAGAAAAAACAGAGGTCCCGTCTAAAAGGCCCTGAGGCGCCGCACCTACCAGAGCCCCTCAGGACAGCCTCTGTCTGATAGGCTCTGGCGCGCTGCGCCAGCCAGAGCACCTCAGACAAGAGTCTGTCCATCAGGCTCTGGCGCTCCGCGCCTCTCAGAGCGCCAAGGTCACCTTGAGACCCCGTTCTTTCCCATTCTTTTTGTACTAGTTCCTAAATGATGTAGCTACAATTCCTAGTCGATTGTAATACTCTAAGGTACATCTAAACATCATGAAATCATCATTAAACATGAATCATGATCCTTGAATCCATAATCCTATTCAAGGAAAGTTATGATCAAAGTTAAAGAAATTAAGAGTCAACTTTAAAAGTTAAGAAGCAAGTCAAAGTAAGTTCTTAAAGTTTTCAAGATCTTAAACAAACATTTTAACTTAGTTTTAAGGCTCAAGCTATAATTTGAGCAAAGAGTAATGAGTTGAGTTTAAATCTCAAAAGTTATAAGGGAAGTAAGTATTCCCTACGAGTTACAAATGTTTTCACATTTAAGTTAAGAGGAAACTAAGATTTTGCAACCGAATTTTAAACAAGAAAAGGGTTTATTGATTCCAAGAGGGATTTTTAAAGCTAAAAAGGGTTGAGCAAATTATCTCAACCCATAGGACAGGAAGTTATTTTAAAAGCATAAGCTAAAGTATATTTTGGGAGTAGTATTGAGCATCTATGTGGGGACAAGAGTTCATTTTAACTCAAGTATCTATGTAAACCTTGTAGCCATCATTGGTATTAGTGGGTCATACTTGTTAGATGATCACATAAGTTTTGACAGTGGATCCACTAGGTTGAGGATGATCTATGCGACAAAAAAATATAGGACAGTACTGGCAGCATGGGCGACACGTTGTATCCCCACTTAGGCTCCTAGTGGTGGTTGTCGGTTAGAGGAACTCCCATGGAGCTATATTACTTTCATATATAAGTAAAGTTGAGTTTGCTACTGCATTTTCTTTGATGAATTGAGTTGAGTTGAGAAACTCTTGAGTTGAGAAACTCTTGAGTTGAGTAGAGCCAAGGTAAATTCATCTTATTCTCATCAAGATAAAGTTGTTGTTTAGCATTCCAACTCGCATACTCGTACATTCAATGTACTGATGTCAGTTTCCCTACATCGTCTTATAATACAGACGCATGTAACCAGGATCAACACCCAGTGCCTCGTTTATCCAGTTTAGCATTTGAAGTCAGTGGTGAGCCTTTTTGCATACTGGAGGACACTTTTATTCCCTTTCTAGTTTTTTCATTTATAGGATGTTGTGGGGTCTGTCTCAACATCCATCTTAGTATTATAGAGGCTTCATAGACAGTCAAATAGACAATTGAGTCCCTTCCTTGAACTATATATGTTTTTCTATGAGAATTTAAGTGTCATTTTGGCAAGATAATTATGTTTTAAGTATTTCTTTTAATAATGTTCTCATTTCATAATCGAGTTAAGTTAAGTCTTCCGCTGAGTTAAGTAAGCTTGGACAAGGGTTGGCTCAAGACCAGCAATGGTCATTGGGTGCTGGCCACGTCCAGGGTGTAGGCTCGTGGCGTGACAATAAGTTTTATTTAGTTTACAAATCGCATAGTGCTATTTTGTTTGCTACATTTTACATTCATGTATAATTCACTTTTACAACTTTATACATTTTTAATTCAAGTTTAATTCGTTTGACAATTTATTATGCCTCTTCATTTCTTATGATTAGATTACTCGTCTAATTAGTTATTGATACAAGTTTTATGTAGTTTACGAATTATTGACTGTTGTTTTGTTTGCGATTAGCTTGGATAAGTTGTTCCTACAAATAATTGAAAATATATTTTGGAGTTTATATCTCAATTTTAAGAGGGTTGATTAAGTTTAGAATTGAATTTAGGAAAAATATTAGATTGAAGCTTGAAAAGGATGAAGTTTATATATTTATACCGCGTTTGTACTAATGTTGTATTAGATATGTTTATTAATTGTATTAAAATCATGAACAATACATCCTCAATTTATAATACATATTGCAATTTTCACTCTCTCTTTTTAATGATATAAATTAAAATGATTTAGGTAACACACTTATAATATGTTTATAATACATGCACGACAAATTTTTAACACATATCACAAACATTACTCACATTCTTAGTGATTCAAAATAAAAGATTTTTTTTATAAGACACATATATTACATGTTTTATTCATGAATAATACACTTATAATACGTATTGCGCACTTTACTCCTTTCTTACGGATACTAACAAGAATAATTTAGGTAATACAGTGATAATACATTTATAAGACATGCACAATACGTTTTTAATACATATTGCAACCATCACTCATTTTCTTGAATACACTGGAACATATACAAAAATAGATTATTTGATCTGTTTGTTCTTAGAATTAAGAAAAATTTACAGTCTTCGCCTCTTTCTTAGCCCTTTTACCTCTTCTTCTTTTCAGTCTTCTGCTTGTTCGTCTCTTTCTTTCGTTTTACTCTTATGCTTCTTTATATCTTTCTTTTTTTCACTCTTCTACTTCCTTGTCTATTTCTTTGGCGTTATTGATCCTTTTCCTCTTTTTTTACTCTTCTTCTTCTTTGAAATTTTCATCTAAATAACCATCCTCAATCAGGTTTTGCCCATATGTCACTATTTTTATCCAAAAAAAGATGAAAAGAGGAACAGAAAGACCAGAAATTTGTACAAAATCACGTTTTTAAGCAGAAATTTCAAATCTTTAAACTTACAGAAGCAAGTGTTCACCATTGATGGTCATTATAAAACTTCAAATTTTGAATTCATTATTTGATTTTAAGAGGGTTTGGTTAATTGAAAATAATTGAAAATGTCGCCTGGAGTTTTAATATCAATATTAAGAGGGTTTGGTTAAGTTTACAACTGATATTAGAATAAATATTAGATTGAAACTTAAAAAAATGTAAAGTTTATGAAACTATATCACAATTATACTAAAGTTGTATTAGATATGTTTCATAATTGTATTAAATTTGTATTAAAATCATGAACAATGCATTTATAATACATATTACAAACTTCACTCCTTTTATAGTGATATGAACCAAAATAATTTAAGAAAAAAACTTGTAATACATTTATAACATAGTCATAATACATATGGCAAATATCACTCATGTTCTTAGAGATACTAACCAAAATAATTTATAAGACACTTATAATACATAATTTATTCATGAATAATACAGTTTATAATTCACTCTATAAATTATTGTCTTGTCTTTCGTCAGTTACGTTTTACACTATTAATTTTCTATTCTAATTTACAACATCTCGCAACTAGAAACAACTAGAAAAGATTTTAAAATCTGAAAATACTTATTTTTGGAAAGAAAAAAAAAATCTGGAAAATTTGTCTAAGTTTGGAAAGTGAGTTTTAGTCATTTTCAAACGACCATAACTCCTAGATCAGGATGAATTAGGAGTAGTTCCATATATGGTTGGAAAGCCCTTAGAATAATCTTTCCAACACCTTGGAGGTGGCACAATTTTTATATCGTAAGAATGAGTTATGCCTTTCGGAAGTTGGGCTGTTGGACTAAGGAAAGTCCAATCCGGATTATGAAAGGGAAAACTAGACTTTTCCTTAATTAAATTTCCTATTTCACTTTTTGGGATTTATTGGGGTTAAGTAAGACTTTGTTCAGTTTAGATAAAGGAAAACTTACGCTAGGGCTTGGAGAAGAGATAAAAAAAAAGAGAAAAGAGAAGCGAAATCAAGAAACACCAAGAACGCTTAAGCTTTGTGTGTAGAATTCATCGAGGTGATCCCTAAAAAGGTATGTGAGATCACATAGTGTTGGGTTAGTTCACCCACACGCCAAACTTATTTAAATTCAGCGAATCTAAGAATTTGAATGTTCAGAAAGTGAGTTCTTGAAGAGCATTGTTGAAGTTTTCGTTGAATTCTTGATGGTTATGTTGTTGAAGTTTTTGATTCATGTTTCCGGGTGTAATTTTGGGTTGAATCTATTGTATATTAATAGTACTAATGATCGTAAGTGTTTGGGGAACGAACCATGGAAGTTTAGAGGGATTAGATATGAAAAATGAAGGAGAAAAATCGAGAACACCTATGTACAAGGGTTGGGGCGCCGCGCCTCCTTGATCCCCAAAGGACAGTCTTTGTCTGTAGGCCCTTGGCGCGCCGCTCCAGCCAGAGCGCCAATCCTGCTCTGTGTAAGATGAGGGTTGGCGCCCTGGGCCTCTTAGAGCGCCAGGGATGCCAGTTCTCCCCATTATCCCCCCACCTTTTCGTAATAGTTCCTAAGTGATGTACCTATGTTTCTTACTTGATTTCAACACTCTAAGGTACATATAAACATCATTAAATCACCCATAAGCATGAGATCATGAACCTTGAATCCATAATCCAATTCAAGGGAAATTAAGATGAAAATCGAAGGAGTTAAAAGTAAAGTTTAGAAGTTAATAAGCAAGTCAAAGCAAAGTTCTTAAAGGTTTTCAAGAGTCTTTAACAATATTTTAACTTTTTTTTTAAGACTCAAGTTTCAAGTTAACTAAATATTAAAGAGTTGAGTTCATTTCTCAAAATTAATAAGGGAACAAAGATTTCTCTAAGAGTTGTTTTAAGACTCAAGTTTCAAGCTAAGTAAAGAGTAAAGTGTTGAGTTCATTTCACAAAAAGTTATAAGGGAACTAAGTATTCCCTAAGAGTTTATAAATGTTTTCACATTTCAGATAAGAGGAAACTAAGATTTCCCAAAAGAGTTTTGAGCAAGAAAAGGGAACATTGATTCAAAAAGAGCTTTTAACGCTAAGTATTGAGCAATTATATCAACCAAATGAAAGAAGTTGTTTTAAAAACACATGAGCTAAGTATATTTTTGGAATTATTTGAGCACCGATATGGGAATGCGAGTTCATAATAACTCAAGTCTCCATAAACCATGTAACTGTCATGGGCATTAAAGGTTAATATATTTAGATGATCACTTAAGTTAAGCTAGTGGATCCACTATGTTAAATAAGGTCCTATACAGATGGCAAGGTATAGGATGGTCCTCGGCAGCGTGAGGTAAAACGTTGTATCATCACTTCGGCTTATAGTGATGATTGTCGGTTAGAGAATCTCCCACATAAGTTATATTACTTTAAATGAGTAAAGTTAAGTTTATTATTTCTGTATCTTAAATTAGCTAAGATTGTTTTCAGTTTCTTTAATATATATATATATATATATATCACATGTGTTTTACTACATTATACTGAGTTGAGTATCCATGAGTTAAGAAAAAGTCAAGGTAAGTGTTTCTTTCACAACCTCTTTCGAGCGTATGTTTATTAGCATTCCAACTCACATACTCGTACATTCAGTGTACTGATTGCACTTGGCCTGCATCATATTATGATGCAGACGTAGGTAACCAAGATTAACATCAAGTGCCTCGTTGATCCAGCTTGAGCACTTAGATTCTATTGGTGAGCCTCCTTGCCTTCCAGAGGACCATTTTATTTGCTTTCTAGTCTAGTTCATTCGGATATTGTGGGAATTGCCACAACATCCATATTAGTTGTTTAGAGTATTCATAGACAGTTAGTAGTTCATTTGTCTTTACATTATCATTCTATGTTAAATACTTGGGTTGCCATTTTTTGCCAAGTTGAATGTTATTTCTATTAACATTCTACGTTATATTATTTATTTATTTGAGTAAATCCATTTAGGTCACTGTAATAATGTTAAAATCTTCCACTGAGATTAGTAAGTCAGGCAAGGGTCCGCTCGAGGAAACAATGGTCTTCGAGTGCAGTCCCTCCCAAGGTATAGGCTCGAGGCGTGACAAACTTGGTATCAGAGCACAGAGTTCAAGAGTTCTAGAGATTCTATGAATCCATGTCTATAGAGTCTTAGTTATCGGTGTGAAGCCATCACATTTATAATTAGGAGGCTGCAACATTTAGAAACTCCTTCACTTCTTTCACATTCTTTTCATGCGTTTGATTTTATCTCTAAAAGTTTCTCTCTAATTCGTGTTTGCGCCTGTTTCAGATAATCATGCCTCTACGAAAAGTCGTAAAAGGTCGTCAAGCTAGGAGGAATGTAGAGAAACCAGAGTTACGCAATGCACCTGAAGGGCAACCTGAAGGGGAAGTTACTAACGCTAAGTTCCGTATGACTATTAGGATGTTCAGTCAAGTTGTGACTAACCAAGTCGGGGAATAACTAGGAGCTCGACAAGAAGAGGCTGACACTTCATGGATTCGTGAGTTCTTGAGGATGAACACTCCATGTTTCACTAGTTCAAGCACTACTGAGGATCCAGAGAACTTCATTGAGGAACTTAAGAAGGTGGTTGATGTGATGCATATTGCTGATGCTGGGAGAGTTGAACTAGTTGCATACCAACAGAAAAATGTTGGTAGGACTCGGTTTGATCAGTGGAAGGAGGGTAGAGATGAGGATGTACCACATTCGAGTTAGGCCTGCTTTGAAGAAGCTTTCTTGGGGCGTTTCTTTCCCTGAGAATTGAAAGAGACTAAGGTAAGGGAATTTCTTACACTTAAGCAGGATTCTCTAAGTGTGCATGAGTATGAGTTGAAGTTCACCCAACAATCCATTATGCTCCGGAAATGTTTAAGGACATGAAGAGTAGAATGAGTCTATTTGTTGTTGGCTTGGGTCGTTAATAAAGAAAACAGGGCAGAGCAGCAAGCTGAAAGACGACATAGACATATCAAGATTGATGGTCTATGTGCAGCAGGTTGAGAAAGAGAAACTAAGGGACAAGGAAGAGTTGAGGAATAAGAAATCCAAGACAGTGAGTAAGTCTGGGCAGCATAAAAGTGGTGCGAATCGTTCTTTCTTTCAAAAACAGAAGACCTGCACCATCATCTGCTAGTGCACCTGCACCAAGAACAAGCAAGGTAGTGTGGCACAAAGAGGTAGCTGGGCACCTACACGTGCTAAATATGGTAAAACCCACCCATGTAAGTGTCGTGATAGCCAGACAGGTTGTTTCAAGTGTGGGCAAGAGGGTCACTTCATGAGAGAGTTCCCTAAGAACAAGCAAGGTAGTGGAAATCCGGGCAATAGATCTCAATCTTCATCAGTTTCTCCAGCAGACAGGGCTGCACCTAGAGGATCTACTTCCGGTACTGGCGGAAGAGCAAACCGCCATTATGCGATCAGTAGTCGCCAAGAGAAAGAGAAGTCCCCAAATGTTATCACTCGTATGATCAAAGCCTTTACTCTTGATGTTTATACTTTGCTAGACCAAGGAGCAAGTTTATCTTTTGTAATCCCTAATGTTTTAAATAAGTTTGATATCCTCACTGAGAAACATTGTGAACCCTTGTGTGTTTCTACATTTGTTGGGAAGTCTATTCTAGCAGAAAGAGTCCATCATGATTGTTCCGTTTCCCTTAACCACAAAGACACCATGAATGATTTAGCTGAATTAGACATGGTAGATTTCGATGTCATTCTAGGTATGGACCGACTTCAATCACCATTGTCTTGCGAAAAGCATGTATCCATTAGTTTGTATCAATATATATTGCAGTCACACCCCAAGAACCTTCCCCCATACTTGTTTTCACCTTTATTTTTACTATTTTACTACTTGTGACAAAACCCCATTTTTTATATTTGACACTTTGGTGTCATAAATTAAGCTTGTTCTGTTTTAATATTACAAAATGTCTTAAACTACCACAATCGGGAACGAAATTCCAAGTAGCTAAAACTTTCACTACCACTCTCTTGGGACACGACCCCAATTATTGGTTAGGTTACTCTACTAGCTTCAATTTGTAGACACTCAAACTGTAGGTTAATATCGTTGATCACAAAATATAAGGACAGTGAAATCAAGGATATTCCAAATAGCTAAGCTCAATATGGAGATGTTGATTATAAAATGCTAGGGTATATTATTGTGTGTGGTCAGACCTGACGAATTCAAACGAATATCTTCATGCACTTCTGCAAAACAAATACGGGAAACGCTGCAAAACGTACATCAAGATACTACTTAGATTCAAAAGTTCATGATTGTGAGACTAAGCTCGAGATATGAGTCTTTCAAAATGAAGAATAGAGAATCACTTCAAGACATGATTACCAAGTTCACCACTATAGTAAACTAACTAAATTCATTAGGAAAAATATACACTACTGAGGAACATGTAGACAAAATTGTCCGAACTCTACCCAGGTCATGGGAAATCAAAGTAACTACAATAAGGGAAGCCAAAGATATAACAAATATGACCTTAGATGAATTGGTAGGGAACTTAAAAACTTACAAGATGAATGTTGAAAGCACTAAAAGAAGTGAAGGTAATAAAGAGAAAAATCATGCACTCAATTTAACTGATGAAAACGATGAATCAGATCTAGATGATGAAGATATAGCGTTGATAAGTAGGAACTTCAAGAAATTATTTAAGAAGGGTATGAATCATGGAAAGAAATGTACACCCACCAAGGAGAGAAACACAGAAAAAGTTGAAAGTTGTGGGTGTTACAAATGCGGTACAATTGATCATCAAATGAAAGTCTACCCTATGTGGGGAGTAGAACAAAAAAGGGAAAGGGTCGAGAAAAAGAAAATGGAACTATCAAATAAAAAAGAAGGGAAGGAAAGGGATAAAAATAAAGCTCTGTATACTGGTTGGGAACAGGTTCTGATGACACGGATGAAGAAGAGCACATTACCTTAATGGCCATAGAAGACACAGAACAAAAATCTGATTTAGAAAACGAAGAAAATCAGGTAAATTTCTCTAATCTAAAGGATAGAATTAGATTCACTTTCTTTAGAAGAAAATTTCATCATTAATGCTTACACTCATAGGAACTATACAAGACTTAAATAGTGAAAAGGGTCAACTATTAAATGTCATGACTAGTCTAAAATTCGATTATATTGAACTTGAAAAATTAAACATTGATCTAAAAGAGAAAAATAAACTTCTGTTGGAAAAGGTGAAACAAGTTGAGACTTGTGACATGTCATTAAAAAGTGAATACTTGAAAAAAAATATACTAAATAAAAAGAGTGTTTGTGATCAATGCTTAGGTGAACATGAACTCATAAAAATAAAAAGAGAATTAATAGAAAAAAGAAGAAAATCCAGGAGAATATGCCTGGAACTAGCTAAAACAAAAAATGTGTTTGATCAAGCAAACAAATGAACAAAATCGTCTATGATTGTAAGACAATTCAAAAACAACAGTAGGAATATTAAAGTTGGCATAGGGTATGAAAAAGAAACGATAAAAGATTTCCCTACCTTCTGCTCATTATGTGGAAAAACAGGCCATTCAAAGAATACCTGTCACAAAAACAAAGTTAACTCTAACAAAAACAATTGAAGAGACTATAACCACAATTTAAGGAACAAGTCTGCTTCTCACAAGAAACCTCTTCCAAACTGGGCTAACAAGGATTTAATTCACCCTCTTTATAATAAGAAAGGAACCAAGATAATCTGGGTACACAAAACTAATCTTGAACTCTTATTTTCCAAGCACAAGTGAAGGGAAGCAAACAATTAGTATATGGACAACGCTTGCTCAATGCACATGACGGGAGACGAAACAAAATTCCTTTCACTTGAAGAAATGAAAGGTGGCCTGGTAACTTTTGGTGGGGGGAAAAGGGACAAATTAAAGGCATATGAACAATAAGGATGACTATTGATTATTCAGTTGAAAAGGTTTACCATGTGGAAGGTCTCAAAAATAATCTCCTCAACATCTCTCAACTTTGACAAAGGAAACAAGGTAATATTTCATTCCAGTGGTGTTGAAGTAATCAATCTAACAACATGATATATTGTTCTAACTGGACAAAGCAACAAACATGTTTGCACTATAGATACCTCTAAACTCTCTATAGAAAAATTCATATTTAAGTGTAATGGAGAACGACCCTCTTCTATGGCATAAACGCCTGGGGTCCTGCAAATCAAGTACAATTGAATAAACTTATCTATCAAGATCTAGTAATAGGACTTCCTAAGACTAAGTTCAAAAGTGATAAGATTTTTGAAGCATGTAGTCGAGGAAAACAAGTTAAAACCTCCTTCAAATCTAAACAAGTAATCAGTATAACCAAATCACTAGAACTAATTCATATGGATCTTTGCAGGCCTATGAGAGTTAAAAGTAGAGGAGGAAAAAAATACACATTCCTGCTAGTTGATGATTACACTAGGTTCACTTGGACAATATTTCTCACTTCCGAAGATGATACATTTGAGGCCTTTTTCTCTTTAATAAGGAAACTTGATAATAAGTTGGTCGCAATCAAATCAGAACATGGAATATAATTTGAAAACTCTCAATTTATCGAATTCTGTTCCTCTCAAGGAATTGAACACAATTTTTCTGCACCTAGAACTCCCCAACGAAATGGGGCAGTAGAAAGGAAAAATAAAACCCTACAAGAAATGGAAAGAACTATGATGCTCACAACAAACATAACTAATCAATTCTGGGCCGAGGCAATGAACACTGCTTGCTACATTATTAACAGATGTATGCCTAGATAAATTATCAATAAAACTCCCTATGAATTACTTGAAAGGAGAAAATCGAACATATCACACTTAAGATCCTTTGGGTGTAAATATTTTATTCAGAGTAATGGAAAAACCTTGTTAAGGAAATTTGATGCTAGAAGTGATGAAGGAACCTTCCTAGGATACTCTTCACATAGAAAAGCTTATAGGGTGTTGAATAAAAGAACAATGTGTGTCGAAGAAAGTATACACATAGTTTTCGATAAAGAAAGTGATATGACTAACCACGAGTTACAGGACGATGATGAACTATCTAGAACATCCATTGATTCTGCACAGGAACATGTTAATGCAACAGGTACATCAACTGCATCAGATGCCACTATTGATTCAATAAAAGATAGAGGAGACCAAAATGAAATCTGTAAAGGAGACGCTGGAAATAATGATAATGAGGAACACAATGAACCTGAAATAAAGGGATATAAGTATCAAAGCTCTCATACTTTGGACAACATGCTTCCTAATCTTACTTTCGGAATAACCACTAGATCAGGGCTGAAAACGACTATACCTTTAATGCATTCCTATCTATGGTGGAACCAAAGAAGATTAGTGAAGCCCTCCAAGATGCAACTGGATCATAGCTATGGAAGAAGAACTAAATCATTTTGAAAGGAGTCAAGTTTGACACCTAGTTCCTAAACCATTAAATAGAACTATATTAGGTACTAAATTGGTGTTTAGAAACAATTAGATGAACATGGTACAATAACAAGAATTTATGCTAGGCTAGTAGTCCAAGCGTACAATCAAGAAAAAGGGATAGATTATGATGAAACATTCACACCTGTGGAAAAATTAGAGGTAATCAGAGTACTCATAGCATTTACACCTCACATGGAATTCATCTTGTCTCAGATGGATGTAAAAATGTGCATTCCTTAATGGATTACTAAAGGAAGAAGTATTTGTCCAACAACCCTCTGACTTTGAGAACAATGACTTTCCAGACTATGTCAACAAGCTTGATAAGACCCTTTATGGGTTAAAACAAGCTCCAAGGGCATGGTATGAAAGACTGTCAAAGTTTCTACTAAGTCATGACAATTCAAGAGGAAAAATTGACAATAAACTCTTTCTTCTTCTTCTTCTTTTTCTTCGACGAGCTTCCCTCTCCACTACCTTCTTTCTTATTCTTCGTAATACCCCCACCTGTTTGTTTATTTCAAATTATTCTTACTTATTCTTAGAAGTAATGAATAAGAAAAAATGAAAACCCAACAACTTCTTGTTGCTTTGAGATCTTACATATGGAAGGGTTTGTTGATTATGATGAACTTGAAACTTTTTAAATAAAAAATCTATAATTTCTTCATCTCAAATTAGTTATTTAATTTGTATTATTTATTAATTTTGATAATGTGTTTTAAAAATTGAATGTTTTTCTAGTCCTGAATCTGTTAGAGTTTTATTTTATTTTTATAATCTTGGATTAATACTCAATTTTTTTTCTATTTTACCTTTCTAAAATTGTATAAATTATAATAAACAAAAAAGAATTAAAAAACTCAAAATTTATAATTTTCAATGTGGCGCTGATGTGGCAATGACGTGACAGTGAAATGGCGCATCTGTAATACACTTGCCACTGTGAGACTGATATTGTAGTATTAGGGTTTAAAGAAACACTTCAAAGATGTTAAGCGGGTAATTTAAATGCCCGTGTAGTTTAAGTGTTAAAATAAGTTTTGCTACCAAGTTCAAGTGTTTTTTTTAATGTATTTTCTCTTTTATTATTATTATTATTATTATTATTATTATTATTATTATTTTGATGATGATATAATATGCTGATTATATGATATGATGATGATCAAATTAAATATACATATATATTATAGATGATAAATATTATTAAATTAGATATTTTAATTAGGAATAATCTATGGAAGTACAAAAGTAAATTTATTAAAATGATACAATTTGATATTTAAATTAACTAATTAAATGTTAAATAATTAATCAAATTTTAATTTAGTACAAGGTCAAAATGGTAATTCAACTATTCACTTTAGAGCTTCCCACTTAGAATAATTTATGATTATGATATGATATGATAAATATAAAATTCTAAAACATGTCTCATCTAGTGCGATAATGTTAATACAAATTTGTTTGGTCAAATTTTCGGGTGGTCAAAAATGTATTTATTTTTTTTAAGAAAATGCTTTTGAATTTTTTTAAAGAAGTGTTTTGATAAAATGTTTGGAAAAATATAAGTGTTCTCGGAGAAAAGCATAGGCTAAAGTTTATTTATTTTTCTCAAAACCGTTTGGAAAAAATGCAAGTATTTTTATAAATTTGGTAAAATACTAATTGCTGCTCACTGAAGATTTTTTGTAAAACACTTCTAAAAAAATTGTCTAAACACTTTTTGTAATAACATTAATCATAATAAGTTTAGAGGAATCTTATTAGCTCAATTAAGTTGGTTGGTTATTTAATATCTTACTTTATCAGTAAAGATTCGATTATGCACCTTGTCATTTTCTTTCCTACAACCAATAAATCAAATGAAATTCATAAAGTCTAAATTATTCTTTTACCTTTCCTAAACACACACTTAATTAACGAAGAACAGGTTCCGAAAGGTTGCAACCCTTTCAGAATCCACACGACCATTAATGAAAGTTTGAAAACGTTTCTGTTATCAACTAATTAATTGAAAACATTTTTGGCCATTTAATTTAATTAATTAAATTTATAGTTGAATAATTAAAACAAACTTTGTCCAAAAAATAATCTCTCGATCATTTTCCAAAACCGAAATCGAGCCGAGCGACGACGACAACGACGACGGCGCGAGGGGGGTCTCTCTTTCCAACCCTTTTAACAATTAATAGGAGTATTTCTATATTTAACTCTCCTATTTTTCTTTCCACCACCGATGAGGGACAATGCCTTTTCATTAAAGCATAAGAAGACTTTTCAAGTTCCCAATTATTCAAGTTCTCAACTTTTCAAGTTCCTCTCTTTCCCTCTCTTTCCCATCAATTCTTGCAACATATCCAACAGAAAATACATCATTTTCACTAAGCTTGTTATATATATATATATATATATATATATATATATATATATATATATATATATATATATATATATATATATATTACACTTTAATTATTTAAAAATAAATTTAATACCATTTTAAAATGTGTAACACCATTCTTAACATATGTGATGTATTACAATAGTTGCTACCTCAAAAATATATCAGCTCCACATCAGCAACTATATTCTTTTTGGTTTGTTTTCTTTATGTTTAACATTTTTATTTATTTTATATTTTATACTAATTAATTCCTATTTAATTTTTTTTAATAATTATATTTTTTTCATTAATAAATCCCATCCACTATATCTCTAGTATTGGCAGAAAAATTATTCATTTCAACTCATACCACAATTTTCTTTGTCTTCTCGGCCAAAGATCACAAAACTCATCACCACCACAACCTCCACAACGGCGTTTTCTCTTCTTTTCTGAAAAAACTAGTAGCCACCAGAAAACAGCCACCCAAAACCTCAAATCAATCATCGACAAACATCAAATGAAACCCTTTTTCCTTATCCTTTTTTTATTATTTTTTTAGTTTATTTTTTAGGTATTCTGGCAAGCTCAAAGAGATCAGTCACGATTTTGATGACGTTCCAATGAGTTCCACACTTTCAGATTTGAACAACTAACAAACAACCACAATAATTAACACCACCAGAGTATCGTCGTCGTGATGCTTTGAGGTTGTGGAGGGTAAGGAGGGTTTTCATATTTTATTGCTTTTTTAAACTTTAATTTTCCTGACTCGCTTGTTACTTTTTCTGTTATTTTTTGTCATTTCAATTTTCGGGGTTAACAAATTTACTTTTAAGTATTTCAAATCTATAATAGATCGATATGATAGTTCAATTGAGTAACCGAATTTTCAAAGAGAATTTATGTATTTTCCTATGGAATACCTCGTGGCTTGAGTTGTATGAATTCAAACTTTCATGTGTGGTCTTAGGAGGGAGGACTGGTATGAAGAATCCCATTAAAGTATAACATTTTTTTTAAAAAAAAATATGAAATCTTCTAAAATAAGATATATACCCCTATTTAGAAATCGATCTAGGATTAGATAAAACAAAAGTGGAAACTTTGTAAGTTGGAAAAATGTTCACTTGAAAAACTTATCAAACTTACTTTTGAACTTGAAACTTATTTTGTGATTTGTTTTTTTTAAGAAGGTTCAATATAACCAAACATTATTAGAACACTTACAGAAATTTCATTAGTTAATTTGGAGTAATATATTTATATACATTTTAATTTGTAATAGTACAAATTATATTAAATTTTGATGCGTCCAGACATATGTGCATACATATATCTCGTGATATAAGAATATGTATAATTTATTCTAGATACACTATATTCACTAACTCTAAATCATCTCCAGTAATATTATCAATTCAGATATTTGAAACTTGGTCATTTTTGCCCCTGAAATTCTGTTGTGGTTACTAAAACTGATATGTAGAGATTAATTCCATGATGTGGAGTCTTCTATTGATTTCCCTCCACTTGAGAAGGATACTTTGGTTATACCAGCAAAATAATTTCTAATTTTGTGGTGCTGATCGAAAGATAATTATTTTTAATATAAAAATTGTTGAAAAAAAGGATTTTAGATCTCAAAAGATAATATTCATACTTATGTCTAGGTTCATTTAATTATACCTTTTGATGAATATTTAATATGTTAATTATTCTAACATATTTCTAATGATAATTAAATGTCCTAAATAGTCTTGTTTGACCTTTTTTTTAACTCTTGGCTATTTTAACACATATATTAATTATGAGTCATTTCTTTACAAAAAAAATCTAAATTAATTTGCGATCAACACTTTATTTATGATAATTTTATACATTGAAGGCATACTTTTTTTTTCCAGTTCACACCTTATATATGTTCTTTTGTTTGTGTTTGGCAGTAGATGATGAACACACTTAAAGTTATGAATTTTTTAAAAAATAGTCGTGATAAAGTATTTTGTGTAAGATTTTCACGATTTTAAGAATATTTTATATATTTTATTTTCTTGCCAAAAATATTACTAACCGATAAAATCGATAGGATGGTGATCAAAACCCGCAAACGAACAAAGTAATAGTCAAGATACAATGGGGAATTTGATTTGATGTGTACAATGAAGCCAAATGACAAGTTCAAGCACACTCCATGTAAATCTTCAACTGGGAGAATAATTGGACTTTTTGTGTTCATGTAGAAGGTATGTGACAATACTATATATTTAACGTTTTAATTTATTTTTGTCTGGAAATTGAGCCGATAGATTTCTCAATGTTGAAGAAAATTTTGAGAAATGATAATTCTGCTAATGAAAACTTGACTAAGCAAATGATATATTTGTGTGGTGATTGGTGAATCTTTTGGGCTTGTTACTAATATGTAAAAAATTGAGTGTTAGATTTGGATGGTAAACGGCATTTTTAGTCCCTGTGTTAAGACTATGTTCTTATTTTAGTCCTCGTGTTATCTAACTTAGCATTATTAACCTTCAATTATATCAAGTAAGTGATTTTAGTCCTTCAATTTATGCATAAATTTGTGTTGAAATTTAACACACTAAGAAATTACTTGTTTGTGTTTCTGAGCATTTAAATTTTAGATTCAATTCTTTCAAATTTCTTAAGACTTGTATAAATAATGACTAGATGTCAAAAGTATTATAATCACATTTGTGAATATTTTCTCTACATATACAAAAAGTTTTTATTGTGGAATAAAGATATGATGTTTGTGATAGTGTAATTTATAAATTTATATGTTACCTCCTAAATTGAAAACATTATGAAAAGGTTATTCTTGAAATACTTGAAAGTGTGAGGATGTTTATTAAAATTTTGTTGTAGATAATATTAAGAAAAGAAAAATAGAATCTAAGTTTTTTTAATTGTATAGTAATAAATGTTACATATACATATTTTTAATTATACTTTGTTGATGAATATTTAATATGATAATTATTCTAAAATATTTCTTATGACTATTAAATGTCCTAAATAGTTTTTCTCGACCTTTTTTCCAAACTCCTGGCTATTATAACAAATATCAATTATGAAGCATTTCTTTACTGCAATTCAAAATTAATTTTTAAGTACACTCTATGTACATTAATTTTATACATTGAAAGAAGATTGTTTATTCAATTTACACTCTATTTTTATTATTTTGCTCGTACTGCCAAACACGCCTAAAATATTGAGAATTTTCTAAAATTTTTACGATAAAGAACTTTTTTTGATAAAATTTTCAACGATTTTAAAAATACTTCATATACTTTATTTTCTTATAAAAAAATACTACTAATTGATAAATTGATAGGGTGGTGATAAACACTGGCAAACGAACGAAGTAATAGTCAAGAGACAATAGGAATCTGGTTTGATGTGTACAAGGGAGCCAAATGACAAGTTCAAGCATATATACTCCATGTAAGTCTACAATTGGGAGAATAATTGGACTATTTGTGTTCATCAAGAAGGTATGTGACAATACTATATATATATATATATATTTAAAGTTTAAAGTATACTTGTTTGTGGTAAATTGAGCTTATATATTCTTTAACATAGAAGAAGATTTGGAGAAATGATAATTCTGCTAAGGAAAAATAAATTGTGGCTTTTATGTAAAAGATTGGGTGTAATATTTGGATGGTACCAAGTATATTTGTGCAGTACACCCAAGTTGAAGAAAAAGAATGATTTATATATATTAGGGATTCTAGAACTATTTACGTTCTTAGAATGGAAAGTTCTTCTTATTAAACTCACATATGGAAAATATTGATATTCTCTAAGGTGGTATATATGATTTAAAATTTGAGTCAATGATCCTTATGAAAATATGATTAAAAGTTGAAACCTTTTATTTGAGTTAGATAAAATTTAACAAAATGATTACAATGATTTATCAACAAATGAAAATTCTAAGTCAAAAAATAACTTTAAAATCATTTTAAAATCTAACCCCAAATTCTAATCAATACATAAATACTGCAATCTCACGAGAAGAAAAAAAAATACACATAATCAAAGAGATATAGAAAGAAATAAAATTATAACTCGAAAAATAAACTTAGAAAACCTTAAAGCTAGCAGTTGATAGCAAATCTTAACACATAAAGAAAACAACTTATATTTAGCAAGAAATGAACTTTTTTAGTCGAGCAATTACAGTTAGTCTTCCGCTTGTAATCAGCCAGGATGAGACTTCACTTGGGGACTGATGTACCGTGGTTTCATGGTACTTTCAATGCTTTTTTCCTTAAGTTTAGTGTGTGTCTAGGGCCTTTTTGTAGTAATTTTAATATATTTTTATCTGTGTTTTGTAGGAAAGTTTCCCAAAATGGAAATGTAGAAGACTGCAGAAATCAGTGCAGAAGTGACCACCCACGAAGCCATCGATGGCCCGTCGTCTCATCGATGGACCGTAGGTGGTGGCCGTCACTTCAAGGTTCGCGCATTTGAATACAACTCGGGGAATTCTGACTAAGCATGGGGCTACGGAAGGATCGACGGCACGTCGACTGATCGACGGACTGTGCTGGCAGGTCGTTGATGTGATCAGAGACTGCCCCAGTACCCGGTGTTGGAGAAAAGTTTAATTGTGGAACGACGATAGGCATCGACGGACCATAAGTGCATCGACAGACCGTGATGTTGGTCCGTTGATTGGATCAGAGAAGGTGCAATTTGGAGGCTTGAAGAAGATTCCAAGTATGGACCGACGGAGGCAGTCGACGGTCCATCGACTGATCGACGGACCATCAGTGGAGTCGTCGATTGAAGACGCGTTTTGGGACAGACTTTCCTTATTTTAGACTACTTTAATTTAGGACTTTGTTATTATATATATGGTTAAAAATCTCATTTTGGGGGGTTAGACTTTTTATTATTTTTTATACTTTTGTTCTTGGAGCTTTGACTTTGCAATTTAGCAATTTATTAAAGTTTCCGAAATCGATTATCAAGTAAATTTTGCTATTTCAAGTGTGATTTCTGGATTTTCTTCAACTTATCAAAGTAAGTACATGAATTCTTGTTTAACAATCATGAACTGTGTATTTCTAAGCATGGGTAACTAAATCCACAACTAAGGTTGTGGGAACCATGGGTGATTTAACAAGGTAAAACTAGCTAAGTATCAATTCTAGAATAGATTCTTGCATGTATGGATAATTCTTTCGTTTAGAAGTCTTTTTAACGAGTGCACGCGTTAGAACTTGCCCTATCTCTACTTGCCGGACCAAGGGGGTAGTTAATAGGAAATGAATTATCACCATAGATTTAGTGGACACTATCTAATAGGCTAGTTTCGATTGGTGCGAAGTAGTAACTAAGTCAAACATCGAATATGATGCTTAATATGAGGTAAAGGTAAGGTTTAGTAAATTAGACACACGTAGCCGGATCAAGGTACGGGGTGAAATTCTCTAAATGTCGGACCAAGGATTTAGAGATACATAGCTTATCACTTTGCATGCAAGACACTAGGAAAGAATTGTTATTGCTAGGATTACCGAGTTATGAGCCTATGGGGAACACATAGACCCTAGTTTCTCTCACAACTTGATAAAAACCAAAGTTTTAATCCTGCTACTTGTTTTACTTAGAAATAATTGAACACTTTAGTTGCACAAGAAATCCCCCCCTTTAGTTAACTGTTTTCGAAAAGGACTTGACTAAATAGACGTAATAGTATATTAAAGTTAAGTCTAAACCATTTTCCTCGTGGGATCGATCCCAACCTACTTTTTGGGTTCTTTACTTGATACGACCGCTTATACTTCTGTAAAGAAGTGTAATTTGAGCGTATCAAATTTTGGCGCCACTGCCGCGGAAAGTGACTTTTAGATTAACTTTAAGCACATTAACAAATTTTAGTAAACAATTTCCTAATTTTACTTGTTCTTGTTTTTTTTGTCTCTCTCAGGTCTAGCTCTAGTGTATGCCAACTACACGGAGCCGAGGAAAGCCAATACTTCCACTTGATCTAGAACTAAATTGTAAACTCCGCAGAATGAACGATCCACACAATCCTTCTAAGCTTGAAGATGGGATCAACAGTCAACTTCCTCAGTCGGTTGATGCTCATAATCAAGTGTTAGTGGAGAACCCTGGTGAAGGTGATCTGAGGAGGCAACCTCCTACCCCACACCCTCAAGAGTACTATAGGGGTAATGTTAACATCACTGATTCTGATGGGCCACTTTTCCTACCTCCTCTACAACATGGTCATACTTTCGTGGTAAATAGTAGCTTGATGCAGATGCTCACCGCCAGAGGTTTGTTTTCGGGGCTACCATCTGAGGATCCACATGCTCACATAGCCAAGCTGAGGTCGGTGTGCAAGAGTTATGTAGGGAGGACTGACTTGGACATGGATGTCATCGGGTTAAGAGTGTTCCCTCTCTCGCTGACGAGAGAGGCTGCTATATGGTTTACTGATTTGCCCTATAAATCGATCTATACTTGGAACCAGTTGAGGGTTGTGTTCCTGGAGCGTTACTATCCGGTGTCTAAAAAGCTCAACCACAAAGATAGGGTGCACAACTTTGTGACATTACCTGGGGAGTCAGTAAGTAGTTCTTGGGATAGGTTCACCTCATTTTTGAGAAGTGTCCCAAACCACCGCATTGATGATGAATCGTTGAAAGAGTACTCCTATAGGGGCCAAGACGATAATAATAAAGCAGTGCTTGATACGATTGCGGATGGTTCTTATGGGGAGTGTAATTATGCAGAGATTGCCGAGAAGTTAGAGAAAATCTCCCGAAATAATAAAGCTTGGAGCACTAGGAAGTCGGATACACGGAGAAACACTTTTGCGGTGGAAGCCACACACAACCCAGCCACTAATGAGATTTGTGAAGAGATGGCTCAAATGAGAACTGAACTAGGGTTGGTGTTGAAACATGTCACAGGGGGTGCAGAGAAAGTAAATACGGTGAATTATTTGGCCAAACCACCACAACCGGTTGATGAGTACTACTATGAAGAAGATTCTTATGAGTGAATGAGCAGACGGGGGAGTTTCGGCCGAATGCCTAAGGCTCCAATCAGAAGAATTGGCGCCAAGGTCAAGAAAATCAAGGTCGGAACTATGGGAATTACAACAGAGAAGGCCATTATGTTCGTGAAGGAAACTACAACCGCGACAACAACTTCAACCGGGGTAACTATGGAAAAAGAAACAATCGAAGTGGGCCCTATGTTTTGCCTCAAAATCGAGAAGTTGCTCCTAGGGATGGTGGAGGTAGTATGGTGCGAGTTGAAGACATGCTGCAAAAGATGATGAGGAGGTTTTATGCTAGTGATGAGCACACCAAGGAGTTCGGAAGTGACTTAGCTAATATTGGGCAAAAGGTGGATGCACATGCAATCTCAATCAAGCATCTTGAGTTGCAAATGACCCAATTGTCTACTACGGTGAACCCACGTCAACCGAGTACTCTTCCTAGCAATACCATCCAAAATCCGAAAAATGATGGACATTGTATGGCAGTCACGACTCGAGGAGGTAAGTTAACCATTCCACCTATGCCGTCTGGTGTAGAAGATGAGGTAGTAGAAGCTAGTGGTGAGTTGGTAAATGAAGCGGTGAAAGAAGCAGAGATGCCCCAAAAGGTGAGCCCCGTTCCTAGACCACCACCACCATTCCCACAAAGATTGGTGAAGAAGACCGAGGATGGCAAATACTGGTGTTTTATTACTATGTTGAAACAGCTTTCCATCAATGTCCCTTTGATAGAAGCTCTTGAACAAATGCCCGGTTATGCCAAGTTTATGAAAGATATGGTTACTAAGAAGAGGTTGGTGAGTTTTGAGGATGATGATAGGATGCAACATTGTAGTGTTATTGCTACAAGGTCACTGGTGTAAAAGAAACAAGATTCGGGCGCTTTCACTATTCCATGTACTATCGGGTTGTTACACTTTGCTAAAGCACTATGTGATCTTGGTGCAAGCATAAATCTCATGCCTCTATCTATCTAGAAGAAGTTGAGTTCGGGTGACCCAAAGCCCACTGCGATGCGGTTACTGACGGTCGATCGAACGGTGAAGAGGCCTATTGGGATACTTCATGATGTGTTGGTGAAGGTAGAGTGATTTATATTTCTGGCCGATTTTGTGATTCTTGACTGTGAGGTCGACTTTGAGGTGCCTATTATTTATGGGAGGTCATTCCTTGCTACTGGTCGCGCTTTGGTTGATATGGAAAAGGGGCAGATGAAGTTCCAGTTAAATAATGAAGAGGCAACTTTTAACATTTGTAGGTCCATGAAGCAGAGTGGTGAGCTCCAAACGGTATCTGCTATATCCTACAAGGTTGAAAGTACGTCTGAGGTACAAATCGAAGAGCGCCTTGGTGTTGAGGCACTAGCGGCAGTGATCATGAATTTTGAGAGTGATGGTATGGAATAGTATGGGTCATTGGTTGCGGCACTTAATCGAGGTGACTTTTGGTTCAAACCAAATAAATTTGAGTTAGACATGAAACATCGCGAGTCTCCACCCGCAAAACCATCTATTGAAGAGGCTCCAAAATTAGAGCTAAAGGCTCTACCACCTCATCTGAGGTATGTATTCTTGGGAAAAGACGACACTTTGTCGGTAATTATTGCGTCAGATTTGAATGTGCAACAAGTAGAGTGTTTGGTTGAAGTGTTGAAGAGGTTCAAGAGAGCTATTGGGTGGACTATTGCGGATATTATTGGGATCCCTCCTGGTATTTGTTCACACAAAATCTAACTCATGCCCGATCATAAGCCAAGTATTGAGCACCAGAGATGTTTAAATCCACCCATGCAAGAGGTAGTGAAAAAGGAGATAATTAAGTGGTTAGATGCTGGAGTCATATATCCGATCGCAGATAGTAGTTGGGTATGCCCTGTTCAGTGTGTTCCCAAAAAGAGGGGAATGGTTGTGGTCCCTAATGAGAAGAATGAGCTTGTTCCAATGAGGCCGGTGATCGGATGGAGAGTATGTATGGATTACTAAAAATTGAATGCATGGACTGAGAAGGACCATTTTCCTATGCCCTTCATGGATCAGATGTTAGATAGGCTTGCAGGAAAAGGGTGGTATTGTTTTCTTGATGGGTATTCGGGTTACAACCAAATCTCTATTGCACCGGAGGATCAAGAGAAAACCACTTTCACTTGCTCGTATGGAACTTTCGCGTTCAAGAGGATGACCTTTGGGTTGTGAATGCACCGACTACTCTTCAGAGATGTATGATGTCGATATTCTCCGACATGGTGGAGGACACTATTGATGTTTTTATGGATATTTTTCTGTGGTTGGAGACTTTTATGATCATTGTTTGAGTCACTTGGCTGAAGTCCTCAAAAGATATGAAGATTGCAACCTTATGCTAAATTGGGAGAAATGTCACTTCATGGTGAAAGAGGGTATTGTATTGGTCCATCGCATCTGAGAGAAGGGTATAGAGGTTGATCGAACCAAAGTTGAGATGATAGAGAGACTTCCTCCACCCATCTCTGTAAAAGGTGTGAGGAGTTTTCTTGGGCATGCAGGCTTCTACCGGAGGTTTATCAAGGATTTTTCAAAAATTTCATATCCTCTGTAAATTTTATTTTTATGAATCCTATCTGAAGGCATTTGGAGATCTAAATGAGAAGTTGGTGTATGCGCCTATTATTATTTCCCCGAATTGGAGCAAACCATTTGAGGTGATGTGTGATGCTAGTGGGGTTGCTCTTGGTGTAGTGTTGGGACAAAGGAGGGATAAAATCCTTCATCCAATTTATTAGGCCAGTAAGGCCCTTAATGAAGCTCAAAAGAACTATATTGTGACTGAACAACAGCTCCTTGCGGTGGTATTTGCTTTCGAAAAATTTTGCTCTTATTTGCTTGGCACGAGAGTCATAGTGCATACTGATCATTATGCTTGGAGGTATTTGATGGCCAAGAAGGATGCGAAACCAAGGTTGATTAGATGGGTATTACTGTTGCAAGAGTTTGAGTTCGAGGTGAAACACAGAAAGTGGACCGAAAACCAAGTTGCCGACCACTTGTCCAGATTAGAGGATGAAGCTATGCGGGAGTTGGGTGAAAAGGCTAAAATTGATGATACTTTCCCTGATGAGCATGTATTGGCCGCTTCTTATGACTGGATTCCTTGGTTCACCCATTTTGCGAATTATTTGGCTAGTGAAATAGTCCCATTGAACTTGTCCTTTCATCAGACGAAAAAGGTCATGCATGATGTGAAAAAGTTCTTTTGGGATGAGCCTTACTTATACTGGAGTTGTGCCGATGGGCTTATTCGCCGATGTGTGCCGGAAGTTGAGATGATAAGTGTTTTAGAGGCATGTCACTCCTCGCATGTGGGAGGGCATCATAGTGGTATCCAGACAGCCCATAAGATTTGCAGTGTGAGTACTATTGGCCGACCATCCACCAAGATGCTCATGAGTTCGCCAAGTCTTGTGATACGTGCCAACGAGATGGGGGTATTTCTAGGAGGCAAGAGATCCCTTCGAATCCCATTTTAGTCATTGAGTTGTTTGATGTCTGGGACATTGATTTTATGGGCCCTTTTGTGAGTTCTCATGTGATGAATTACATTCTTGTGGTGGTGGATTATATATCAAAATGGGTGGAAGCCATAGCACTTGCAAACAACAAAGGGAAAAGTGTCACCGCATTCGTGAAAAAGAACATATTTTCCAGATTTGGCACCCCTAGGGCCATTATTAGCGATGGGGGATCCCACTTTTGCAACAAGTTGTTCAAAGGGTTATTGGAGAAATATGGGGTTCGGTACAATGTAGCCACTCCTTACCATCCGCAGACTAGTGGGCAAGTTGAGGTGTCAAACAGAGAAATCAAGCAAATTCTGGCAAAAATGGTGAATGCTTGTAGAACGGATTGGTCAAGGAGGCTTGATGATGCTCTTTGGGCCTACCAGACAGCATACAAGACTCCCATAGGTATGTCTCCTTACCAACTTGTATATGCGAAGGCTTGTCACTTACCGGTTGAGTTAGAGCACAAGGCCATGTAGGCGATGAAGAAACTGAAGATGGATTGGAATGAAGCAGCGGAACATCGACTAAATGGGTTGAATGAGCTTGATGAGTTTCGCTTGAAGGCATATGAAATTTCAGCCCTATACAAAGAAAAGATGAAGAAGTACCATGATCAAAAATTGAGAAGCGCGAATTTGTGGTTGGGGACTTGGTGCTTTTGTTCAACTCTAGGTTGCTCTTGTTTCCGAGCAAGCTCAAGTCCAAATGGACTGGTCTATTCTTGATCACTCAAGTGTTACCTCATGGTGCGATTGAGTTGGAGAATAATGAGGGTGCATGATTCAAGGTAAATGGGCAAAGAATCAAAATCTACCTCGGACATGCGGAAAATGCGAATGAAGTGGTTGAGGCATACCATCTTGATGAAGTCTGAGTAATCAAGAGTCTTGCATCGTGCCGCAACGTTAAATCAAGCGCTGATTGGGAGGCAACCCAATGTGTATCCTCTAGCCAATAATAGGATTTTCTTGTCTTTGTAGGAATAATTGCATTTTTTTTTCTCTTTTACTTAATGTCATGTGTGAATTTTCTTGTAATTTTTTTTAGACTGTTGGCTAGAGAGTAGTTTAGGGTCCGTGTCTAAAAAGTGTCCAGAAAAAACAAAAAGAATGGCTTATTAGGTGCTCAATGTGCAGGGACCAAACCACCAGAAAATCTGCAGAAATTGGTCTGGTGCACTGATCTACGGACCAACAAACGGACCGTCGTTTCATCGACGGACCGTCGATGATGTCCGTGGATCCCAGGTAGGTTTTTCAATATTGTTCAAATTAGGGCACAATCGACGGAGGAGTCGACGGATCGTCGATTGACTTACGGTCCGTCGACGGGGAATCGTTAGTTCCCCAGAACTCATGACCCGACCCAATCGGCTTTATATTAAAATTACCCTTTCAGTTACCCCCACACCTTTTCAAATTCTCCCCCCAACCGTTTCCCTCCCCTTCTTCCATTAATCCCACATTCATTCACTCTAAATTCCTCTCTAATTTCATATTCTCTCATCTTCTCTAAAATCCCAGAACCCTTCTCCCCCAAATTCCCATCTAATCCAAGCATTTTTCCTGTCGGTGTTTGAATGCCGGCTTGTCAAATTGTTGTTGCAAAGTTCACACTCACACTCACTCCACTACAGAATACAGGTATGTCCTTCTCATCTACTCACTGATTTCATGTCATTTACTTGGAAACCGAATTGCTAGCAAGTGGGTCTTGACTTAGGGACAACCTTGCATGAATAACTTGTTAAATTTGGGTTTCTTGTCCCTTAGAATGATGGAAATTGAATGGTTGGGGATGCTCATTGTCTAGATGATCTATGAATGTGTGTGCTTTGTTGTTTTCCGACTTAGGGCATGATATTCTCTTAGATTCTAGGATCGAAATTAGAATAATCGAAGCCCTAGGAATGACGAAGTTTTTTGCTGATATGCTTGAACTTTTCCAGTTGGGGTTGCAAATAATGTTTACCACAAATCTGTCTCTGACCGACAGTACGAGACCCCGTCTACGGACCGTCGGTCAATCAATGGACCATCGATGGGGTCCATTGATAGGTGCACCCCATTTTCACTCAACTGTGGGACGACGGAAGTGGACTACGATCCTCGATTGATTGACGGGCCACTCTGCACGTCCGTAGTTTCTAACTGAAACCCTGTTCCCTTTAAGCTTTCTAAATTTTTCTAAGTGTCGAACGACGGAAGTGGACTATCAACGGGCCGTCCTGCACGTCCGTCGTTTCTAACTACAACACTGTTCCCTTTAGTTTTCTGAATTTGTCTAAGTGACCAACGACGGGAGTGGACTACGGTCCGTCGATTAAGCGACGGTCCGTTCTGCACGTCCGTCGTTTCTGACTGCAAGTTCTGTGGACATGTAACTTTTGAAATTTGCTAAGTGTCCACCGACGTACCCTATCGACGGACCATCAGTTCATCGACAGACCATCGATAGTGCCTGTCGTTCAGTTCTGCAGTTCTGCACTTCACTATGTTTTGTGTTCAAAATTGGGTGTTTGTTTCTTTTGTGTGTAGGATAATTATATTGGAACTAAGAACTCTCCTTTGTAGGTACCAACGGCCCCAAATCCAGATATTGTCTACTCTAGAGGATGGTCCAAATCCGTCGCTCCTTCAGGCCGAATGATTGGCTCGTCGGACGATGAGTGTGATCCCGAATACGTGCCACCAGGCACCCAAACACCGAGACAAGCTGCTAGGGCCACTCGGGGCACGCCCAAGAAGGTGGTGTCTGGCGTAGTCACTGCCTCCCATTCTAATGAGGAGCGCACTGACCGGCATACCGTCTAGGTTTGCCTCGGGTTCTGAGGGAGCGTCTGGCTCCGTGGAGGCTTCTGGTTCTAAGCCGGCCCACTCTACAGGGTAGAATGAGGCCACTGCCTCTGGTTCCGATTCACACGGAGCCCCTATTCCTAATGCCCTTGCACACCCTGCGTCGTCTGATGAGGCCCAGAGTTCAGAGTATGCTCCGGCCATCCGACATGATGACACTGCACCGGTTGCTGATGACCCTAACCAGTGGTGCGTAGAGGGGCAGCACCAGGTCTACAGGGACGCCAGGCTGCTCAATGATAAGAGGGTGATGACCCGGACGCTAACAGTTGAGCAGCAGGTTCTTACAGGGAGTCTACACACTATCCCTGCGATACATGCTCTTGTCACCCGCCACGAGCTCGATTAGATGGACAGGAGTGTGGGGCAATACAATGAGGAGTTGGTGCGAGAGTTCTACGCTTCTTACGTAGCGACTCTCCGAGGTCTTTTGGATAGGCGGGCTAACCCTGCCAAACAGGCACCACTCACTGAGGTTCGAGTCCGTGGATTCTCAGTGGATATCTTTTTGCCGACCATCCACTGTTTTCTTTATGGTGAAGACACCGATGCTAACAGGGTTCCCCTCACCGCCAAGTTTGACTATAGGTGGAGCATGTTTAAGAAGGGTCATTTCCATCGCGATAAGAATATGACAGAGACCACCAAGAGGTGGATTGCCCAGCACATATCCATAGACCGTGAGGGCGCAGACTCGGTGATGCATCCCAGAGGCATTATCAAGAAGGCAAACCTCACATTTGCAGCCAAGTTCATCTGGATGTTGGTCCGCCACCGCCTATCCCCCACTGCTGCAGACAACATACTTATATGGGATAGAGCGGTATTAGTGGCTGCTATGATCATCGGGTTCGAGATAGATTTTCCGAGGCTGTTGCTATCTGTTATCCATGATAGGGATTTTAAGTCCTCGACCACTTACCCTTTTCCTTGCATGATCTTTCAGTTGTGCAGGGCTGCTGGAGTTCCCATTTGGCACATAGATGTCCTCTGGACTTCTACCGGAACAGTGGACATAGGTCTCATCCGGGATGAGGCCAATGAGGCGGCATCAAACATAGGGCCTCAATTGTATATACAACCACTGGGTGAGAACCTCGCAGAGACGGTATAGCAAGCCCAAGGGGCTGATCAGGCTGCTTCAGATCCTACTGACACCATCCTGGTTAAGTCTTCCCGGGCACTAGAAGAGCACCGAGTTCCTCCCAGTCTACACCACCATCAGCAGCACTGGTCCCGATTGCTAGGATCCAGAAGCTAGAGGCCCAGATGGCCACATTGCTTCACCATATCCATCCTTGGATGCAGAATTCCATTGCCGAGGCTGAGGATCGGATTGAGAAGAAGGTTGCTCAGCAGACGGAGAGGCGTATTCAGGCAGTCCACCAGCGCCTCGATGCTTTTGAGTTGAGGTTCTTTGCACGCCCAGCCCCCACCATTGATTTGACTACTCTTCAGGCGGCTCTGGCGAGTCTGCGGGCAGACGTTGATCCGATACTTGATATGCGGGTACCCGAGCCTGAGGCCGCACTTGCGGAGCTTGCAGAGCTTGCGGAGGATACTGTGCTCACTGCACTATTCCAGACTACCACTGCACCACCACCTCCGCCACGAGCGCACCAAAGTCACCGATCCAGCCACACTAGTGAGGGTGAGGGTGCTCGGGCTAGGAACAGAGAGCGCTTAGATATGGAGGCTGCGAGGAAAGCCTCGTTGATTGATGAGGAGGCCCGGCAGATGAGGGCTCATGAGTTAGTTGCTGGGGCGTCTAGCTCCAGATTGGAGGCTGTTGAGCGGCGCACTACTGAGGGTGCAGACATTGCTGTGGACACTACTGATGGAGCAGGTTTTGGGCAAGCAAACCCGCTTGTTTGTTGATCTTCAACGCTATGCGCCTCAGGTTTGCTTCACCTACCACTTTGTTTTTATATTTCTTATGCATTGGGGACAATTGCATGCTTTCTTGTTGGGGGTGGGGTAAATGGAAAGTGAGTGTTAGGGTGAAGTCTGAGTAGCCCAACTCATGATCCTCTCTTGGTGGTTTTCTTGCCTGTGTTCTTTTGCCCCAAGAGACGAGTTATTTTACTGTTGAACCGGCATGTTAGTATCTTGTACAAAGTATGAAATGTGAATTATGAAGCATGATGGCTAAATATAAATGATATCCCGTTCTAAAAAGAATGCTTGCATTATTAGGTCTAACGAATGATGAATGTGTTGGCTCTAAACATGACATAGAGATGCACTACTGCACAACCCTCAAATCGAACACTCGAACTAGGTGTCTGATAATCTGATAGGGTAATGAAATGTCAAGAGAGTGAGGAAATTTAATTGTTCCGCCGTTGGTACCTAGCTAGAACTTGCCCGGTTAGTCCTGCAAAATGGAATATGTGTTAGACATTTAGGAAAGGAACATAGGCCCTTGTTCAAATTAGTCAATCTTTAGCCTAAATAAAAGAAAACCAAATGAATCGATCCCCTTTTGATCCAAATCCTTTGAGATTTAAATAGATCTTTCTTTTCTACACCAAATTATCTTCCCTCCTTGAAAATTAAGAAGAGAAGTGACTTAGTCAAAATTAAGAATAAAAAAATAGAAAATAAAAAAAATATAGAAAAAAAAAAGAGTGTTGAAGGAAAAGAAGTAAGAGTCACTTCCACAAAAAGGGAAAGGAGAAAACAAGGCAAAGATTTAAAGAAAAGAAATGTAGGGCATAATAGACAATGAAAGAGGTAGGACGCTTAGCCGTGATGTCAAGGAGGGCAACAAGTCACTAAAATGTATCCATATGTACCATGCCTGACCCTGAGCCTACGTTATAAGCCAAAAAAGTCCTATCGTGATCCTAAGAGTCTAATATAGTGAACTTAATCAGCGAAAATAAGGGCAAACCTATGGCGACAAGTATCAATTAGGTGTGAAGTTGTTATGAGCATGAGTGTTGAATATAATCCTTATACTCAAATTTGAAATCATTGTGTGAAAAAAGAGGGTATTGGTTTTGAAGTGAGGGCACTAGTTGCAATATTGGAAAGTTGGTACCTTGGTGAGAGATGAAAGAGGAGATGTGTCGGTGCATGGTGAGTCTGTGTCATGGTCTGATCCACATAAAAGAACTTAGTGAGCTAAGAGTAAAAGCATGCACTAAAGCAGGAAACAAATCGTGATTGATAGCCATATGATTGTGAAAGATTAAAAAGAGAGTACTTTTATACAAAAGTGTTGTGGTGAGTCATTGTGCGTGGCTTGACGACAAACAACAAATTTAAGTTGAGGGTGTTGATGTAACGTGATTTAACGGTACTTTCAATGCTTTTTTCCTTAAGTTTAGTGTATGTCTAGGGCCTTTTTGTAGTAATTTTAATGGTTTTTATCTGTGTTTTGCAGGAAAGTTGCCAAAACGGAAATGTAGAAGACTGCAGAAATCAGTGCAGAAGTGACCACCCACGAAGCCATCGATGGCCCGTCATCTCATCGACGTATCGTAGGTGGTGGCCGTCGATTGAAGGTTCGAGCATCTGAATACAACTCGGGAAATTCTGACTAAGCGTGGAGCTACGGAAAGATCGACGGTCATCGACTGATCGATGGACCATGCTGGCAAGTCGTCGATGTGATCAGAGATTTCCCCAGTACCCGATGTTGGAGAAAAGTTTAAGTGAGGAACGACGATAGGCATCGACGGACCATAAGTGCATCGACGGACCGTGCTGTTGGTCCGTCGATTAGATCAGAGAAGGTGCAATTTGGAGGCTTGAAGAAGATGCCAAGTATGCACCGATAGAGGCAGTCGACGATCCGGCAGTGGAGTCGTCGATTGAAGATGCGTTTTGGGACAAACTTTCCTTATTTTAGACTACTTTTAGTTTAGGACTTTGTTGTTATATATATGGTTAAAAATCTCGTTTTGGGGGGTTAGACTTTTTATTATTTTTTATACTTTTGTTCTTGGAGCTTTGACTTTGCAATTTAGCAATTTATTAAAGTTTCCGAAATCGATTATCAAGTAAATTTTGCTATTTCAAGTGTGATTTCTGGATTTTCTTCAACTTATCAAAGTAAGTACATGAATTCTTGTTTAACAATCATGAACTGTGTATTTCTAAGCATGGGTAACTAAATCCACAACTAAGGTTGTGGGAACCATGGGTGATTTAACAAGGTAAAACTAGCTAAGTATCAATTCTAGAATAGATTCTTGCATGTATGGATAATTCTTTCGTTTAGAAGTCTTTTTAACGAGTGCACGCGTTAGAACTTGCCCTATCTCTACTTGCCGGACCAAGGGGGTAGTTAATAGGAAACGAATTATCACCATAGATTTAGTGGACACTATCTAATAGGCTAGTTTCGATTGGTGTGAAGTAGTAACTAAGCCAAACATCGAATATGATGCTTAATATGAGGTAAAGGTAAGGTTTAGTAAATTAGACACACGTAGGCGAACCAAGGTACGGGGTGAAATTCTCTAAATGCCGGATCAAGGATTTAGAGATACATAGCTTATCACTTTGCATGCAAGACACTAGAAAAGAATTGTTATAGCTAGTATTACCGAGTTATGAGCCTATGGGGAACACTTACACCCTATTTTCTCTCACCACTTGATAAAAACCAAAGTTTTAATCTTGCTACTTGTTTTACTTAGAAATAATTGAACACTTTAGTTGCACAAAAAATCCCCCCCCCCTTTAGTTAACTGTTTTCGTAAAGGACTTGACTAAATAGACGTAATGGTATATTAAATTTAATCTAAATCAATTTCCTTGTGGGATCGACCCCAACATACTTGTTGGGTTCTTTACTTGATACGACCGCTTATACTTCTCTAAAGAAGTGTAATTTAAGTGTATTAGGGACCAACAATGGTTCTTGAGTGCCGGTCACGTCCAGGGCGTGGACTCGGATCATGACATTAATCATCGATCATGTGATATTTTGTGATAGGCTATTCTTATTATTATAATTGCTATTGTTCTAATCTAATGTTGCCATTATAGAAGCCACAAACTTTATCAGATATATTTAAGGAAAATTTAAGGAAAGAAAAGAAAGATTTATCATTTATACCATACTCAATGAGATTTATTATTTATACCATACTCTATGAAAGAATTTCATCTCAGCTATGTCACCAACACATTACAAGTTCAGTTCTTATAATCCGCGTTTTCCAATGTAAAACACCAATGCATGATGAGAGACTGTATTTCGAATCCATAATGAGACATTAAGGTACTAATTTAGAAATAACAGACAAGATGTTAATATAGTATGTGTTAAATAAATAACTCCATTGACAAAGATCAAAGCAGACATTTAAGCAATATGATGGGAAAGAAGTAAAAGACTACATTTAAAACACTTTTGCTGCTTTTTTCAGACAAAGGTGAACATACACAAGTTGATCAAAAGAAAATACAGTAGCATTACAACATAGGAACTGGAATTCTAAACTCTAAAACAAATCAGCAACATATAACTGTCGTATCCATCATTTGGAGTTGACGAAGTCATTCCATCACCCAACAAAAGGAAAAACAAACCCAAGTAGACATAGGCGTAACAACATATCATGATGCAACTATATTTTCCATTAGGTTGTTTTCTTCTTCTTTGTTTTAATGTTAAGTATTTAACTTCTTCTTTAATCATAGGTCCTGTGATATTTCGTGCTAGGATATTCTTATTATAATGACTATTGTTCTAATCTATTGTTGCCATTATAGAAGTCACAAACTTTATCTGATGTATTTTAAGTAAGAACAAAAGGATTTATCATTTATATTATACTTTATGAAAGATTTCCATCTCATATATGTCACCAACACATTACAAGTTCAATTCTTATAATCTGTGTTTTCCAAACGAAAACTCCAGTGCATTATGAGAGACTATATTCCAGATCCATAATGAGACATTAATGTACTGATTTAGGAAGCATCAGACAAGATGTTAATATAGTATGTGTTAAATAAATAACCCCATTTACAAAGATCAAAGCAGACAGTTAAGTAACCTGATGGGAAAGAAGGAAAAGACTACATTATAATACTTTTGTTGCTCGTTTCACACAAAGGTGAGCAGACACAAGTTGAATTTCATGGGAATTTGAATTTCAAACTCTAAAACAAATCAGCAACATCACATGCAGGCAGGTAAGAATGTTTTTATTTCTACTCACAATAATTACGTTGATTAAGATGAAACGAGTCAATCCAACAACAAAGGAAAAGAAGAAAACCAACAGGTTAAAGACACTATTACTAAGTAAAATCAACTTACACAAGAGGCTGGAGTTGAGAAATTTGCCCAATAGAACTAGTCATGTTGTTCATCATGTTGTTCAATAACTAATGTGTTGCGACCTGTAGTTTGCATAGTTCCTCATCTTAAGTAAAGCCACTAGCAACATTAGGTTCAGATTAACTCAAACATATATTACATGTCAAATGAAAAACAAGAAGATTCCTCTCCTTAAACTATGAAAAACACATAAATAGTGATTTGTGCACACGAACAAAGCTTAGCGACAAAAATATTTCTAATTATAGAAGAAGTTGACTAACATGCATCTTCTATAAAAATGTTTTAAATCGAAAGCAAGAAAGATATTTTATTGAAATGTTATAAACAAATCCATAAAAGTTCTTCAATAAACTTGCAAAAACTTAATGTTTCCACTACCACCTAACTTGTTTAGAATCACTTTCATTCTCAAGGTCATTTGCTTCCTCAACATTAACTTCACCATCACTCGTAGAAGCTTAAGAATGTAAGTTGTCTTTAGATTGTTTTTATCAATGCCCAATAGTGTATAAATTATATTGTCACACATATTTTTTTATAATATGCATCACATCAAGATTATGGCGCACCAAATTATACTCCCAATAAGGAAGATAAAAAAATGCTACTCTTTTTCCATGTTCTATTCATCACCCCACTTACCCCTTCACTTGATTTACCAAGAGTATAATATCTTTTAGTTGATTCAGCACTTATGAACCAGATACTGTATAGGGTGGAGGTCGTGTTTCTGTACTATCATGTTTTGATTTAGAATCATTTCGATATTTGTGGTCTGACTTCAAGAAACGTCGATGACCCATGAAACAAAACTTCTTACCATAGTCGAGTCTTCTTTAATGAGTATTTATATTGAAAGAGAGACATGCAAACTGGCGAGAAGTGATTTATCTACCAAAAAGAGTACCATATGCTAGTGAATCATTTATAGTCAATGAGAGCTGATCACATCTGAAACAACTCCTTAGTAGAGATATCATATGTTTCTATCCAAACATCCCATAATTCATTTAACTCTTCTATTAAAGGTTGCAAAAATACATCAATATTATTTCTGGGACATCCATGGTGAAAGATTATATGACATTAAAATCACTGGCCATGTTCTATGAACCGTTCGCATTGTTCCAAATGGATGAAAACCCATCAAAAGATAATCCTAAGCAGAAAGGTCAATTTAAATATTAATTTTTACTTTAATAGTTCAACCCATAAAATTTATAGACCCCAAAAAAATATCAAATTTTTAAATTTAAGGTATCTATAATTAATATTTACTTCTCTCGTAACTTCATCGCCATAAATTTGCCTCTTTAAATAGCAAGACCAAAACACCTATATGTTCACACTATTGGAAAAAGCAAAAAAATCTTCCTTTTCTCGCCCAATTCATGATGGATCAAAACCAAACAAACTCTATTTCCCCACTGATTCTCTTTATTCTAGTGATTGATCTATCCTTGGGTGCAATGACGACTCATCAATCTTCACTTCTTGACAAGCCTTGGAAACTCTACCCTTTAAGCAACTCAATCTCCTCAAGACCCTACATTGGATTAGAATGTAGGCAAAATATGCGTTAGTACGAAATGTACCAAGTATGGAAACTATCATACCAAACATAAGATATCTCAAAGGACTAGTCAATAATAGACATAATCATAAGAGATAATGGCATAAGCATAAAATGAATATCATAAGAATAATAAAGCATCATAAAGCAAATAAGAGTTCATACTTAACTCATTGTCCTTCTTACTCAAATGAACTACTTCACAAACCACCTCCAAGTATACTTGTGCAAGGCTAAGGTAGCATCTCATACTACTACCAAAGCTAAGTATCTCTCTTTGGTCATTCTTTATCATAGTCCTCTTTCATAATTAACACTTAGGTTCATCATAACATATGAGAACTATGCCCCTGGATCACCTCAAAACACTTGTGAAATGCATGTGAAGCATCCCATTCTACATCACACACTAAGAATATCTCGAAGTCACCCTATTCTCT
Source organism: Solanum sitiens (assembly GCA_016801875.1). Classification (NCBI taxonomy): domain Eukaryota; kingdom Viridiplantae; phylum Streptophyta; class Magnoliopsida; order Solanales; family Solanaceae; genus Solanum; species Solanum sitiens. The sequence continues at coordinate 634,086 of JABWTJ010000543.1, read as the reverse complement.
TTCATTTTAGTTTAGGAGTATCTATTACACCTACTTATTGACAAGGAACTTTCATATTAAGTCAATCATGTCATGGAAGGCAACTATAGCAAGCATACATCATGTAGGGGTCATGTCATAGGTAGCTTCAAGTCATACTTGTGCCATGTATAGATAGCATCCCATACTACTATACATACTAAGTACTTCTCTAGACTAACCTAATCCAATCTAACTTATCTTGTATTCTTGTCTATTAAGCTTAAAATACTATAATAATAGACCTACTAACATGGAGAGCCCTTAACATGCAATCCAATCTAACAAAGAAAGGATACATAAGTACCAACCTAACCACGATAAAACCAATCATGTAGATGCAAGCTAACCATAGGGGAGCATTAATCCTCAACCCTAAGCTACCATGAGAAACCTATCTCAATCTATTCAATGAAATACACCTTACATGCAAATCAAGCTACCATAAAAAAAAACATGCATGCAAGTCAAGCTAACATTATGAGAGTATAGGCCTTTACCCTAAAGCTATCATGAAATGGTTTTGGCCTAACCAAGTCAAGATATAATGAAGTCACTCTAGTCATGCTACTTCAAGCTATTCTTAGGAGAGCTTCATTACTCAATCACAAGCTACCATGGGAACCACAATCCCCAAGCTACCAATATCAAGAATCATTGCAAACCATGACCAAGCTAAATATGGGAGAGATTACTTCCTCCATCCCAAGCTATCATGAGATCCATCATCTCAAGATATCATGCCTTTGTCTTATCTCACCAAGTCTATTGCAGAAGAAGTGACCATACAATCCATCTTAAAGCTATTCTAATCTAACGTGCATTGATTTATTTTAGGTTCATAGGTCAACCTATAGTCCATCTATGTGAGAGAACTTACTTCTCCTATCTTGTTCATGTCTAAGTGTAAAAGAGAAAGAAGACATCATCACACTCTCTTCATAATGACTTTACCCCCAAAGCCCTACAACAATGACATACAATCCCTATAATCGATTATCTACCTTCAATTCATCATGATCCATGTTCAATTACAAGTTAATTCATCCAATTAGATCATTAGGAAGTAAGTCTAGGCATACATGATAACCAACTTTACAACTCAAGATAATGCTTAATCAATTAGGCCTAGTTCAATTCATATCTAGGTGATTCAATTATGATCAATTAGCATAGAATACAATTGAATTTAGAAAATCAACTTAAAAGCTTCATCTTGCCTAAACTCATCATGATCACCTTCAACATCAAATACTACATTCACCATGAAAACCTCATGAAAACATCACATAATCATCATATGAACATAATTGAATGCTAACAACAAGATTGGGATTACAATCAAGCCTTACCCATTATAAAATCACAACCCTTCCTAGATTGGGGTCTTTTTTATTCACAATTGAGGGATAACTAACGGGACTCCATGGATGGAAGAATATATGGATGAATTAGCTTAAAATACCTTAGGTTAGAGCCTTAAACCCAACTTGAATCATTGTTGATATTCGTCCTAAGAGCAGCCCAATTTCTCTTCTTCTTCTATGGTGTTCAAGAGTTTTGGAGAGGGAAAGTTTTTTATTAGGAGTCTAGAGTCTAACTGGCTCTCTTATTGTTTCAATACTTATAAAATACCTAAAACCACTTAAAATAACCGCTCATACATTTATTTGGATGTGGCGTGAATTTTCCATTCACCCCTTAAGTTGGCAGCGTGTTGCACGCAATTTGCAGGTCCAAACGACGCCCTGCAGTCGAGGGACCATCGATGGAATGACAGCACCGTCCTGCAGGTTCTTCGTTTGTGATAGGAGTCACAATTTGGGGACTCAACTCCTACGTCTAAGTGTGGAGTGACGCCCCCAATCGACGAGGCGTCGCCTGGAGTACGGGGCATCGACTTAGGGTCGTGGTTAGGGACTGCCAAGGCAGTGTACTGCCTTTTTTTTTGGGTCCCTCTCAAGGACTCTTAGGGTGGTTCCTTGGGAGTCATGCCCAGACGTTTCCACCCCAAATACGTCTATCTATGTGTTAGGAACCTGCCTTATGAATTTGAAATCCAAACACCACATAAAATATGCTAAGGCACGCTAGAACACTCAAGCACGTCTCAAGGCTAACTTTCGAACGTCTTAGACGTTCTTGGACGTTTCACTTTCAAACCCTTCCAAACTCCATAAGCTTCCTCTTAACACTATCATAAGTCATTTTAAGAGCTTATAAGCTCATGACACGGATGTTAGGCTCTATCTTGACCAAATTCATTTTGGGGTCCTTACATAAATTATAATTAATCGAACTCCTATATGAATATTACATAATTTTTACAATTACTATTAAACCTTTGCTATTTTTCATCATCTTTTTCTAAATAATAATCAAATTAACTTAATTTACTTCTCGAATCAATTTATTGATTTTCATGTGTTTCGATTCTTAACTTCTTATTTGAGACAAAAGAATAGCAATATTGAGTAAATAAAATAAACACTCTACTATAATTAATAAAAAATTAATTTGGTTAATTTTAAAATATAAAATATTCTATTTTCAAAATATTCTTATTATCGATATACCTAAATTGTACACGAAGAATATTTATTACTTCTATTCAATATTTGATTCAGAAAATTTCAAAACTATAATCAAGGAACTATTATTTTAAAATTTAGCGAGACGCTTAGTTTAGTTTAATTTAATTTAGTTTATCTATCCATTTTATTTATTTATTTTATTTTCATGCACCCTAATTAAAATATTTTTATTTTCATTTAATACATTAAATCATATTTTTTTATTTTTATATTTATTTTAGTGCTAAAAGAAAAGATGTTGATGAAATATAATAAAATAATAAGTGAACTCTTCTATAAAAAATGGGTCCCACCATTTTAGATAGTATGATTACTTATGAAGTTCTTTCATTGAAAGAAGTACACATGGTCATCTTAATTACGACGAACTTATATTACCTGCGAAAAATGAGAATATTTATAACCTTGCTACTGGTTGTCCCTCACTTCACTCTTTTATATAGTAATAACTAGATAGACCTAACCCGTGCTAAGCATGGGCCCAACACATAAAGTTTAGTGATATATCATTAACTGAAAAAGTGATAAAATCTTTTTGGTTAAAAGTTATTAAATCATTAAAGTATAACTATTACTCATTATCAACAACAATTTTATCATTTCTCTTATGTCGACGATGAGGTAAATTGTTAATAATGTGACCTCCATGATATCAAAAGATAATTGGTGTCTGGTAAATGGTAAACTTATGAAAGCTAGAATCAATATAATAATTATTGTACTTAATTATACATAGTTCTATCAACAATCTTATCATCTCCTCTTCCTCTTACTATTATTATTAATTATTATTATTATTACAAAGAAAGTGCGGACGCAACAAACATATATAATTATATTTCAACTAATTTCACAAAATATATGTCACCTCACACCTTCACAAACTAATTTTATCTATCAAAGTGAAGACAAATAAAATGATAAACAAAAATCTGGTTCTTAAAAGTTCAAGAAATCCATAGATCTCACCACTGATTGATCTAATTTATCTAAAGCCTAATCATTACATAAAAAATACCAATCCTGAAGGCAAGAACTACACAAAAGATAACGACACTTCTTCATTCATTATGAGGAACAGTTGTTCTTCTAGATATTTTCAAAATTACAATTGGGATGATTTCGCAATAGTTTCGCTGCTCTTTCCAATTTTCGAGCATTGTTGGCTACATTTCACACCAAATTACCACCCCTATCAATCAGTCGTCTCGACTTAAATTGAATATATCTTTTCATAACTTCTTGTATGAGCCTGCAACTTTATGTTTTCTGCATTACTTGAAATTATAGCAGAAAAATAATCACATGTTTATGGACACTCATTATCAATTTAAGACAACACTGAAGTACATTATAAATCTTTTCAGCATGTGCATTAACAACTACTCCTTGTTGAGTATGACATTGTCCAGTTTTAGATTGAATGAGTTAAAAAAACATGTTCCAAAGTTGTGAGCCACCAAAAAGTGATACATGTGACTATTTATTTTGATATCTTCTCTACACATGCAACACATATTGCACAAGTTAAAGCATCTTTTGATAATAAATAACCATGTGTTAAATAAGATTGACAATCTACTGTACATATTGTCTTTCAAATTTATTTAAAATATATTTTAGTTATTAAAGGCCATCATCATTGTCAAGTAGCATGAGTTTGACCCAAATTATCTTAATCCAGCAATAAAAAGCTCTTATTTAGCATGACATTAGATCAAAGAGTTCTTACGAGAACCAAAGTGTGTCTATAGAGAATAAAATCTATCAAAGTCGTGACCAAAAAAAAATTCAGTATGCTTACCTTATTTTCAATTAGTAGTCATCGACAAAAAAGGGGAACAGAAAAACTCACTCTACATTTTCATTAGAAGGAATAATTTGTGCATTATCTCACAAATTAACTTAATATGGATATGAGAGGGAATATTATCAGGGTCGTCTCAACAAGTTTTGGGGCCTAAAGCCAAACATATAAAGAGACCCTATTTTTTCAATTGACAAATATAAATTGAATAATTATAACATACTCCGTGTAATCATAGAAATGAGTCTAGAGAGGCAGGATACTAGCATTATAAAGTAAGAATGTAAACAATGTAAATTATTTTCAATGTAAAATATATAACATAAAGTTAGAATAATAAGAAATGACTCAACTTTTTTTAAAAAAATATGATGATATTAAAAAAGTGTTGTGATGAATTTGATAATAGATATAATAATATTAAAATGGTGTTGACTAGTGTTGGTGCTTGAAATTTGTATAAGACACAAAAAAAAAATTGATCTTTTTAAATACACAACAATAGATTTTACATAATTAGAAGGTTTGAATGTTTGAGATCAGACTTTAAAATATTCAATAATGAAAGAATAAAAAATAGTGACAAGAGAATAAAGAATAGTAACTATAAGAACACAATACGGTTGATTCATGATAATCGTCAGAATACAAATGAGCTACACAGCAAAAGAGATAGTCACATGCAAAAGTAGAAAGGATACTACAATTAACTAGCCACATAAGAATCTAGAAAAGATACTACAATCAACTAAACAATATTCAATTTCTCAATTTTATTTTCTATACAAAAAATATCTTTTAATATTTATCAATTATTAAATATTTTAAATATATATATATATATATATATATATATATATATATATATATATATATATATATATATATATATCCCCAAATCATTATTTTAGTGGCCTTATGATTGAGACGGCCCCGAGTACTATTTATTTTACTATTTATCTAGAAGAGATTAAGAAAAACAGCAGACATATGTTAATATAAACCGTTGTTGTTACTTTTTATTGTTCCTCTTATTGTTCCTCTTATTTTTTATTTTTTTTTAGAGTTGCATCAATTGATGCATACTCCCGCCAAGTCCTTGCAGTGTGCAAACTTGGCAAGCGGGACTATTTTGGTCAACATGTCTGCAGCGTTATCGTCTGTGATAACCTTCTCAACCTTGATAGCTCCCTTTTCTACGACATCTCGAATAAAATGAAATCTGACATCAATGTGTTTGGTGCGCTCATGAAATCTTTGATTTTTAATCAAATGAATAGCACTTTGACTATCACATTTTAGAATTGATTCTAGCTGAACCGAACTCAATTCTGCCACCAAACCTTTCAACCAGATAGCTTCTTTCACTGCCTCCGTTGCTGCCATATATTCTGCCTCTTTGTAGACAAAGCGACAATCGACTGTAAAGTCGATTTCCAACTAACGGCACTGCCAACGAGAGTAAAGATGTATCCAGTTGTGGACCTCCTTCGATCAAGATCCCCTGCATAGTCAGAATCTACATAACCGAGAATTGAAATACCTTCACTTTTCCGGAAGGTTAGGCCAACATCAGGAGCTCCTTTGAGATATCTCAATATCCACTTGACAGCTTCCCAGTGCCTTTTTCCTGGATTTTCCATGTACTTGCTTACCACACTTACAGATTGGGCAATATCTGTACGTGTGCATACCATAGCATACATAATGCTACCAACTGCACTCGCATAAGGAACCTTGGACATATGCTCCACCTCATCCATAGATTGAGGCATTTGTAACTCTGAAAGCTTGAAATGAGAAGCTAACGGTGTACTTACAGGCTTGCTCATATGCATATTGAATCTTTCAAGAATTTTCCGATGTACCTCTTCTGAGAAAGATGTACAACACCATTTTCTCTTGAAATTTCCATTCCAAGGATTTTCTTTGCAACTCCTAGATCCTTCATGTCAAATTCCTTGCTTAACAGTTTCTTCAAAATATTTATCTCTGTGATGTTGTTAGCAGCAATAAGCATATCATCAACATACAACAATAGATAAATCATAGAGTTACCAGACATCTTCTTGTGATACACACAACTATCAAATGCACTCATCGAAAATCCATGTGTAGTCATGAATGCATCAAACCTCTTGTACCACTGTCTAGGGGATTACTTCAAACTATACAAAGACTTCTTCAGTTGGCATACATGGTCTTCTTTTCCTTCAGCTAGGAAACCTTCTGGCTGATCGATATAGATTGTCTCTTCTAGATCACCATGTAAGAAAGCAGTTTTGACATCAAGCTGTTGAAGCTCTAAATCAAATTGTACAACCAATGCTAGTAGCACGCGAATTGAGCTATGTTTCACAACTGGAGAAAAAATCTCATTGTAGTCAATTCCCTCCTTCTGACTGAAACCCTTTGCTACCAATCTCGCCTTGAACCTAGCAGCTTCCACTTCTGGAATACCTTCTTTCTTTCTGTAGACCCATTTGCATCCAACTGTCCTCATCCCCTTTGGCCTTTTAACTAAGACCCATATCTCATTTTTGTGAAGAGACTCCATCTCTTCCATCATGGATAACTGCCATTGTGCAGCATCTTTGCAAGAAGTTGCTTCAACATACGAAGAGGGCTCGAGATCCTTAATCTCTTCTTCTGCAGCTATGAACGCATGTGCAATCAGATTTTCTTGCTCTATAAGACATTCCGGTTTCCGTATCTGGCTTTTGTCCCTTTCCTTCGCAATTGTGTATGGTTCATTGGAAGCAAGTTCTTCAAGATCTGCATCTTTTGACTCATCAATTTGAGTCTCTTGATCCCGTTCCTTGGTAAGCTCCACCGGTAGCTCCACCTGCTCGTTGTTCTTGTTTCTAGATAAATCCATAGAAACTTTACGAGGATCAAGTATAGAGGATTCATCAAAGGTAACATCTCTACTAACTACAAATTTGAGTAAAGACAAACAGCATAGTTTGTACCCTTTTACTCCATCTACATACCCTACGAATATGGACTTTTTAGCCCTTGGTTCAAGCTTACCTTCATTAACATGATAATAAGCTGGACACCCAAATATTCGCAAGTATGAATAGTTAGAGGGTTCATCTGATCAGACCTCATTCGGAGTCTTAAAGTCAATCGCTGATGCTGAAGACTGATTGACAATATGAGAAGCAGTATGAACTGCTTCAGCCCAAAATACTTTGGACATCTTAGCTTGTAAGAGTATACAACGAGCCTTCTCAAGAAGAGTTCTGTTCATTCTCTCGGCAACTCCATTCTGCTGTGGTGTGTGCCTGACCGTCTTATGCCTTGCGATCCCATGAACCTTGCACAAATCATTGAACTCTTCACTGCAAAACTCCAAGCCATTGTCCGTGTGAAGATACTTGATTTTCCTCTCCATTTGATTTTCAACCAAAATCTTCCACTCTTTAAATGCTTCAAAAGCATCACCTTTTGTCTTCAGGAAACGACCCAAACCTTTCGTGAATCATCAATGAATGTGAGAAGATACCTCTTTCCTCCCTTCGATGGAAGCTTAGAGGGACCCCATAAATCTGAATGGATGTAGTCTAGCACCCCTCCCGTCTTGTGCTTGCCAGTGCTGAAGCTGACCTTTTTCTGCTTCCCTAAGATGTGTTCACAAAATTCAAGTGTGCTGATCTTCTCACCATTCAAAAGGTTGCGGTTGCTCAACATCTCCAATTCTCGTGCGCTCATATGGCCTAGTCTCATGTGCCATAATTTTGCCTTGTCATCATTAGATAACTGCACTGTAGATGCATTTACAGAGCCAATAATAGTGCTTCCCGCAAGTGTGTAGAGGCCATCCTCCAGCTTGGCCTTCAACATGACTAAAGACCCTTTAGTCACTTTCATAGTTCCTCCTTCACTCATGTACTTATAGCCTTATTTATCTAAAGTACCCAGGGAGATCAAATTCTTCTTTAGATCAAGGACATGACGGACTTCTGTAATAGTCCTCACGATTCCATCATGACAGCGAACATGAGCTGAACCAATGCCAACTATTTTACAAGTTGCATTATTGCCCATTAATACAGTTTATCTGCTTGTTTCATAGCTGCTGAACCAATCTTTTCGGAATGTCATATGCAGAGTACAACCAGAGTCTAAGACCCATTTGTTGTCATAGACTCCACTATTGCATGATGTTTTTAGTACGTAATCATCATCATTATCATGTACTTGCTCAACAATGAATGCGCTCGCCTTTTCTTTGGACTTCGACATAGGGCAATCTCGTTCAAAGTTCCCCTTCTTGTGACAGCCCCAACATTCCGCATTCTTTTTGTTCACACGAGACTTTGATCTGTATTTCGATTTGCTCCTTCCCTGTTGGCTAGTACGACCTCTTACAAAGAGTCCACTAGCTTCGTCACTTTTGTCTCCTTCAAAATGCATCCGCACATCACAAGAGTTTAGTGCTTGCCGCACTTGCTCAAGTTTAATAGGTTGTTTGCTATACATCATTGAATTCTCAATATCACGATATTTTGAAGTCAATGAAAATAGCAAAGAACATGTAAGCGTCTCCTCGTCCTTTTTAATTCCAGCAGTTTGTAAGTCCATCACAAGTTTATTGAACGCATCTAGATGGTCTTGCAACAAAGTACCTGAATCCATCTTAAATGTATGAAGACGCCGTTGTAACAACATCCTTGTTGTCACTGACTGGTCCTGGTAAAGCGCTTCCAGCTTTTTCCATAACTCTTTGGCCGTCTCTTCGGTACTTGTACTCACTTCACAAAGTACGTTAGGTGCAAGGGACAGTTGGATTGCACTCAATGCATCTCCTTCAATCTTTTCCTTGTTGGAATCCGATATCTTATCGGGGTACTTTCCGTCAATAGCATGGATTGAACCTTCCCTCCGCAGTAACGCTATCATCTGGATTTTCCAGATATTAAAGTTGTTGCGCGCACTAAATCTATCAATTTCAAACTTCATGGAACTCATTTTTTTTTACTTGTTCTTCCTTTTGTATTACAATGTATTTGGAACTACAGAAAACCAAAGTAATCTTTTTCTGATGTGGAAGTTCAGACTCTGCTGCAACCACAGAGCATACTCAGACAGAACCTTGGCTCTGATACCAATTGTTAGCGGAAACGTGAAATTAAAGAACAAGGAACAACAACAATATTTAACGTGGTTCGGATCAAAATGATCCTACGTCCACCAAAGAACAACTGCACCAATATTTATTTCACTCTACAAAGAATACAAGTGAAATACTACAAGAGAGAGAACACAAATGCCTTAGAAGGTGAGAAGGCAAGTGAGAGGATGATTTGAAAATGAATTAAGAGCTACCTATTTATAGGAATAAATTCATCCTATTGATGTCATCCATGACATCACTATGTGTCAAAATTGTCAAGGTTAAGATAGCAAACCATTTTATGGTTTGCCTAACTTTCACCTACCAAGATACAATCTTTGACTTGTGTTTTGTACTAATTATCTTCCTACCAAATATTCATATTAATTCATCTTCCATTTAGTTTGATTCCACAAGAACCAAAACCAACTCTTTTAGTATTAGCAATATGTGAATTAAATAATTGTACCTCCACAATTGTGTCAAGACATCACTGTATTACTTAGTAGAGCAAAACCAAAAAACAAAATACAATTCCAAGATTCATTAAATAAAATTCAATTCCAAACTCACTAAACAAATACAGTTTACATATTACCCAAGAAGGTATGATCAGTGCAGTTAATATAGTACCAATGATGATTAACAAATTGGATGAAGAAAGAGAAACTCGGAGGAGTCTGGACAAATTTATTGGGTATCAAAGAAAGAATAAGAACAAATTATGAATTCTTACACATTCACATATGCATATATTATATATATATATATATATATATATATATATATATATATATATATATATATATATATATATATATATATATATATATATATATATATATATATATATATATATTGTTATCTTTTTTTGAGGTCAAGAGGCATACATTTCGTGAAAAAAATATATAAAAGGAAGGTACTGAAAATAAAAAATAATAATAAGAGGAAACAACACTTGCTATGGAAAAATGAGAACTGAGATAGCACAGTGATAAATGCAAGTGTGAAAAGAAAAAATGTCTTTTTATTTGTGTTTAACTTCTTGATTCTAGAGAAGTGTCTTCAATGTCAGGATGAAAGAGAACCATGTAGAAAGATATTGTTTAGCTTTAAATGATTTTTTGTCCACTCAACCGATTAGCACAAAAAACTGATGAAAATTACACTATAAATGATGGAGTTATTTTTTTATTTTTCTCTTGTGATTAGTTAAGAGGGATGAAGATGTTTCTAGAGTGAACCCAAAACATTGGCTAGAGCATAAATGCACGTATATCAAGGAACCCAACAGTCCTCAAAAAAAAATAAGGAAGTATAACTCAGTGCATGCAACAAGACTACAACACAAGCACTAGATAAAGTAGCAACATTGAATTATATAAAAATCAAGCTAATCGAATGGAAAATCTACAAAAGGAGAGCTGAAATCAAAAAGAACTTAATGCATTACTTAAAGAAAGAGAAGAGGAGAAGTCGTTAGGTCTAGTTAGAAACTAAAAAAATGTTGTCATCTCAAGATTAAACTAATAAAATGTTACTCCATCAGAGTTTCAACTTTCAATAAATCCACAAAGCACAAACACTTTAGGAAATATAATTTAGGCATTGTAAAGTGAAATTCTAGTCTCATTTTATCTAATTGCCTACATAATTATTTTCATGTCCACAACAGTGGTCGAACAAAAAACATTGAACAAAAGCATAATACTTGTTCATCATGAGGAAGAGAAAGAAAATATAATGAACCCAGCTAAATAAGTGAGCAAACTTATATAAGATATGCCACAATATATCAAATTAGTCACTCCCACGTAAACTATAAACTACAATTCTACATTACTTCAGTAATCCGTCACAGAAGGATTGAGTGACAACTCAAACAATTAATGAATTGAAGCTGACATACTTCAACAAATAAGCATCTAGCAAGCACCTAAAATGTTGTTGACAAAGAAAAATGACTTAGTAAGCGGACTTGTGATCAAGTGATTGCATCGGAACAACCCAAAAAGCCAACACATACCAAATAGTAGTTGCAACTATCAAAACAAAGAGGAAAAGAACTGATAAGCAAACAGAGAAAATTGAAGCTCTTCATAAGAGAAACTATATGTAACAACCCCTCGTTTTAAGTATTAACACCTCATTCCTTGATTTCAAACTTCCAGTAGGTTCATACAATGTTTTATAATATGTTGGGAAGTTTGGTTTTGGTTCATATGATGTTTTCTTACATATTTATCTGCCCCCACTAAGTTTTACCTCGCCCCACCCTGCTCTACCATGCCACTCTGCCACCTCACATCCCTAGGTGCTGATTTGGGGGATGGGGTGGAGATTGGGTTGAGAATTCTGTAGTTAGTTGGTCCTTAATCTAGTTGGACGTTCATTTGGATATCAATATAATTTTACTTTTCAAAAAAAGGAAGCCAAATTGAAATAGTATGAGCTAGCATTTTTTCTGAAATTAGATGAATTACCTCCTCTATCTCGAATTTAATTTGTTCCAGAAGTGTTTCTACAATTTTATTCCTTAGAAGGTCCGTTTCACCAAAATCAATAGTGACTTATATCAGGTCATATTGTATCAATTTGAAGGATATACATCCTCATATTGATTGCAATGACTCTCATTGTATACACAAAAATAAAGTACTTGTGGTCGCTCCAATTTAAAGCACAAAACAGTTTCGGTATTGCAATACAACATTTGATACTTGATAGAACTTGATCTTTCACATCTTACAAAGTTTAGCAACAAAAGATTCACTCAACTCACAGGTCATGCAAGAAATAGGAGTGATGGGAACAAGGATACGAAATGGAGAGATGAAAGGAATTGAATGTTTACTGACACCATGAGTAAAGCAAGTATGAACGTAAAGACTGATATTGTTCCAGGTTGCAAAGCAGCAACATAAGTCGAATTTGTGTAGTCAAGACCAACAATAAAGAGTTGGCAACCAAAAATACTTGTCTTAGTACCAGTGGCGGAGCTAGAATTTGGTATAAGGGGTGTCAAAATATAAAGAAATAAAATCGTGTAGAAGCCAAGGAGTGTCAGTATGTAATATAGATATACATAAAAAAAAAAAATTATTCTAGCTACACAACGTAATTTTTCGACGAAGGGGTATCGGTCCCCTTCACTACATGTGGGTGTTCCGGTGAAACTCCAAACTTCGCCAACAGCTGTTCAAACCAGCAATACAATAACTCCAACTCCGGTAAATAGTCCCCTCTTTCACTTCGTTTTTTCTGTTTAGTTCCAGATCTGGCCGGAGAGGTTCAAACTCCGGCCATCTTTACGAATATCTGCTCAGTTTAATTTTCAATTGTGTATTTATTTGTTCATAATTGTTGATTATTTCAGTCTTCTCTTTACTGATTTTATATTACTGTTTTATTATTTTATATTGTTAATTATTTATGACGAAATTCGCGGGCTGGTATTGTGTTTTTTATTTTGGTGTTACTTTTGTCACTGTCATTGTTTATTATTCTTTGTTTAATATTATTTAATTTAATTTATTATTTCTATAGTATTGGATGTTGCTTTCTGGATGAAATAGTTTGTTCGAGTGATTTTTTTTATCTATTTACTTATTATTTACTTATTTATATTATATTTTTGTCACTTATTTGCACTTTTTTGTTCTACTACTATTAGCTTAAATAAATATGATTCAGTATTTGTTTGTATTTCGCTAGTGTTACCTAATTAACTAATTTGTTAGAATTTAAGTGCTTTTAATTCATTTGAACTAATTTGTTTTTTTTTAATATATATATTTTTGCTATAATATTTGCAACAAGATCTATAGGATTGTTACTATTTTTGCAAGTTGTTGCTTTCATTTTACCTTATCTATTATTGGTTTCATATGATTTTGTGTTGGAAATATTAGTTAAATATCCAATGAGAAAATATCTCCGTTGTTTTGGAGGTCTCCATATTTTAAAAGATGAAAATTTTGTTCATGTTTATATTTTTTATTGTTAAAAGTGGCCAATGAGAAAATCTCTCCATCGGTTTTGGAGGTCTCCCCATTTAAAAGACGGAAATTTAGTTTAATTTCATATTATTTGTTGTGTTAAAATTGACCGATGAAGAAATTATCGTCGATTTCTAAGGTGTCCCATGTTAATAAGATGGGTTTTTATTTAAAATTATTCTTTGATTCATTGTTTTTATTCATGTTTATTTATTACTAACACTTTTACTAAGTGTCTTTACATGTACCAGAAGGTTCTTCCCATAGGAGCTATTCGAAGAGTTCAAATTATTCTTTTTATTCATTGTTATATATATATTGGCGTTACGCAAACCTTGGGTCATTTATTACGTTATTATATTAGGTCGTTACACAAACATGTTTATATTACTTGTATATTATTGTTGTCTCCTCCTCAATTTGAAAAACTTAAATTCAGTCGGGAACCACACTTGTGTATTTCGAAGGGTGCCTAATCCCTTTCATTCGGAATAACTTGAACCCCTTACTTAGAATCATTTAGTTTCGTAAAATTTCTTTTAAGTTAATTTGTTAATTGGTTTTCTAGTTTTCCTAAAAATTTAGGTGGGACTCCCTTTAACCCTTTTAGCCCCTTTAACTCTTTTATAAAAATTGAATTTAACTATTTTTTTTAAATTGAGTCACCGCGACGTTATAAGACCCCCAAAATGAGTTAGGGTGTCTAGATCCTAACATGTTTGTCATAAGGTTCTAAGGTTCTAAAATGACTTATAATATGGTTTAGAGGAAGTGTATAAAGTTTGAGGTGATTTGGAAGTCAAACGTCAAGGGACGACCAAGACGTTCGACGACTAGTCACCTATGTGTCGCATGTGTCTATACGTGATTATATGTGTATGTCATGAGCTTATTAAGTCTAAAAATGATTTTATAATGATTTTTATAGACAGTATATGGAGATTCGTAAAGTTTGGAGGTCAAACGTCTAAGAACGTTTAAGACTTTTGAAAGTTAGCCCTTGAGACGTTCATGTGTGTCTTGATGGGGCGTTGCATGTTTGGACGAGTTGCGAGTATTTGTTTTGGGTGAAACTGATGTGGAAGTTCAACAACTTGTTAAGGTTTTTATTTACGTTGGAAATGTCCGGGTACAACTTCTAAAGGGACCCGCAAAAGGGGCCACAAAAAGGACCCAAGGCTGTCGAGACACTGCCTTGGAAATGTCAATCGACGAGACCAATGCACGCTCTGTGGGTTGACTGACGCCCCCTCGATGGGGAGGCGTCGATGGTCACTTATCCTGTGGAAGGCTTGACCACATGACAGCCTCAGACCCAATCGACAGAGGGCACAGAACGGCCCATCGATGGACCAACGCCCAGTCGATTGGGTCCGTCAATGGTGGCCTGCACCTGCTGCCTTGCACACTGTTTTATTAAGAGGTGAATGAGAAATTCACCCCACGTCCTACCCTGACTATAATTGACTTATTTACCTATTGTTGGGTGTATATAAGTAGTCTAAAACATGACCAACCCATTCCCAATCCCATTCACTCAAATTGAACCTTCCCTCCAAAACCAATTCTCTCTACAAACCTCCATTGTTGTTGAAGCTCAAGAGCAACTTGTAGATTGGATTCTCATGGGTTCTTCACCAATTTTTAGATATTTTCAACAGGACAAAGGTATGGTGATCCTTCATCTCTAGTTATCCTTCCATCTAGAGAATTAATCTCAAGGTATCAAAAGAGATTTCATGATCAAAGTTCTTCTTCTTCAATCTAGCCATGGGTTCTTTCTAAAAATTCTTCAATCTAGCCATGGGTTCTTTCTAAAAACGTTTTAAATGATTAAATCAGGATGAATTGATGTTAATGTATTTGTTTGAACGTGATTTTAATCCAATTGCATGATGAACCCATGTTCCTCCCCTAAATCAATTTAGTCCTTGCATGGGCATTGCGATCATGGCTTGTTAATGGTTGAATTGTGATTCTCTTATGTTGAATTGCTTATACCTACTGTTATTTACATAAATTGATCATGAATTGATGATGAAGGATCCATGGGGAACAATGTATGAAGATTTGAGTATTGCTAGCCTATATTTCTATGTATTACTGTGATTTCAATTTTAGAACAATTGTGTTGGATTTCAATTATGCAAGGATCATTGTAGCTACTGTCTTAAGTTAACCTTATGGATGAATTGTGGGTATAAACCCTTGATGATCAAATTAAAGAAAGGCTTACATGAATTGATCTAGATTCTTTTAGTCTATGAATTGATAGTGCTATGGAGGTGATGTGATCTATATTCTAAGATGAATTAAGTATGATTAAGACTTGATTTCTATCTCTTTAGCTACTGCCTATCATGTACATTATTGGTAAAATATGATTGATCATCAATACTTTGGGAAAATTAGTAAGATGGCTTATTCCCTCTACTCTATATTGAATTGATAGTTTAATGCCTATGTTAGTATTTTAATCTTGTAGGGATATAAGCATGATTTGGTTATGCTAAGTGTATATTTAGCTACTGCCCTAGATTGATACTATTAATGGAATATAATTTATGATCCATGCAAGTGAAATTGGTTAATAGTCTATGTTCTTCTACCTTCTAGTGTGTTAATGTATTGTACTAGTTTTAGCATGACCTTGTAGTAGCTTATACTTGATTTTATGCAAGATTATGGTACTTAAGCTACTGCCCTATACTTGATATATTTATGAAAGGATAGTAATGGTCAATGATGACCAAAGGCTAAAGGATTGGTATGGATTGCTCTACTCTTCTATTTCTCTACTTCCTATAGTATTGTTAATTGATGAAGCCTTGTATGGCATTGCGTGGTATGGTCCACTTATGATGGCGGTGTTTACTTTACTGTCATTATATATGTGCTGACCATGGCCTTGAAGGAAAATTGATGAATATATGAGTGTGTGGTAATGATGATCACACTATGTGAAGTTTATGCCTATTTTCCTATTCTGGTTGTGATTTAGGTTGAATGACTATTATATAAGCATGTGTACATCCATGTT
Source organism: Solanum sitiens (assembly GCA_016801875.1). Taxonomy (NCBI): domain Eukaryota; kingdom Viridiplantae; phylum Streptophyta; class Magnoliopsida; order Solanales; family Solanaceae; genus Solanum; species Solanum sitiens. The sequence goes on along the minus strand of JABWTJ010000543.1, from coordinate 617,507 downwards.
AGGGTAAAGTGTAGGTACTGCCATTGATGAATTAAAATGGTTAATAATCACTTACCTATGTACCCCTATGTGAATGCATGGATAGCCAAAGTTAGGAGTCTTAAAGTGTAATATGAAGTTGACTTGTCTCCTATGCTATTGTGTGTTGTGTGGTCCATACTTGAATGTGTATTGTGGTCCTAAGAGAGTGGATGCCTCAATATGTTGTTGATAGCCATCATGTGATCATGTTGACCAATGTACACACACATTCACACTTCATGCATGCTTACAATGTAGTAAATGTTCATAGTGTCTAATGAAAGGTTGTTCTCATATTCATTAGTGTCTACTACTATGCATGTAAAGTATATGTATGTGAAGTATGTTATGTATTCCTTACTAGGAGGACTTGATAGGTATACTAGTATGGGGAAGGTTATGAGAACTTGTCTATGCATTGCACATGTGTACCTTGATAGGAAAATTCCTAGGTTTGGTTTCTATGTGCATGAAAGTGAATGTATGGATATTTTATGAATAAGATTTATATGATATGATTAAGTAAGAATGTGCATAGAGTCTTAGTGGGTTTATACGAAAGGATTGCTCAAATTGTTATACCTATAGACTTATACATTGATATATTAACTTGTGTGACATTATTTGTAATGTGAAAGGTTTGTTCACATCTATCTATACACTCACACACATGTATGAATATCTAGTTAATAGAGGGGCCTTGAGAGGTGTGCCCAAGAATACTCTAAGACTAGATAGGTGCTTGAATATGCTATAAGCATATGAGGGTCAAATATCCTAAGCCTATGTTTTATGAAAAATGTAATAAAGGCTTTTCAATAAAGGAAACTTAGCTTAGCACCGAGTGAACTTGACAATGAGAGGTGTTGACTTCCCTTAGAGGAATACTCACCTATGGACCCACATGAGGTAGTGGCTTCCCTTTGAGGAAGGTTCACCCATGTTTTCTCTTGAGAGGAGGTGTTTACTTTATTGTCATTATATATGTGTTGACCATGGCTTGAAGGCAAATTGATGAATATATGAGTGTGTGGTTATGATGATCAAACTATGTGAAGTTTATGCCTATTTTCCTATTCTACTTGTGATTTAGGTTGAATGGCTATTGTATAATCATGTGTACATCCATGTTAGGGTAAAGTGTAAGTACTGCCATTGATGAATTAAAATGGTTAATAATTGTCATGCCCCAAGACTACCGCCGAGACGCGGACACGGGACCTAGGACCACAAGTGATCCCAAGCTAACCCTGCTGACATGATCATGATCATACTAAAAATATAAACTGTTGCGAAAGCTAAATCATACTTAAAATGAAAAGATGGAGAATACCCATATGCTAAAACTGAGATATATGAAAAGTGATGAGTTTAATACAAAGAAAAAATTAACTCAACACCAAGCTGAAACTAACTATGTCTGAAAATAGCCTCTAAACTGGACTAGAAATACTGGGACAAGCCCTAGCTTAGTCTAGAAAAACTGAAACTAAAGGACTAAATACTGAAAAGAAACTCATGACTATTGTCCTCGGAGAATGAGGACTCACCACTGAATCTGCTGAACTAGAGATAGGGAATCGATCTATGCGTGATCTAGATTCTGAGAACCTGTACCTACATCACGAGAAGATGTAGCGCACGTATGCGTTAGTACTTGAAGGTACTGAGCATGTAGGATAGAGTAAAGCTGAAATAAAACATAACTGAACAAGCACAAAAGCAAGTACAGAAATCTGAACATGATATATTGAATGCTGAGAAATATAAATGTAATGGCCAATTTATAACATGCTAAAATTGAATACTGAATATACTGATAAATAGTCAATGCAATAGAGTCTGACAGAATTGTGGGAGCTACTAATAACCGATAATAAAACCACATGAGCTAAATATGGAGTCCGATGTATAAGCCCCAACGAGAGGACCCAATATACCCTGCCAGAGGTATAAAGGCATGCTGGCGTGATCACTAAACTGATGACCACAGAGTGGACTTACAACCTACTTGGCTAGTAGTTCTGGGACTATTTGGGTACGCTGAACCCTAGTCCAACTCGATATTATGCTACTCTCATTAATTTATGTAGTTAACTGATTATGTCTGAATTTCTGTAAATACTAGATAGCTCAAAACTGAACATACAAACTGGGAATGCAACATTTAATATGATAATAATGCATTAATAACTGTGGCATGTATAATTGAATATCTGAAATATATGACCTAGCATGTGTAATTCAAGAACTAAAGAAATACATTGCTAGGGTTCTAAAATTCAACTAATAATCTGAATAATAACATGATAATCTGATTTGGAATATCTAACTAATAAATTCATGAAGTTCTATCGAAGTTCTAGAAACCTTAAGTCTAATCATTGTATGGGAATCAAGAATCTGACTGAAAACTAGGGATCTAATGGGTGAAAGGAACCCACTAGTGAAATCTCACATACCTGATGATGAAATCCACGGAGAAATAATTAGATTTAGGGGCTAGAACTGTTGGAACCTTGTTGCGTTCTTGAACTAGGGTTCTTGACCTTTTTCTCCTTTCTTTCTTCTAATTTTCTAAGTTTTGATTTATGATTTTGACTTAGTAAGTTCTTGTTATGTTTCTACGCTTAAATTGACTAAAATCTGATGATTTAGGGTCAAAACGACGTGTCTTAGGGTTTAAACGAAGTGATAAAAAGACCACAAAACCCCTGAGTTAATTATTGTCGGACCAAACGACGACCTGGACTGACGGGCCGTCATTTAATTGATTGTCCGTCGTTTGGGTATGTAAGTTGGTTCCGTTCGATAGACTTTTACTAAAATGGGCATAACTTTTTACTCGGAGGTTTGATTTTATCAAGGTCGGTAGATATGGAAAGCTAATTCAATTATCTATCTTTTGGTATATCATGGTACACCTAATGCATTTTGTACTAAGATTTATGATCAATTGAAGTTGACCCAACTTTATTTCCCCCTTAACTGTCTGTTAAATTTCCACCTACGGACAGTTGATCGAACGACGGTCCGTGCTGGTAAATCTTGGTTCATATTAGAGAGTGGGTAAATGGGGTGTTAATAGACGGATACAGACTACGGACCGTAGTCTGACCTACGGACCGTAGTTTCGTCCGTCGTTCAACACTTGGTCAATTTTTTCTTGGCTGAGTTTTTTGGGGGTTTCTGACTCAATCGACGGATGTGCAGGACGGCCGTGGTTTAGGCTATAGTAACCATCGATTGCACCTGTAATTTTTCTGAAAAACTGATTTTTGGTCTGTTTTGGATATGGGGTGTTACAATAATCCCTTACCTATGTACCCCTATGTGAATGCATGGATAACCAAAGTTAGGAGTCTTAAAGTGTAATATGAAGTTGACTTGTCTCCTATGTTATTGTGTGTTGTGTGGTCCATGCTTGAATGTGTATTGTGGTCCTAATAAAGTGGCTGCCTCAATATATTATTGATAGCCATCATGTGATCATGTTGACCAATGTACACAAGCATTCAGACTTCATGCATGCTTATAATGTAGTAAATGTTCATAGTGTCTAATGAAATGTTGTTCTCATATTCACTAGTGTCTACTACTATGCATGTAAAGTATATGTATGTGAAGTATGTTATGTATTCCTTACTAGGAGGACTTGATAATGTACTAGTATGGACAAGGGTATGGGACCTAGTCTATGCATTGCACATGTGTACTTTGATAGGAAAATTCCTAAGTTTGGTTTCTATGTGCATGAAAATGAATGCACTGATATGTTATGAATCATTTATTTATATAAAAGAGAACCCTAAACTCGCCTACGTGGCTCCACCACAAACAAGGATTCTCTTTAACTTATTTATTTCCAAAATTAGTTTTTTCTTTCATGAGATTTTATGAAAAGTTGCGACTTTTACAAAAAATTGTGACCTTTTATGAAAAGTTGCGACTTTTAGGAAGAGTTGCGACTTTTAAGAAGAGTTGCGACTTTTATGAAGATTTACGACTTTTATGAAGAGTTGTTACTTTTATGAAAAGTTGTGATTTTTATGAAAGATTGTGACTTGTCCAAAGTGTTGTGACCTTTCTGATAAAGCACAATAAGCATTTAGTCACACATCCCTTTATTGTCTATAAATAGAGGAATTTTCTCTCATTTTAAAACACAAAAATTCACAATTTCTTCTTCTTCTGCGAATATAAATATTTGTGTACTTTTCTCTTATTGAGTGACTCACTGACACCATTGTTTTTCTATCAACACACCGGTGAATAGAATCGTTCAGTCGTGAGATGATCTATCCCTTTAAACCCCAGGAACTAGAATGAAATAATTTCCTTAAGGGAACATTGTGCATTCAGTGGGCTGATGTTTTCCCTTATGTGTCATTTTATTATTACATATCCTCGTATATTTTTTACGGTCATTATTTTCGGATTAACTTTTATTTTTGAGTACATTTTAAAACTTTTTTGTTTATGTTTATGCTTTTGATCATTATATTAAAGTAAAGATATGTCAATTAAGAGTTTGATGTAATCATTAGACTATTGGTGTCATGTAGATTAGAATTCTAACACTTGTAAAATAAACTATTTTTATCTTTATAGAGTTTTCGGTGGGTAAAAGATCCATGGGATGTCTAAGAATGGAATTTGAGTGTTCAAAAGTTATGGTGATTGCACAGTACCTTGGAGAATTATTTATTCAACTTTGTATCTTATCGAGGCATTCATCGATTAGTAACATTCAAAAAACAAAGGAATGTAGTGGGATGGTAAGTATTGTACTCAACCTTATCAAACGTTTGGGGTTCAAATGTTGGGTTGGAGTCAATGAATTACCCCTCAAAGTAGAATGAATCTATATTAATCAAATATTAATGAAATAATTATCTCCTTATAAACATTAGATTAAAAGTCTCCCCAAAAAAATACATAAACAACACAATATGACTTTTGACTATCAAAGTAGAGTCATCAAATGCGAATGATTTTAAATAAGGGACTTGATAAGACATCATTTAATCCAAATTATTTGAGCGACATGTGTTATTTCATTGAAATCCAAGAGATGTGTTTTTATATTTTAATAACTTATCAAGTACCCAACTAATTATATAACATGTATAATATTTAGATTTTGTATGTAGCAATTGATGAATAAAATATTTGTACCACTTTTTGAAAATACAAATATAGATAATGGAACAGTTACATATATGAAGAATTTATAACAAAATCAATTAACACTAAGAATCAAATCTTTTTTCATTTTAAGATTAAAAACATATTTCATTTTTCTTCTTTGGATAAAATATTCTTGACAATTTATCGTAGGGTTGTACCCTCTCAAAAATACTTATATTTTCAAATGTTTAGAAGTAAATTATTAACGTAGTTCACCACCGCGCAAAGCGCGTGCAATTTACCTAGTATGATTTATATGATATGATGAAGTAAGAATGTGCACAGTGTCTTAGTGGGTTTATACAAAAGGATTTCTCATATTGTTATACCTATAGACTTATGCATTGATATATGAACATGTGTGACATTATTTGTTATGTGAAAGGTATGCCACATCTATGTATACACTCACACACATGTATGAAGATCTAGTTAATAGAGGGGCCTTGAGAGGTGTGCCCAAGAATACTCTAAGAATAGATAGGTGCTTGAATATGCTATAAGCATATGAGGATCAAATATCCTAAGCCTATGTTTTATGAAAAATTTAATAAAGGCTTTTCAATAAAGGAAACTTAGCTTAGTACCGAGTGAACTTGACAATGAGAGGTGTTGACTTCCCTTAGAGGAATACTCACCTATGGACCCACATGAGGTAGTGGCTTCCCTTTGAGGAAGGTTCACCCATGTTTTCTCTTGAGAGGAGGTGTTTACTTTATTGTCATTATATATGTGCTGACCATGGCTTGAAGGCAAATTGATGAATATATGAGTGTGTGGTTATGATGATCAAACTATGTGAAGTTTATGCCTATTTTCCTATTCTAGTTGTGATTTAGGTTGAATGGCTATTGTATAATCATGTGTACATCCATGTTAGGGTAAAGTGTAAGTACTGCCATTGATGAATTAAAATGGTTAATAATTGTCATGCCCCAAGACTATCGCCGAGACGCGGACACGGGACCTAGGACCACAAGTGATCCCAAGCTAACCCTGCTGACATGATCATGAGCATACTAAAAATATAAACTGTTACGAAAGCTAAATCATACTTAAAATGAAAAGATGGAGAATACCCATATGCTAAAACTGAGATATATGAAAAGTGATGAGTTTAATACAAAGAAAAAATTAACTCAACACCAAGCTGAAACTAACTATGTCTGAAAATAGCCTCTAAACTGGACTAGAAATACTAGGACAAGCCCTAGCTTAGTCTAGAAAAACTGAAACTAAAGGACTAAATACTGAAAAGAAACTCATGACTATTGTCCTCGGAGAATGAGGACAAATTACTGAATCTGCTGAACTAGAGATAGGGAATTGATCTATGTGTGATCTAGATTCTGAGAACCTGTCCCTACATCACGAGAATATGTAGCGCACGTATGCGTTAGTACTTGAAGGTACTGAGCATGTATGATAGAGTAAAGCTGAAATAAAACATAACTGAACAAGCACAAAAGCAAGTATAGAAATCTGAACATGATATATTGAATGCTGAGAAATCTAAATGTAATGACCAATTTATAACATGCTAAAATTGAATACTGAACATACTGATAAATAATCAATGCAATAGAGTCTGACAGAACTGTGGGAGCTACTAATAACCGATAATAAAACCACATGAGCTAAATATGGAGTCCGATGTATAAGCCCCAACGAGAGGACCCAATATACCCTGCCAGAGGTATAAAGGCATGCTGGCATGATCACTAAACTGATGACCACAGAGGGGACTTACAACCTACTTGGCTAGTAGTTCTGGGACTATTTGGGTACGCTGAACCCTATTCCAACTCGGTATTATGCTACTCTCATTAATTTATGTAGTTAACTGATTATGTCTGAATTTCTGTAAATACTGGATAGCTCAAAATTGAACATGCAAACTGGGAATGCAATATTTAATATGATAATAATGCATTAATAACTGTGGCATGTATAATTGAATATCTGAAATATATGACCTAGCATGCGTAATTCAAGAACTAAAGAAATACATTGCTAGGGTTCTAAAATTCAACTAATAATCTGAATAATAACATGATAATCTGATTTGGAATATCTAACTAATAAATTCATGAAGTTCTATCGAAGTTCTAGAAACCTTAAGTCTAATCATTGTATGGGAATCAAGAATCTGACTGAAAACTAGGGATCTAATGGGTGAAAGGAACCCACTAGTGAAATCTCACATACCTGATGATGAAATTCATGGAGAAATAATTAGATTTATGGGCTAGAACTGTTGGAACCTTGTTGCGTTCTTGAACTAGGGTTCTTGACCTTTTTCTCCTTTCTTTCTTCTAATTTTCTAAGTTTTGATTTATGATTTTGACTTAGTAAGTTCTTGTTATGTTTCTAGGCTTAAATTGACTAAAATCTGATGATTTAGGGTCAAAACGACGTGTCATAGGGTTTAAACGAAGTGAGAAAAAGACCACAAAACCCCTGAGTTAATTATTCTCAGACCAAACGATGACCTGAACTGACGGGCCGTAATTTAATCGATTGTCCGTCATTTGGGTATGTACGTTGGGTCCGTTTGATAGACTTTTACTAAAATGGGCATAACTTTTTACTCGGAGGTTTGATTTTATCAAGGTCGGTGGATTTGGAAAGCTAATTCAATTATTTATCTTTTGGTATATCATGGTACACCTAATGCATTTTGTGCTAAGAGTTATGATCAATTGAAGTTGACCCAACTTTATTTCCCCCTTAACTGTCTGTTAAATTTCCACCTACGGACAGTTGATCGAACGATGGTCCGTGCTGGTAAATCTTGGTTCATATTAGAGAGTGGGTAAATGGGGTGTTGATCGACGGACACATTCTACGGACCGTAGTCTGACCTACGGACCATAGTTCCGTCCGTCGTTCAACACTTGGTCAATTTTTTCTTGGCTGAGTTTTTTGGGGGTTTCTGACTCAATCGATGGATGTGCAGGACGGGCCGTGGTTCAGGCTATAGTAACCGTCGATTGCACCTATAATTTTTCTGAAAAACTGATTTTTGGTCTGTTTTGGATATGGGGTGTTACAATAATCCCTTACCTATGTATCCCTATGTGAATGCATGGATAACCAAAGTTAGGAGTCTTAAAGTGTAATATGAAGTTGACTTGTCTCCTATGTTATTGTGTGTTGTGTGGTCCATGCTTGAATATGTATTGTGGTCCTAAGAAAGTGGCTGCCTCAATATATTGTTGATAGCCATCATGTGATCATGTTGACCAATGTACACAAGCATACACACTTCATGCATGCTTATAATGTAGTAAATGTTCATAGTGTCTAATGAAATGTTGTTCTCATATTCACTAGTGTCTACTACTATGCATGTAAAGTATATGTATGTGAAGTATGTTATGTATTCCTTACTAGGAGGACTTGATAATGTACTAGTATGGACAAGGGTATGGGACCTAGTCTATGCATTGCACATGTGTACCTTGATAGAAAAATTCCTAAGTTTGGTTTCTATGTGCATGAAAATGAATGAATTGATATGTTATGAATAAGATTTATATGATATGATGAAGTAAGAATGTGCACAGTGTCTTAGTGGGTTTATACAAAAGGATTTCTCATATTGTTATACCTATAGACTTATGCATTGATATATGAACATGTGTGACATTATTTGTTATGTGAAAGGTATGCCACATCTATGTATACACTCACACACATGTATGAAGATCTAGTTAATAGAGGGGCCTTGAGAGGTGTGCCCAAGAATACTCTAAGACTAGATAGGTGCTTGAATATGCTATAAGCATATGAGGATCAAATATCCTAAGCCTATGTTTTGTGAAAAATGTAATAAAGGCTTTTCAATAAAGGTAACTTATCTTAGTACCGAGTGAACTTGACAATGAGAGGTGTTGACTTCCCTTAGAGGAATACTCACCTATGGACCCACATGCCGTGGTGGCTTCCCTTTGAGGAAGGTTCACCCATGTTTTCTCATGAGAGGAGGCCCTATTTGCCAATGATATGTAGAGGGATTATACTTATCTCTTAGTTCTATAAACTATGCTTGTCACATAGGATCTAGCAAAGTGAATTCACTTAGGATGCTAGGATGTAGTTAATGTTCTACCTTGGCTAGGTAGGAACACCTTCCATTGGTGTAAGACTCTAAACACCAAATTCCATGTTTAGCATCCATGGTCTTTGTGTCGGTTAAGGCTATAGTTTTCCTAAAGTAAAATGGAAAATGGAAGTAAATGACTAGGATGACTTAAGGGAGGTTACTTAGGATAGGTGGAAGTAATGAACCCATCTAGACATTGCACAAGTAGCTCCTTAGGAAGTCCTAGGAAGGTGACCTATTGTGTATGATTATGGGTATGTCTTTATGCATGACATTGTAGCATTTGTCTACTTGTTATGAAGATGTGCATGGTATGAGTCTATATGATGTGATCTTATCCTTATATGCACTATGTTGGTCTAAATGACTATACGATGAAGGTCTTGTATTGACATGAATGAAGTTATCTTCACCTACTTGTTGATGTATGAATTGGATGGTAAGGCTTGTGGTCTTATGATAGGTTTACTAAGTATGTGTGAGGTTATGGGGCTTCACATATACATTGCACATGTCGACTTAGAGTAGGATTATGAGTAAGGTCTTATAATGCATTGATGTAAAGTGAAGTTGGTATATGTGTAAGTTTAATGTAGCTTACTGAATGGTCCTATGGTATTTGCTTAAATATGTCTATATTGTACTATACTTTTATGATGGTATGAGTTGCCTTATGTAGATTGTATGTATGTTTCCTTGTGACCTTAAGGTGATGCATTGCACCAAGTATCACTAGAGGGTTACTTGGGAGGTTAATGAATAAAAGAAAGGAATGTTCATTGTAAAGTAGGAATAGCTCACTGTAATGTGACTTGAAAATATAATAAATTCTATGTGTGATCTTATGAAATGTTTGGCCTTTGAATATGTTTGTATGAAGTATATGTGAATGATATAAATGATATTGGATAAAGGTTTTATGAAGATTTACTCAAAAAGGCATGAAGTATGATTTTAAGAAAATGTCCCTTTTAAATGCATGTTTTTGCATGGTTGCCATACTTAGTGCATTCTTGTACTTATCCCATTCTTCTCTACTTTTTACACAAAGTTTAGATTATGGATGCTTAAAGGATGTCTATATGATTGGGAGATTGACATGTGATTCCGAATCTCAAGGAAAGGAATCCTTAAGTCCAAGGATGTCCTAATGTTATGTCTTTACTGTAAAGTGTTTAAATGTTGTATAGTTATGTATTATTTCATAAGGGTCGTTTCCTTAATGTACTCTAATGTTGTTAAGTCTATGATGGCAAAGATACTTAAGGTCTAAGTATTTAATATGATATTTTATATATATATAAAGTAAAGTTTCTAGCATATGATGTGCTATGAAAAGTTTTACATTTTCCGCTAATTTTACTATGACAATGCGATTAATGATAACTATGGGTTTATATAAGACCTCCGAGAGGTCAAGTACGCCATGTTACTTCTAGGGGGTGCCCCCGGATGTGACAGACATTGCTCACATTCAAAGGATGTCAACACCCATAGACAACCTACTTAAGGCATCAGCAACCATATTAGCCTTACATGGGTGGCAAAAATTGTTCATGTCATAATTCTTGAGCAATTCTAACCACCTTCTTTGTTTGAGATTAAGCTCTCTCTGAGTGAACACATATTGTAGTCTCTTGTGATTAGTGAAGAAATCAACATGAACACCATACAAATAGTAACGTCATATCTTCAACGCAAAAACTACAACAGCCAACTCTAAGTCATGTGTTGGTAATTCTTCTCATGAACTTTCAACTGACAAGCGGCATAAGCTATAATTTTGTTATTCTGTATTAACATATAACCCAAACATACTCTAGATAAGTCACGATACACCACAAAACCTTGAGTAGCTCCAGTAAAGTCAATGTTCATCTTATGTTTCTCCAGAACATAACAAATGATGGTAAATAGCCTTGGCTTCTTAGGACAACAAACACTAATATGTGAACTCCATGTCAAAAAAACTGTTGGAATAAGGGGACTAGCACCAGGATTCATTGGTGTAATAGCAGTAGAATTACATGTTGATCCTTGATCACCCACATACTTCTCCCAACTATTACCAACTTTTTGTGAACCCATCAACCTTATGCTATATTCTTCTAGCGACACTCAATTTTTTCTGCAGCTTTAGGATGTGGTTCACTGCTTCATAAACTATTGTAGACTTATCAACCTACATATACAGAAAATATAAAAATAATTTATTTCTACTTCATATCGCAAAGTCGAAATTTTCACTAACTAAGGGAAAAGTAAACACAAATGAAGAAATCAAGGAAATATCATATACAAATTAATTAGTTTCAATTCATTTATTAGTGTCTAAAAAGATTCATTTAATAAGTACAAATAACAAAAGAAGGCTATAATTATAAATTTATAATCTTTAAATTCTGCCTATTACGCAGCAGACCAATCTATCCTTCTTATAAAATTAATTGTAATAAGTGATTTATATATAAAAAAAGATGTTATTAATTGTAAGTAATATGAAAATAAGCATGTTTTCTTGGTAATAACAAGTGAAAATACGCTACTACTAGTATAATGGTTCTATATAGTTAATGATATACTTATTAAGTACTTCAATCAGTTACAAAGATCTTATAATTATACAAATTAAGAAAATATTCTTTTTGACAAATATAGAATAATGTTGAAAATTTTATATTCTTATTCCAGAAGAGAATAAATAAATAAATTTGTGGAGATTTTCTTTTTATAACTATATATGCAAAAACGTCGGAGGATCTAATTGTTTTATCCTTCACTTTTTTGGTAAACAAAACGCATCATATTATTCTATTTTGAAACTAAATGTAGATATGTACAAATTAGTAATAAGGGCAGCCCTCTCTAATTTTTATTTTTATTTTAGTTTTGTTACTAAACATTATATATATATATATATATATATATATATAAAAAGAAAATCAAGTTAAATTTTCACATAGAATCATATCTCCTTTAATAAGCTTTTACAAGTTTTTATTTGATAAAGAAAATCATGTTCATTTTTGAATAATTCTTGATGAACTGATTATGATTATTAGTTAAGGTTGCAGAAGACATAAAAAAAAATTACAAACAAAAATTATTTCAGATAATCACAAAATTTATTGAATAATTTTCCTCGATAAGAAATCGGATAATAAAAATAAGGTATGTCATTGAAAGATTTTTTTTTACCTTAGCAGGGAGATTAGGAACCAACATATGAAGAGTCTCGAACATGATTTGCATTTTCTTTCTCCTTTCTCTCTCCGTCCATATGTGTATCTCATGTTCTTATTCTCTTTTTGCTCCAGCTCCATCAACATCAGAATTTGATTAAACAATTCCCATACCGTTCCTTTTTCGGTTTGGTGGACTTCTCTTCTTACCGACACCATTTGTTGTTTCAACCACCTCATTAACAACTATTAGCGGCTGACAAGTATCAGACCTAGTCAGATCTGACAACTTTTCACCCTCAAACATGTCTCCACTCCCAACTTGATTGTCATTCAAGTTCAGATATGTCCATAAATCATTAGTTTCCCATGAAAAATCATGATTATTCTCGCCGCCTCCATTCATTTTTTTTCTTTTTCAGGTGGTCTGATAGTGTACCTTAAGTTACGCCTATATATAGAATTTTTTTCTTGTAGGGGACAAAGTGTAAAATGGAGAAATGAGGGATTGGATATGATAAGAATATAGAGAAGGGTGGCAAAAGGAAAAAAAAAAGAGAAAAATAAAAAGTAGGGATAAAAAAGGGATGATTCATTTGTAATGAATACGAAAAAATAAAATACAATCATAAGCCAAAATGCCGTTACTTGCTTCAAAACAAAAAACGGTAGCAAAAGTACTTTTGTTATAGAATTTGCTCTCACTCAATTGGGTCCCAATTCACACTTACCACTACGAAAAATAATTAATTAAAATTAATTACTTTAATTACAAATATTAAATTACACATATAATCAAGTCATTATTCTCATCTATACAAATAGTGTAAGTTTTTTTTTCAATTAAAATGATAATACTTAAAATGATTGTATATAAATATAATTTACTTAAAGATTTTGTTTTCAAAAAATGCAAGTCGATCTTGGTTCTTAAGTTATTTGAATTAGGTATGTCTAAATTGTAGTATTATAGTATAAGAGGTTACATTACTAGCGTTAATTAGATTTTAATAATAGCTTATTCACGTGATTATTACTATTAATTAAATTTCATTAATAGTTGAATCCGATTATATACATTAGATTTTACGCATCTTTTTACTCATTTATTCAAGTTGATCACACTAGAATAAATAATTAAGCAAGTTTTTTTTCGTGAATAAATTTTTTTATCATGCAATATTTGTTCCATAAAAAACAAAAAGATCATCATTTTATTTCATCTTCTGGTCAGAATGTTAAAATGCCTCTAAATACTAATTATGACTTTTCCTTTATTAGGAGAAAAAAAGGAATTAGTTAGGATATTAATTCTTTGCTAATCCTCCATTAGTTTGTAGCTAACAATTTTTTTTTTGATAATTCATTAATAAATAGTATAATCGATAAATTTTTATTATTTATTTGTAAAAATTGTTTATTGAAGGAGTATCAAATGTAGGGTGATGTATTGATTTGTTTGATTTAATTTTAAAATTTATTGATTTACTTATCGGTTGTTTATGGACATGCTAAATCGTTGTAGAACATTACCCATCGGTTATTGATTAATCGATTTAATCGTTAAAATTTGATTTAAAAAATTACTTAGAAACAAGGTGACAACCAAATAAACCATGTATATGAGTTGAAAAATTGTGTCTTGCTCAAAAGCAAATCTATTCACAATTTAGAATATATGAGAGTTTGAAACAGTAAAAAATATGCGTATGAACTAAACTCTAAGTCAAACACTTTATATACTAAATGGTATAAATATATATTTTTAATTTACTAGGGGGTTATCAATTACTCGTTAAGAAAAGACATCAACCCGTTAAAAAGCAATACTTTGATAGTAAGAAAATCAGAAATGTTACCAAAACCACCAAATAAATAATTTATTACCGATAAATCAATAATTTTTTTATTTGATTTTATACTGTCTTAGTCAAATGAATGAGTTAAATTGAATTTGGGAATATTCAATCGAATTGAGTTTAAAAAAAGCGAGTCACATTACTTGGAGTGAAGTGGACTAAATTCCAAGTCATAGCCCATTCTACCAAATTCTTTTTAAGTTTTATTTCATTTATTTGTGTACTGTAGTAACACTTTTTTTCTTATATATGACTGCATATAATACATCAACAACAACAACATATTAAACAAAATTTTACATGGATCAATTTAGACAACATATTAACCTAATGTTAAAATAGGTTAAATTAAACATATTAAAGTAAATTTAATTAATAAAATAAACAGATCACTAACCCGTCTAAATATAAACAAACTAAAGAAATCAATGATTTTATATTATTATGAGCTGATTTTACTCCGTCCAAAAATTAAATATCATCATACTTGTTTATGTATTTTGTTTTTGACAGGTACGACCATTATCTTGTGACTAATGCTGACTGTTTCATTATTATCAACACATAAACACGAGCATTACGTATTAAGACCATCATTTCAAATACTACACTTGTCAAAAATAATTGGTGAAGATCCATTTCTACCAAGGACGCTTAATTCGGTAAATTATTTTGAGGAATGATGTTGTCTTTGCTGTTTTCTTGAATCTAAATTTGTTAGTCTCGCATTGTGAGCAAGTTTATGAGAAACTTGAAAATATTTGATGAAAATCAAAATCTAATCTAATTTCATGGCCAAATATATATTTAAAGATAAAATTCTCAAAATCCATATATCTACTGTCTAATAGTTAATAAAACACTAAGCCTTATGTTCTCTTGGAGATTAAGTATCTCAACTATTATGTATTTGATGATTGTGAAAAGAAGAAATAAAGAGTAGTATTTATATGGTTACTACACATTTTAAATTTGTGATTCAGTTTTTCACCTTTTCTATTGGGAATGAATTCATCCCCTCCATCCCCCAATTCATATTTAACTTGACATATGAAATTTAAAAAGTTACGCAACATTTTTAAACTTTGGAATCTTAAAATAAAAATGTATAGTCTTGTAAATCTTGCAACCCTGTCAGGCTGTAGGAATTGGAAAACTTAACAAAATTTTAAAAAAAGACATCATCTCTGAAATAACATACTTAAACTGAAACAGAAGATTCTTTTTTTGTATTTCTTGTATAAAAGAAATGTAAACTTGATTTTGTCACAACACACTTCAACCTTTGTTTATGACATTTCTAATTTTTGGAGGCAGCAGATTATTATGTTGTTCATCTTGTATTCCTAAGATACTTATAACAAAACTTTGAAGAACTTGGTAATAAACAACAAACTTTAAAGAGTATTTTCAAAACTAGAAAATTTAAGACTATCAAAGAAAATAGAATCACAAACTGATTAGAAACAAAAATAAAAATATTTTTCTCAAAGAAAGAAAATCGAGCCCACTGAGTGGTGTCCCCTTAAAGAAAATTATTTCCCTGAAGTACCCGAGGTTAACGGAATATATTCTCCCAGGATAGAACGATCTTACTCACCGGTGTATCGGTACCTAAACCCACGGTGTCAACAAACCACTCAACATATTAAAATACTCATTGAATACTAGAGTTAGTAGTAGTAGAAGAAGTCCAAAAAATATAGTTCAACTAAAATGAGAGGAAATCGCTCAATTTATAGAAAACAAAGGGTAGAGTGAAAAGTTTCTTATTGTGCCTTACCGAAAAGGTAACAAACCTTTGAAAATGTTACAATCTTTCGGAAAGATCACAATCTTTCATAAAAGTCACAACTTTTCATAAAAGTCACAACTTTTCATAAAAGTCACAACTTTTCATAAAAGTCACAACTTTTCATAAAAGTCGCAACTCTTCATAAAAGTTGCAACTCTTCATTTTCCATTCACACCTTTTAAAACCCAACAATCTCCCGCATGAATGGGGAATGACTCCAAGACAAAGAAATGGACAAGTATGTGTACTTTACAAGAAAGAATTTATTGCATCTGGATAAGTAAATTTCCCCTTGGACTTTCTGTAGTGAACATATGTCGAATATACTCGGTCAATTGGTAGATTCGATATCTTTGAACTGTCGAGCTTTGGTGTATACCTAGACAATCATATGTCACACAATTAACCCTTTTCGTTTATGATTCTTACGATTGTGTTCCTTTTAGTCATGAACACCTCCTGGTTTCATAAGTGTATAGAGAATAAACTTTTGACAATAATTCTCTTTAAAGCGGCTTACACTTCACACTCACATAGGTGATTTATAACCGTGTTATTGCGTATATACACTATTTGGTCAAATATGTCAAACTTAGCAAATCATTAAAAATATTAAGCTTTATGAACTCATTAAAAAGCCTTAATGTTGTATTCTTTGTCTTCATCGTGAGAATGGATTGAGTTTGTTGACAATGTTGAACTGTCACTCAAAACTTTGTTTTTCTCCTTGAATCTAGTTCTTCGGATCTCAAGTCTGTTAGATAGAGTTACCTCCATGATGACTTATCCTAAGCCGTAAACCCATTCTCTTACATGATGTTTAACCTTTCTCTCCATTTAGGCTTTTTTGTAAGTGAATCCGACACATTATCTTTTGACTTTACATAGTCAGTTTTGATAATTCCATTAGAGAATAATTTTCTAACGTATCATGTCTATGTCCTATATGACGAGACTTTCCATTATACATTATGCTCTATGACCTACCTATTGCATCTTGAATATCAAAGTGTATGCATACTAATGTCAATCATTTGGGCCAAAAAAGAATATCTATCAAGAAATTCCTGAGTCTTTCAACTCATTCTTCGACCTTATCTAGAGAACCTAGATCAGAGATCATTGTAAAACTAGTGATACATGTCTTCTTGTTTTGGAAGATTTCCAAGAGATTGCTCCTCTACCAAGAGTAAATACATATTCACACGTGGATTTTGCTTTATTTGTCCGGTGATCATATATGCATCATTATATCCTTTCAATACTATTGGATATTGTTATAATGCAAGACATAACTTTGAGTATTTCTTAGATACTCCAAAACATTTTTTATTGTCATCTAATGAGTTCAATTGGGATCACTCGTGAACTAACTCAATTCATTAATAGCACATGTTATATCTGATCGTGCACACTTCGTGATATACATCATACTTCTTTATACTCTAGCACAATCCAATTGTGAATCATTTTTGTCTTCACTCCTTTTAAATGCAAAATTCACATTTATTGGAGACTTGAAAATATTGAAATCCAAATATTTAAACTAGTCAAGTACCTTTTCAATAAAATGAGACCGTGACAATGCTAAACATTACGGAGTTCTAAGGATTCTTATCCCTAAGATCGCATCAACAACTCCAACATTTTTCATATCAAACTCTTTTTATAGCATACATTTTGTAGCATTTACGTCATTAGTGTCTCTATTGATGATCAACATATCACCAATGTACAAACAAATAATGACCTTGTGATTTTAATGTGAACACATATTTCACTTCTATCATTCTTAAATCCATTTGCCAACATAGTTTGGTCAAATTTCTTATGTCATTATTTGGGTGCTTATTTTAGTTCATAAAGTGACTTAACAAGTTCACGCACTTTCTTTTCTTTACCAGGAACCACAAAACCCTCGGATTGTTTAATGTAAATTTCTTCCTCTAATTCTCTGTTTAAGAGAGTTGTTTTCACATTCATTTAATAAGTTGGAGTTTATATACCACAGCTAACATAATTAACATCCAAATGAATGTAATTCTAGTTACTGGCAAGTATGTGTCGAAAAAATCAAGAACTTGTTTTTGTCTAAAGCCTTTGACAAAAAGTCTTGTTTTATATTTGTCAACAGTTTCGTCGACTTTCATTTTCCTTCTAACGATTCACTTTGAACCCAATGGTTTATTTCATGGAGGAAGATCAACCAACTTCCAATAAGATTACTCAACATTAAGTCAATCTTACTATTGACACCATTTATTCAAAAGGATGAATCTACAAAAGAAACAAGAAATGGTACAAAATCATATTCGAAGGAAGTAGATGTCCTATTGACATTTACTACGCCTGTGAATCTCTTTATAATGTACATTCTCCTTTTGTTCTTTCCAAGGTCGTTTAGACCTTTCACTAAACCACTCAAGTCTGATTTTACAATCCACAGTCGTAGATCCTATTTTAATCCTTTTAGGAATAGGAACTTGGACTTTGGCAAGACACCCCCACACATTGAAATATTTCAAGTTGGATTTCCTTCCTTTTCATTTCTAATATGGAATAGATTGTGTTCTGAACAAACAAAATTGCTTTCTATTTTAAAAGACAACTTTGTTTTATTCCCTTTTAAAGTAAGGATAGTTCCTTCACACAGGTTTTGTGGTAAACTTGAACTTATAAGTAATGCACCCATCATTTCCTTTGAAGTTTGATTTTTTTATTAGATTGAGGTGAATAGGCAGCAATTTGATGGATGATTCCACTTTTCAAATATCTTTATGCAAAATGATATTTATAGTCTCCATTTTATACCCAGTCTAGCCGTTATTCGAGGACGAATGTTCCAAGGGGAAGATATTGTAACACTCCAGAAAGTTTTTGAACTAAGACTCGAACCGTTCTTCGTAGTGATTGAGATTTTCGCAAGGATTTTAATATTTCTTGAGTTGTAAGGTCACTAGATGTAGTACCTTAAGTTCCAAGAAGAACCAAAGAGAAAAGCACTCAAGTCATTCCTAAATTTTCTTAAGTTTTGGGTCAACTTCAACTGGCCATAACGTTAAGTACGGAATGAGTTAGTAGATCCATAAGATATTAAATTAAAGCTCTTCGAGTCCTCTTTCCAACGCCACTAAGTTTTCTCAATTTTGAGCTCTGAGTAAAATGTTACGACTGATTTACTAACGACAAGCAAACCTGGCAGCAGCTCCGTGATGGCTCCGCGATACGGACTTCAGTGCCCGGTGAAAAATAATTCCGACTCCCCACTCGTTTTAATTATTTCTTTAGGGGTATTTTAGTCGTTAAAATCCTTAGAAAGTCATCTAAATTTCCCTAAACGTGTAGAAAATCAGTTTTTGTAAATCAAAACCCTCTCATCCACTCCAAAAATTCTATGCTCAAGAAATGCTAAGACTAGGTCTATCTTCCCAGATTTTGCTTCAAATTCTTCAAGAAGATGCTAAGTCTAGGTCTATTCCCTGTGTGTAAAAGTTTTCTCCGCGACACGGTTAGTACGCAGACTCCTCTTTCTAAATATTTAATTTCACGAGTAATTATTTAAATGATCTTTGCGTCACGAAATTGTTCCAAGAAAGTGATTTCGTGACGTTTTCTCATATTTATCTATCTAAAAGTACTCCCAAACATCACGAGATCTTTCCTATCACAAATCACAACCTTGAATTCATAAATCACATTCCAGGTAGAGTTAAGAGTTATGTTTTGAGAATTCATTCGAACATTGTAAGAGTGTCCCTTTGAGCCTTTTTTAGGAGTCTTCTACAACTTCTTAATAATTTGTTTCAAGGATCGAGTAAGTGAGTAAGAGTATGTGTAAAACATTTTCATGTGTCTACCTTGTCATCACGACATCTTTCATATAATGAACCATAACTCTTGAATTCATAATTCAAATTCAAGAGAGATAAAGAGTGGAGTTCAAGAAAGTATTTGGGTACAATTGTGAATCCATAATTGAGATCAACTATTGATTTGAGCTAAGATTTGAGGAAGTAAGTAAGAGAATGAGAAGAGTTGTATACATGAGTTCCAAGTATTTATGTAGACCTTCGAGTTGAGTCGTTCATGCCCATAAATTATGCATGGACTCCATAAACTTGAGTATCACGGAGAGGAGTAGTATCTTCAAGTTCTAAATCTTGAGTATTGAGTTCGTTATCCCCTTTGAAATTATATTTCTAATCATGGGACTAATACATGTTCCCATGAAGCCTTTGAGTTGACTACTTCGTGCCCATAATTCCCATAAATGCTATAAGTCAAACAATATTGAGATAAGAAGTGTCTTTGAGTCCTTAAGTTGAGTAGTTCATGCTCATAATTACGCATTAAACCTCCAAGTTGAACATCATTAAATCATCCATAAACATGAGATCACGAACCTTAAATCCATAATTCAATTCAATGAAAACAAAGATCAAAGTCAAGAGATGTTAAGAGTCATGTCTAGAAGTTAAGAGCAAGTCAAGTGAAGTTACCAAAGTTTTCAAGGGTCTTTTACAAATGTTGTAACTTTGTTTTAATACTAAGAGTTTCAAGTTAAGCTAAGAGTAAAAAGTTGATTTCACCTCTCAAAAAGCAATAGGGAACTAAGTATTACCAAAGAATTTATAAATGTTTTCACATTTAATATAAGAGAAAACTTAGATTTCCAAAAGAGTTTTGAGCAAGAAAATGAAACAACGATTCCCAAAGAGTTTTTAAGCCATGTGTTGAGCAATTATTTCAACCCAAAGAAAGAAGTTTGTTTTAAAAATATATGAGCTAAGTATATTTTGGGAGTAGTATTGAGCACCGATATGGGGATGCGAGTTCATATTAACTCAAGTCTACATAAAACCATGTAGCCATCGTAAAGGATCATACTTTTTAGATGACTCCATAAGTTAAGCTAGTGGATCCACTAAGTTAAGTTAGATCCTATATTGATGGCAAGTTATATGATGGTCCTTGGAAGCATGAGGGTAAAGTGTTTTATCACCACTTAGGCTCATAGTGGTGGTTTTCGGTTAGAAAAACTCGCACAAAAACTATATACGTTATTATATAAGTAAAGTTTAGTTTGTTATTACATTTTCTTTAACAAACTAAGTCGATGTTACTGTTTTATAAATCTTTTCATATATTGCATATGTATTGTTGTTTTATATTGAATCGAGTATATCCATAGTTGAGTCTCATGTCTTTGAGTTGAGTATCTAATCTTTGAGTTGAGTATCTTATCCTTGAATACTTTTGAGTTGTGTAAATTTGAGTATCGTTGAGTATTCCTTGAGTTGAGTAAGTTTGAAAAGAGGTAAGTATGTTTCCATTTTATCAAGTTTCAGCTTATGTTATGCTTTAGAATTTCGCTTACATGCTCGTACATTTCACGTACTGCATTTGGCCTGCATCTTCTCATGACGCAGACACATGTATTCAGGATCATCAACAGGAGCTTCGTTGAAACATCCAAGAGTTCGAATTGGCTATGGTGAGATTCTTTGATTCCGGAGGATTTCATTTACTTTTAAGTTTAGTCATTATGTCGTGGATCTTGTCCCGTCTTCCATCATTAGAAGTTATAGGCTTTCTAGTTAGTCAATATAGTTGAGGATTCTATATTAATTATTTATTTTAATAAATATTTTAAAGACATAAGTTGCCTATTTTATGGCGAATTGAAAATATTATACTCCCTCCGTTTCAAAAAGATTGGCCTAGTTTGACTTGGAACGGAGTTTAAGAAATGAGAGAAGACTTTTTAATCTTGTGGTTCTAATTTAAAGATATGTCAAATGTACCAAAATATCCTTTAATCTTGTGGTCTTAAACATGCCACGTGAAAAGTTAAAGTTAAAGTGTTGCCAAAAAAAGAAATGGGTCATTCTTTTTGAAACAGACTAAAAAGGAAATAGGGTCATTCTTTTTGAAACGGAGGGAGTATTTTTCAGAGTTTTCTTTTGAGTTAAGGTTTTTTATTTCAGTTTCATGAGTTTTATGTTTAAGCTTTTGTATGCTTAAGTTAGTCTTCCGCTTGTAGTCAATCAAGATTAGGGATCGCTTGGGGACCAACAATGGTTCTTGAGAGCCAGCCATGTCCAGGGTGTAGACTCGGATAGTGATATAAAATCATGAAAGAACCGATCTCATTTAAGAGTCGTTATCCCCCTAGATTTTTATTTAACATTCCCTTTTAGAGTAATCATTAAGAGACTTGTGCTAGCTCCTTCCAAGTTGTTGCACTATAAGCTGTTATCAGTAGAAAAGCTTGAGATGAACAACTCATAGGTTGTTGGGACCCTTGTTGTAAGTTACACTTTCATATAAATTCATCTCGCACAATACTTTCCATCAAAGTAGTCAATGTTTCCTGTTCCACAAACCAAATCTTTTGGGAGGAGTTTTGAAGTACGTTCAAAGATCCAAAAAATAATAATTCAACCAACTATGAATATAAAATAAGCGAAGTGCAAAAATGGATATTAGAGAGTTATAAAGTAAAAAGAGACATCTGTTTTCTCTATTGAACATAAAATTCAACAGAGCGTCGTACCATAGTCGATGACAAATTGGCAACATTTTTTACTTTAAAAAAACAAACGTAAAACAATTGATATAATTAATGAACATATTTGTAAATGGCGATTTTTAGAATAACCTGTTCAAACCATACAAGCCTACTAGGTGTGGGACATAGGAAAAGCTGAATAATAGGATGGCAATTTTTTAACCTGGATGTAGCTTGAAGATAAACTCCTCTTTACATGGAGCATCTCTTGGAAGATATCCTAGTTACCATGCTGCACCTCTAACTCATGCCACTTGTTCCAGAAATCAGGGTCCGTGAATTGAGATGAGTGCTTGTATAGTGCACGGGCATGTTCAATCTTTTCTAGGAACTTCTTAAATTCAGCATACATGTTAATATATCTTTTGTGTTCTTGGAACACTAAATTTCTCTCAGCATAGAGCAGAATAATTGTTGCAAATGCCACACCAAATAAAAAATAAGTACATCAGATTGTATTGATACCAACATATATATACAATTTCAATAAGTAATAACTCGAATTATAGAAATATAATACTCCCTTCTTTAAAAAAGAATGACCTCCTTTCCTTTTTAGTTTGTTTAAAAAAGAATGACCTCTTTCTTTTTTTGGTAACATTTTAATTCCAGTTTTCCACGTGGCATGTATAAGGCCACAAGATCAAAGGACAATTTTGTACATTTAACCTAACTTTAATTTAAGACCACAAGATACAAAAGTCTTCTTTATACTCTTAAACTCCGTGCCAAGTCAAACCAGGTCATTCTTTGTGAAACGGAGGGAGTATTAGTTAGCAATAGAATTTTCCAACCGAAATATTAGATCCTCTTATCTACAATTCTAGTGACAAAATGATATAATAGCGTAAAAAGGGGACATTGAAGAGTAGTACTTACTTTTGCAACTGTCTCTTTTCACAACAAACAAACAAAAAAGCATAACAAAGTATATACAACATATATCCAGTCAATTTTGTATAACCGAGAAGAAGAGAAAACTTACTATTTTTAAGCCAATACCATTTTGAGGCCACAAAACTACTAAAGCATGTTGAGAGGCATATGAAATGTAAACAGTTAATAAAATCCTTGAAATGTAGGCAACATATCATCTGAAAAAGATTTTTCTTAAACAATAGGGAGAGAATTTAGAAAGGCATCCCTATTTTCTTGTTATACATGCCATGCTTTCAAAGTACCCTTTTTAATAAAACCCTTTGTTCAAACTTGCACAAAAGAGAGATTTAATGATCTCAAGGTAACTCAAAAATACAAGCACGTGTGAATTCAATGCAAAAATTATTAATTTTTTTCCGTTCATCAAACAAATAAGAATGATTGAAGTTTTTCTATTTCGAATAGTCTTGGATTTAATTCGTGTTATTTTGGCTGGATTATTGTAACTGAATATTTCTAGAAAAAAAATATCACAAGTAAATAGAAAGATTATATTTAAGCAAATGTTCGAATTAAATGGTAAAAGGTAGATATCACAAAGCCTCCAAAGACCATTTGACAAACAATATATAACTTATTAGTGATTAAATATCTATTTCTTGTTCTTCTAAAGCTCTACTTTTACAAACCAAATCACCCAATTTTAATCGCTATTAAGATTTAAGAGATACGAGAAATAATTAGCATTATGCTTTAGGAATACGTGACAAATATAAGATCTACCAAACCAGGCTCTTTATTTATATTTGTGTTATTGATGCGTGAAAGGTCATTTTGCAGTTGATGTGATGGCGATGATCGCTTAAGAATGTTTAATCTTCTTTGTAGAAAGGATGTGAGACTACTGGGAGGTAGATTATTTAGGATTAATGGGAATGTAAGTTTTTTTCTCCCAGGATAATGTAGGATCCTAGTTATCATTAGTTGGGGTTGGTGTAGAGTCTAGGTTTCCCTCCACTAGGTTTTTAAGTTTATAAGAATACTAGGGAAACAACCCGCGCTTCGCGCGGGACGATGTGTACCCAATTATGAATGCATTATAAGTTATTAGAGTACTTGATTGTCTTCAATATAATTTCTGTCTGAATCAATATGTATCAATAGTAATTGTATTGTCATTTTATTTCTTAGTAATAGTATGTTTTGTTGCACATAATTTTCTTTCTGTACCATGCAACCGATGTACATTTGTGTTGTCTTATTCATGGTTTTGATACATTACTGCAATTGATATGGAAAAGTTTCTATAGTAATTATGTGTAGACATTTTTGCTGTTAGCAAGTATTTCATTAACATAAATGACATTATATGTCTTGTGCTTTCTATATAATCAAGTGCCGCTTCTACAACATAAAACCAATTAGTTATTTTGATAATGTGTATTGTACGTTATTATCAATAATACATAAAGTTGTATATCATTTTTGTCTATGTAAATAGTCAGCTATGTATGCATACTTGTCAGGGTAATGTTGGCTGCTTTATGATTGTCCATGAGTCTTTTAATAGTTATGTTGAAATAGTATCCCCTGTGATTTGTGCCAGAAGTTTTATTAGCAATCTTCCTATTCTATACCATTATTTATTGAAGGAAGGAATGGAGAGAGAGAGAGTGGTGATAATTTGGTGATCACATAGGCTATTATGTGTCAAAAAGCTCGATGCATCCCGTGCACCAATCAGATGTTAATGGTATCGTTATGTGCTTTATTAGTAGGTGTGTAATTACTTCGTTTAATTATCATTGGCAACGAAAAAAGGAGTTATTCATATAAACTAACATACTGGAGCCAAAAATGTCCGCATATATTTCAGCTTTTGATTTTCTAGTTTAGTAACTACTGGAACTTGTTGACGATATGTTATTTTTGTTAGAATCAGCAATTCTGGAATATTAGAAAGCATTTTTTCATAATAGTACGTGTCCATAAGTTTATGAAACATGGATACAGTTTTGTAACATAGATTGTGCTTTTTAATTTGGAAGTTTAGTAAATATGGAAAACCATTATGTTATGATACTAAGTGTTGCCAAGGGAAGTTTGTGGTGATGAAACCCAAGAGAACCCCATGTTATCAGGTCTTAGAATGTGCTTATAGATGGGATGTTTGGGGAACGGTACATGTTAATTAAAAGTAGGATGATAATGGCGTAACAGACTTGCAGACCAAGGATAATTGAAGAAAGCTAGAATGATGATTCATCAACATATTGAATAGGCGGTTATCATTGAAATTTGAATTAAATAATAACTGATTTAGTAAGTGTCCAAGTGTGTTGTCTGTGAAGCATGTTAATGAAGGAATTCACGGCCTAAATATTTTATAAATATAAATATATCATAGGAGGCAACGCTATGTTCAGCAGGATTGCAAATGGTACACAACAATACCTTGTCCTCTTAGTATATATAGCATGGGCAATGGAATTTGATTAGCGATTTAAGTTAAATTCATGTTACTAAAGGGACAGAACAGTTATTGAAGGATTGTTACAATTATAATGTGTTGTAGCACAATACAAATTGAATAGGAGGCAGGTAGTCTGAATTAAAGGACATTGCAGCAACAATTTGAATAGTAACCCCCGAGGGGGGGAGCAAAGTGAAGAGGTAACATGAGTTAATAATCTATCAGTACATAAGGCGGTGGCTCCTTTTGATAATTGCCTGGTGGCACTTCTATGCTTGTGGTGCGAATGAAGGCCCTCAGGTGAGCGTGTTGTTGCCGCAGGTAGTGGATTCACAGATTAGGGAGCTTATCGTATGCCCATTGAACGTGATTCAGAGGTAGTTCAGCTTCTGAATGTAGAGTAACTACAATTGTTAACTTTGACCAACAATAATGAAATAAAAGTTATAATGTGTGAGTTACCTGATAATTCGGTAAGAGGGTTTAGCTTTAAACGGTCCAACGCGGTTATTTATTCATTCAATATGGTTCTGCGTGTTTATAGATTGTAGAAATTAAAGCATCACTTAATAGGGTACTTCAAATTAAGGTGAAGGGTGTGAGGGTGAGACAGACAATAAATGGGGAAAGACGTAAATATATATATGTATGTAACCACCTGGTTACCTGGTTTGTCTGAGGTTTTGATGAAGTTTAGTTGTAGCCACAACAGGAGGATATATAGTAGGACATCTGGTAGTCCATAGAGAAGAATAGAAGATTTTAAGTGTTGCATTAATAAAATAAGACATGAAAATGTGAACTGGTGGAAGAAGCACTGCATTCAGAATATGTATGTGTTTATACGTTATCGAAATTCAATAGCTTAAGGGTGTGAGGGTGGTACAGCCAATAAATGGTGGAAGGTGTAAATTTAATAATTTAGGGAGAGAGTTGATTACCTCGACTGAGAAGGGATTTGTTTGAGTTTCTTAGCAGCCATAGCAGGAGGCAGTTTGTCTGTGTCCGTAGTAGGACTCCTGAAAGATGTTAAAGAGGAGAAACACATATTAAGCGTTGGGATCAAAGGAAGGGGATGAAAATATAAACCGGGAGTAGAGGAACCCTTGTACATGGGGAAACTAAGTTAGGCGTAAATGTTGAATTAGTAGCACG
The DNA here is from genome assembly GCA_016801875.1 of Solanum sitiens. NCBI lineage: Eukaryota > Viridiplantae > Streptophyta > Magnoliopsida > Solanales > Solanaceae > Solanum > Solanum sitiens. Next base: position 590,274 of record JABWTJ010000543.1, on the reverse strand, counting down.
GCTAAGGGTGGGATTTTTTGACATAGGATAGCAAATATTAGATGCAAATACATATCGAGTAACAACAAAATTTAATACCTATTGGCATATGTATATCAACTGATAATGCTTATACTTAAGATTGAGATATGAAATGTATAGAAGATATAGTCTAATGAGAATGGAAAATAACACTCTCGCCACTATCAAATTTTGTGTGTAAAAAGTTTATGCAAGCACAAGTGAAATTAGTAATATAATTACGGATGAAAAAACATCAAACGACTATGCAAATATAATAACAGTAAGATCTTCATGAAAAGTGCAGAAGTTAGCCTTGAAATATGTATGGAAGTGCAGCAAGTAAATTTGTTTTTTTTTAAAAATTAATAACAAAACCACCCTCGTGCAAGTAGGAGTAGGGATTAGAAACAGAGAGTATGTAATACATAAGGCAGTGTTCCTAATAAGCAGAGTATGTGTATACAGTTGCGAAGCAATAATGTTGTAATTGAAAGCATATGTAGGATTTGGGCTTGGTGAATGGTTTGTGCAGAATGTAGGGTAGTGATGGAGAGGTAGCGATAACATCATTTTAGCGGCCGAGTGAAGATGTAAGGCGTAGGGGACGGGGAAAGAACGATTAACAGGGAAAATAGTTACTGCAAAGAGGGCAGGGCAAGAGAAGCGTACCTGGAGGTATTGCAGATAGTTCTTAGCTTGTGGGGGTGCACAAAAGATGCGTTGAATGCAATTGAAGTAGGAAGTTAGAGCCTTTGAAGGAGTAACGACCGAGAAATCAATTACTACGAAGAGGGCAGGGCAAGAGAAGCGTACCTGGAGCTATTGCAGAGTGTTCTTGGGGATTGTGGGGGTGCACAAAGGCTGTGTTGAATGCAATTGAAGGAGGAAGTTATAACAATTGAAGGAGTAATGGACGGGAAAACAGTTACTACGAAGAGTGCAGAGCAAGAGAAGCGTACCTGGAGTTATTGCAGATTGTTCTTGGATTGTGGGGGTTGCACAAAGGCTGTGTTGAATGCAATTGAAGGAGGAAGTGAGAGCAACTGAAGGAGGAACGACTGTTTGAGGGGGTATTTGTAATTGGGAGGCGGTGGCAGCGAAGAGTTACGCTGGATGGTAAGGGATGTGTCTGAATATAGGGAAAGGGGTATTTTGGGTATTTTTTTAAATTGAAAGTGAATGCAGGCTTCTGGGGCTGCCACGTCACCGGGTTGAGATTTTCCTTTATATATATACAAGATTAAAAGAATGGACCCGAAAAATCAGCTTCCACTATCAAGCTAATATGTTAAGGCGTTCAGCTTGCATCTCCATCACGAATCCTCATCTGTATGGTTAGTTATCTGGTCATGAGTCATTTGTTAAAGTTAGTTACAATATGTGTGGTTATAGAGATTGTAGCAAACAAAGCAGGTGAAGGGTTTGAGGGTCACACAATCAATAAATGTTGAAAGGCCTGAGTAAATTTCAGAATGTATTGTAAGAGGTGATTACCTATTTTGAGAGGAGATTTTTTCAAGTTGCGGCGCATCAACAGTAGCACAGACAGTTCTTTTTCATCCATAGTAGGCGATAAAGAGGAATAAAATGAGATATGCATTGTATAGAAGGTACAATCAAATGTTCTTGTACAGTAACATTCTCCCCATAGTGAAATACCATTGGTAAGAAGTGTAGGCAAAAATTATTGCAAGTAGTGTCTTTTTCCCTGTTTATCATAGTATGTGTAATATCCTATATCAGAGATATAGCACAACAATTGAGCTACAATTAATAAATTATGTGTGAAGTGAATAAATACTTTGATGCTACCCAGCGCGATAATGCATACAACAACTGCTGGTTTATCGCACCAGCGCATTGGAAGCCTTCAACTGAGCCGTCTTTGTTTACACCAGACGCAAGCCTTTAACCGAGCCGACCTTGTTTACACCAGACGCTCCATTCCAATCTTGTACTGTGGTGTTACTTTCTGAACTGACGTATTCTCTATGGACGAATAAGGAGCAACAGTCTCAACTCCTGGGGTTGCCTGCACACAGCAATATGCTCTAGGCTTGTGGGGCACTGAAGCTACAATTGCCTTAAAAACATGTCCATGTTTAACTTCTAAATAAGCTATTGATTGTTCAAGGAATATATCTGGATTGGTTATTCTAAGATATCTTTTCATACTCTGCTTCCAGTAAAGACTCTCATTTCTCGAGGTGGTTCAACTCACATGTGGAGGTTATAGATTTCTGACGAAAACTCTACCTTAGACACAATTATGTTTATAAAATAGGAACGATTACCCCTTTTTATTCCAAACAAAGAAGTAAGATCTACCGTACATAGGTTAAGAAGATAGAAAAGGGAATTTATGGATTCCTCAAGCTTATACGCAAGTTACATCCTAGCTCAATCATGCAGGTACAGATATCTTGCACTCTCTCGAGACAAAGGTTTAGCTTCCATAACATAAAAAAAACTAGAAATTGTAAGGTTCCTTTCCTTGAGAATACAGTTAACATTTAATATAACATTCCATAAAAAATGAAGTCTTTAACACGTGTTCCCATCTCCAATTGAAAGTACTATTACAATGTACAATACCTCACAATATGTTTGTGAAATAGTTCGTCTGGAGTAATAGTAAACGTCCGAGTTTGTCAAGTTGTTTAAGCATTTGATTTTTTTTCCTTGTGCATATGTGACCTCGAGTGAAGGAAAATGAAAGAATTCGTAGGAAATTTATATATGGAGATATTTGATATAGCAGTAGCAAAACAAAATGGATAAGAAATACTTGATCATTGGTAGAATTTCAATGACACAAGAAGAAGAATTAAACATATTGTAAATCCTTGTCCTTAAGTAGCATCAAGAGGTGGTTGAATCACGGACAATGGATTTGATGTCGCCGAGGAAATCAAATAGGAAACTAACACTAAAAGGTTATCTAACGTTTTGAATCACATTGATGATTTCACGAAGAAGCACTATGTGCCCATATAATGTTGTAAATATTATGGTGCAACAAAAATGTTGATGCAATGAATTCTAAGAAGAAAAAGTGCCTTTTCTAGAGATGAAACATTCCAGACATTTTCTTGAATATTTTTGGAGTGTTTTGGACAGGAAAATAGGCATTGAATATTCTCAAAACATATAGTTATATAAAAAATTGCATATATAAGTGAAAAGAAATCAGAGAGCATACCTTGTAAATGCAAAGTTTCACACAGAGGCCTTAAGTATTATAGATATATCACATAAGAATACACAACTCTCTTTAGTATGGAAAAGGAGAATGCACATCAAATCGCAAAACAACCTTTTCAAGATTTTAGTAAAGTGATTAAGTATTTTGAAGGTATTAGTGCCATGGTCTAAGGAGTTTCCAGTTTGGTAATGCCATGACCTGCGGTCCAAGTGATCAGCAAACCTACAAAGTAATTTTTGCAACATGTGAAGCAAAGACAAATATGAAAGAATTAATAGAGGAAGCAGAAGGAAAAGTGGAGGACACAGGGACAGGGAGCCATCTCTGAATGGAGGAAGAGTAATTGTGTACTGGGAGAGAAAATGTGTGGTAGTGAAGCCATGGAATATGGGAAGACGGCAAAATTGCAAAACATGGAATAATGATTTTCCTTTTCAGAAGCCGCAATAAATAAATAAATGTATTTGCGGAATGCTGAGTGGCAAGTTCGAAGGCACTTTCTGAGTAAAGCAGTGAAACATTCTACGTAAAAAGCAATTAAATACGAATCAATAGTGAATGTAGTGAATAGAAAAGAGAATGGTAATACAACATACCTGGATGGTTAACACAGAATTTAGGGCGGGGTTTTGCAGACCTTCAAAGGCAGCAATGGAAAACTTATCAAGATGGGGGAATTTAAAATATTGCAGAAAGAGGTATTGTATAAGGAAATCTTCTTGTTCATTGACATTCTAATCCCATTGGTATAATTATTTTGCAAAGGGATTGTTGATTTACATATTGACAACAGGGGTGGGTTAGTAATTAAGGAGCATATTAATGGCAGTGAAACAAAAGTGAATTTAGTATAAATTATGGGTGTGTTCAAACATCTAACGGTTATTTTAGAACAATGACAATTAAACCATAACAAAAGAAAGAGTATGGAAGAGACCCTTGGACTGTGTATCAAATTGAAGCAAATGATTCCGAGTGGATCATGTAAAATAATAATAATAAAGCATGCGTGTAACAAAGAGAACAATGGAGTATGTACAAAAGTGATTCCAATAATCTAATGTTAAGAGCGGCGTGCCTTGAGTAAGCGCCGGAAATTGATGGATGGTGGGGGCGCTGTTCAATTGTGGAGAATGCAGGTGAGGAGAAAGCTAGCGGGAGGGAGAATTTAAGAAGGGAATGGAGGTTGTGCGGAGTAAGTGATGCATATAGCATATGAAGGTTTATGGAGGCGTTATTTGAAAGAGCGAAGGGGCGGTAGTGAAGAGTTACGGTGGATGGGAAGGGAAGCATCTGAATACATTAGCATTGGGTGCATAGTCAAATCCTAGTGTTAAAAAGTTTCTGCAAAGGGATTCTTCATCTAGATATTGGCAACAAAGATGGTCTAGGAAGTAAGGAACATATGAATGGGAGGGAAGCACAACTGAAGTAGTATGAAGTATGGATTAACAATCTTTCGCAAATGACTATGCGATATGTAAGTTACCTCATTAGGTATATATTTAAAAATGAGATATGAACTATATAGAAGATTTAAGAAAAGAGAACGACCAGCATGGCAAAGAAGTTCTCTAAATTAACATTCTGTCCACAATTACTGCAGTTCTTTAGATGACTATCAAATGAAAGTTACAAATCTCCCTTTAGTTTAACATCAACTATCCATAGTAACAATTTTGATCTGTGAATTGAAGCTATAATTCAATAAATTAAGTATAATTATTGATGGTATTTGTGCCCTATAAAAATTATAGAGGGAGTTAATCAAATATCTCAGTACTTACATTACAACACCCCAATTAAATTTAATTGTTCCAGAAGTTTGCGGTGAGTATTTGTGTGGGTTATGGAAATTAATTGCCAACAATCTAGACTGGAACATCAGTTCAATTAGTATAAGTTGGAACATAATGTTGTTCATATGGAACTTTATGGGGCAGAAAGGTAACATTATTGGCATAGTCTAATCCCATTGGTATAAAGTTTTTGCAAAAGGATTGTTGATTTACATATTCACAACAGGGGTGGGTTAGAAATAAAAAAACATATTCATGGGCAGTGAAAAAAAAGTGAAATCAGTATAAATTATGTGTTACGCTCAAACATCAAGGAGGGTTATGTAAGAATAATCACAATACAACCCTAATGAAAGAAATATTATGGAAGAGAACCTTGGAATATGTATGAAATTGAAGCAAATAAAGTCGATTGTACTATGTAAAATAATAACAACAAAGCCTGCGTGCAAGAAAGAGTGGAGAAGAGAACAATGGAGTATGTGCAAAAGTGATTCGAATTAACTAATATTAAGAGCAGCGCACCTGGATTAAGCGTCGAAAATTGTTGGATGGTGGGGGCTCTGTTCCATTGCGGTGTAGGCAGCGGAGGAGAAAGCTAGCAGAGAGAATAAATTAAGAAGAGGTTGGGTGGTTGGGTGGAGTAAGGGATGATTATAGCATGTGAAGGAGGAAGGTTTAATGGAGGTAGTATTTGAAAGAGTGAACGGCAGTGAAGAGTTGCGGTGGATGGGAAGGGATACGTCTGAATTTAGGGGTAGGGGCATTTGTGAAATTTTAAAAAATAAAAGTAAATGTTGGAATGTGGTGTTGTCACGTCACCGGGTTGAGATTTTCATTTATATATATATATGATTACTAGTTCTGGACACGTGCATTGGACGTGTGTCCGTCTCCATGGCTATCACTATACCCTCTGATACTATTTGTGCTAGTATAGATGAGTTTTGAATCACTAGCACCGTTTCTTGATTTTCTATTAAGATATTCAAAGTTGGTGATCGTTCTTGGAGCTTTCAACTCAAGATGATGGGTTTTTGTTGAAAGCTAGAAATAGTGTCATGTAAATGGGGATTATTCCCGCAGATAGCCCATTCGGTAGTATAAAGGGAATCGGTGGGAAGATGGAGTTTATTTGGTTCTGATTCATGATGGAATGAGCGATAAAAGGAAGAGTTTGTTGTTTTTGCCAATAGTGTGAACATATAGGCGTTTTGATCTTGCTATTTGAAGAGGTAAATTTATTTCGTTGAAGTTAAGAGAGAAAGTTATATTAATTGTAGATAGTCCAAATTTTAAAAATTTGATATTGTTGGGGGTCTATAAATTTTATGGGTTGAACTATTAAATTAGTAATTAATATTTGAATTGACCTTTATGCTTTAGGAATACGTGACAAATATAACGCCAACCAAACCAGGCTCTTTTATTTTATTTGTCTTATTAACGTGTGAAAGGTCATTTTGCAGTTGATGTGATGAAGATGATCCTCTAAGATAGTTTAATCGTCCTTCTACAATGGATGTGAGATTACTAGGTAGTTAATTATTTAGGATTAATGAGAATGTAAGTCTTTTTCTCTCAGGATAATGTAGGGGTCAAGTTATAGTTGGGGTTGGGATAGAGTCTAGGTTTGCCTCCACTGGTTTTTATTAAGTTTATAAGAATTGCTAGTTGTGGATGCGTGCATTGCACGTGCGTCCATCTCTACGGCTATCACTATCCCCTCCGATACTATTTGTGCTAGTACAGACGAATTTTGAATTACTAGCACCATTTCTTGATTTTCTATTGAGCTATACAAAGTTAGTGATCATTCTTGTAGCTCAATTACGACCCAAGATGATGGGTTTGTGTCAAAAGCTTGATATGATGTCATGTAAATAGAGACTATTTCCAGAGATAGCCCATTCACTATTATAAAGGGAATCAGTTGGAAGATATAGTTTGGCTGGTTTTGATTCATGATGGTTTGGGCAAGAAGAGGAAGAGTTTGTTGTTTTTGCCAATAGCATGAACATATAGGTGTTCTGATCTTGCTATTTAAAAGGGTAAATTTATGGCGATGATGTTATGATAGAAAGTAATATTAATTGTAGATACTCTAAATTTGAAAAGAATTATGTTGTTTGGAATCTATAAATTTTGTGAGTTGAACTATTAAATTATTAATGATTATTTAAATTGACCTTTCTACTTTAGGAATATATGACATATATAACGTTTACCAAATCAGGCTCTTTCAGTGTTATTTGTTTTATTAACGTGCAAAGGTCAATTTGCAGATGATGTGATGGAGATGATCCCTTAAGATAGTTTAATCGTCTTTGTAGAAGGGATGTGAGATTACTGGGTGATAGATTATTTAGGATTGATGGAAATGTAAGTCTTTTTCTCCCAACAATTGACCAAACTAAGCCATTATATAAAGTAATTCACCAAAATAATATGTTTTTTCAAAATTTTACAAAACTAGTATAAACGTATTTCACAGTAACGTTTTAGGGTATATTTTATTTTTAAAAGCTGACGGCGTTAGATTGATATACGTTACTCGTAGTAATGTTTTACTCCTAAAGCGTTACTCACAGTAACGTTTTAGGTGTAAAACGTTACTCGTAATAACGTTTTAGGAGTAAAACATTACTTACAGTAACGTATATCAACCTAACGCAGTTAGTTTTTAAAAAATGAAATGTACCTTAAAACGTTACTGTGAAATACGTTTACACTAGTTTTGTAAAATTTTAGAAAAATGTATTATTTTGATAAATTGTTTTATATAATGACTTAGTTTGGTGAAGTATTCATAATGTAGGGTCCAAGTTATCATTAGTTGGTGTTGGGGTAGAGTCTAGGTTTGCCTCCACTAGGATTTTAAATTTATAAGAATTACTACTTCTGGACACGTGCATTGCACATGTGTCCGTCTCCACGACTATAATTATCCCCTCTGATACTATTTGTGCTACTTCATATGAGTTTTGAATCATTGGCGCTATTTCTTGATTTTCTATTAAGATATTCAAAGTTAGTGATTGTTCTTAGACCCATTAAGACCCAAGATGATAAGTTTGTGTTGAAATCTGGAAATGATATCATGTAAATGGGGACTATTCCCGCATATAGCTCATTCACTAGTATAATGGAAATCGGTGGGAAGATGGAATTTGTTTTATTTTGATCCATGATGGAATGAGCGAGAAGAAGAAGAATTTTTTTTCCCAATAGTGTGAACATATAGGTGTTTTGGTCTTGCTACTTAAAGAGGTAAATTATGCCGTTGAAGTTACAAGAGAAAGTAATATTAATTGTAAATACTCTAAATTTGGAAAATTTGATATTGTTTAGGTTCTATAAATTTTTATGGGTTGAACTATTAAATTAGTAATTAATATTTGTATTGACCTTTCTACTTTAGGAATACGTGACAAATACAATGTCTATCAAATCAGGCTCTTTCATTTTATTTGTGCTATTAACGTGTGAAAGGTCATTTTTGTTGTTGATGTGATGGAGATGATCCCTTAAGATAGTTTAATCGGTTTTGTAGAAGAGATGTGAGATTACTTGGTGGTAGATTATTTAGGATTAATGAGAGTATAAGTCTTTTTCTCCCAGGATAATGTAATGGCTAAGTTATTATTATTCGGGGTTTGGGTAGAGTGTAGGTTTGCCTTTAATGTGCTTTTAAGTTTATAAAAAATACTATTTCCGAACACGTGCATTGCACGTATGTCCCATGCTAACTTGTGTGAAGTTGTTGTAATTATATATATATATATATATATATATATATATATATATATATATATATATATATATAATTCGAACACATGCTTTGCACCACGTGTATCCCAAGCTAGTTAGTCAGATACTTTGAAAATATTATAATAAGTGTGTGATAAGTTGTACAAAAATTGAAGAGAAAAACACAAATTCAAATCGATGAAAAAATAAATTTATTCAACCGATATTATTATCATTACAAGATACATCGACATATCGAAATACTGTTGTTGAATGAATTTCAAAAGGAATACTAGAACAAACATTAATTTTATGCAATTCTTATAATATATCATGTATTCAACTTGACAAAAGTTTCCTTTGCTTAATATAACATAACTCGTATGCTATATGTCGAGTGTGTTTTGAAAATATTTTCGTCTTAAGTTTCATCTCCTTTCAAAGAAGTTATATTCTCTATCTTTTTACATTTGCATACATATTAAGAATTAGTTGTCAAATAATGATTGTGTTTTGTAAAAATTGTATAGAACTTCAATCAACATATGTCTTCCTTAAAATTGCTATAGATGACATTGTCAATTTTATGGTGTACACCTATAAAAAGTTGTTATTATTAATGATAAAAATAATAATTGTAGGATATAAATCATAATTTCTTGTGCACCTTTGATTACTTTTATCTGCTTAAAAATTATTAGTGGCAAACTAATATTATGTACATTCTCATATAGTCATGTGTTATATACAAATATAAATTATCTAAAACATACTTCAGAGAAAAAACAAAAGATAGAAAAATGAAAAGACTCTAGTAATTATTTAATAAAGTTAAAAATAAATGAAGTTTGCAATTAATATCCCATATTAGTTTTTTCTTATTTATAAAGGTATTCTACCATAGTGAAGTATCAGTATGCTAACTGGTACTATTAACATGTTTGCTTTTCGTTATTATTTTTATTTATCAAGGGCGATTCGGTCATTTTAGCTCACAGCTTCCTTTTCTTTTCATTCCACGTGGTCATCTAGCCAGTGATGTGTTGTACGTGACATTCATGCCTCTTTCTACTTTAGTCTCGTGTTTGTTCTATTCTTGGTGGAAAAGACTTTTCAGTTCTCATATAGCAAAAAGGGAGCAGATAACTCTTTGATTCTTCGAAAGCTCTTTTCAATTTTCACAAAGGAAAGAAAAGGATATTAGCTTTCATCTTCCCTCTTTAATTTTGCTGCTTTAATTTTGCTTCAATATGCCATGCATTTTTGAACTTTGCTATAGATAAATACTTTTGGTTTTTCTTTTTTTGTAGTATCGCTTTAATTTTCAGGTAATTTTTGTTTTTAGCTTAGACTTTTTAATCACTTTCGAATTGTTGTCGACTTCTTCTTAATTATGAATTGGTTGCTATCAACTTTTTCTTCATTTTCGAATTGTTGTCAACTTCTTCTTAATTTTTGAATTGCTTGTTGTCGACTTTTTCTTCATTTTCAAATTGTTGTCGACTTCTTCTTAATTTTCAGATTGCTGGGTTTTTAGGGTATGTATTGCGTGTTTAGGTCCGAACTTATGAGTGTCTGTGTAGTTTCTTGTAATAACTCATTTTAGGGTTGTTAGAAAGTTTTTAATCCATTAAAAGTTGTATATGCTGGTTAAAAATTTATTTGATATTATATGTTCTTCTTATCCTATGTGACAATTCAGAGAAAATAGACATGGGTGTCTGCTTAGTCTCTTGCAATAGCTCAATTTAAAACTAATGTCTCAATTGAAAGTTTTTTAGAAGATTTTAATCCTTTAAATTATTTGGAAGATGTTGGAAAAGTTGTATATGTTGGTTTAAAATTATTTGATATATATGTTCTTCTCAATTTAAAGTTGTCTGCAAGTTTTAAAAACATTCACCATAGTTTGTAGTATTTATCAATGTCAATATCATAACGCTCGATTACCCATCCAAATCCATCAAAAACCCAAAAAGAGTTTGGCAATTTCAGTTCTATTTGATTTATGCTCTTTGCGTCTCTGAGTTATGGGCAATGATCTATCCACTTTGTATCGAAAATTTGAAATATTGTGGTAGTTAATAGATACTTATATTTTTGTTTTGTGCTAATATTAATTAAACATCAGAAACAACCTCATTTGCTTAGCCACAATTCATGGTGACTGATCATGTGTTCTGTCACCGTAACATTTGTGTAACCATAACTTGAGATAACATAATCTCTTCTCGAACGCATAATGTACAAATTGTGAAAAACACCTTTGCAGAAAGTAACTTAGGGGTTTCTCTCCGGTCTTTGCCATCAGGAATTGAGCAAACTCTGAATAGAAAAATGAGCAAAGCACGGCTCATATAGAAGATTATGAAGAGAGACTAAATAAAGAGGTCAAATTATTGATTTGTAAGTTGTATTTGGAGAACATTTGGTGTTGTGCCCACAAAAATAACTTAATGTAGTCTATAGCCACCACATTTATTTTTTATTTATTTTCTAGGGCTGAGCTTTTAAAAAAGAAAAAAGTGTGGGGTCATGAGTTTGTTTGGCTTTTTTAAAATTTGGGGTATATTGAATGTGGGTCAAAGGTTATTTGTTGTTTCTAAAACTTGGGGAAAATATATATGTTTACAAAAATATTTTATAATCCCAATACATTTAAAATTTGGGGAAAATATATATGTTTACCTAATTGTATATTAAAATTTGATTTAAAATGTTAAAATATATTATATTAAAAAAACACCTTTTTCTGAAACGTGTTCCGACGTTTCTTCTTCTCAAGTGCAAATTCAACTTCCTCATACATTGATTCTATCAGTAATCATCGGCTCTCTTTCCCATACACATATCCAAACTTTTCAAGAGAAACCAGATCATCGCTTTTCTTCCACATACGTGTCAACCATTTCATCGACCATTAACTTTACAAACGTTTCAACCATTTTATAGTCCTAAACGTCAAATCTTCATCTGTTTCTTTTTCTCCATGTTCAACACTTTTATCTTTTGTAAGATCATTCTTTGTAATAGTGTTTTTTTGGTAATTCTAGTCATATTTGATTTTTTATTTCGTTATAGTAGTGTAATGGTTTAATAAACCTTTTTCCTGGATGATTTTTCTTCATTTAGGATGTCGTATTTGGTTGTTTATTTTGTTATAGTAATGTAATTATTTAATAAAACCCTTTTTCTGGAAGGTTTCTCTTCATGTTCCTATTTGGTTGCTTATTTTGAAAAAATAATTATCTCGCATGTTGATTTCGAAATTTTGACTTTTTTTGTGGATTGTTGTTTATCTCCTTTGAATTTGTTTGCTTTTGCTGGTCTTGTATTTATGTTTATCTCGACTATTGATTTTGAAATTTTGGCTTTTTTGTGGGATTTGATTTTTCTCCGTTGTATTTGTTTGCTTTTGCTCGTCTTGTCTTTTCTCATTACATGTGAATCGTATTGCTGATTTCTTTTGTATCTGCTCTTTATTTTGCATATTTTTATGTAGTTTAACTCTGGTTATGGCTAAAACTAGAGGTGGGTTTGTTAAAAAATTTGTTCCTAAGCCTGGTAAACACAAGAAATGAAAGGTTGAACCTCAAATTCCAAGATGTCCAAAAAAAAATTGTAGTTGAAGAACCCAAGTCTAAGTCGGATTGTGATCGATGGATGAAATTGACAACTATGAGGACAGTAGTGGCCAAGCTACTGATGACGTTGAGTCTAGTGAAGAAAATAATGGCAGTAGAGACGAGTCAACAAGTGGACATAGCCGAGATAATGGAGAGGAGGAGGATGATCCTCTGTCCTTGCCAACTTGTCTCGGGTATGTCCTATTATCTCACTACATATATGGATGATTTAGGATCTTTTCCAGCCAAAATTTCAGTTAGTGCAAGAATGACTTTGTATCATGATTTTATAAGTGTTTTACTTTATGAAAAAAATATAAGGACTTTAAAGGTAGTTGTTTTGGTTATTTAAGGCATGTTCCATATTATTACAAGTTCAATGGACAGATGGTCCATTACATGTTGTTACGTCGTGTCAATAATGATAAATTGTTTTGCATGAGATGTGGTTTTGTGTGAATTATAAGCCTATTTGTTTTGGCTTACAAAGAGTTTGCACTGATTACGGATCTGAATTGTGGAGCATACCCCCGTGATGCAAAAATGAATTTAGTGCTTCAGAAAGATGAGAAATTTTACGTAGCGAAGAATAGGAATATCATTGGTTCAAAGTTGTTGAGTTTGATTAAGGATACCAGATTGAATAAGGAGCAGAAGTGGACGTGCTCTTTTGTTTGGTTCGTCCACTCAATGTTGCTTGCCCACTCGATCTAAGATTGTGGATTCAAACCACTTAAGATGGTCGATGATTTAGGGAAAAGAGTGTTTTGATTTAACACTGAAGTATTTGAAGAACAAAATTAATTTGAACAAACAAAGTGAAATGTACTAGGAAAGAGGATATGCATTGTATGCTTTGTATGGCTTCCCATGGGCATTTATGGTATTTTTTCTATCAATTATGAACTTGATTAATATTAAACTCTGATATTTTATATAGTATTTCTTAGTTCTATTCATTATTTGTTATTTTATTCATTTAAGGTATGGACATATGAGGTTTTTCCTCATCTTGGTAGCAAAGAAGTCCTTGGATTTTTCTCTCCAAGTTCCCCGTTTACTTAGATGGCACATTGCAAAGAGTGATATATTATCGAAGGTGATCCATTTAAGTACAAATGGAGTACAAAGGTATAAACTTATTTATTATTATCTAATAGCAATATTTGTAAATTAGTGAAGGTATTGTACTATTTATATTTATTTATTTTGTAGGTACTGTATCCATACATTATATCTACTGTCCGTGAGACCAAACAAAATTATATGGCAACATTAAGTCCATATACAAATGAAGTGAAGGACACAATCAGTGATGCCTTAAATGCCAGTTTGAAAGGTGTCACTGTCCTCACTTCTGCAGTAGGGAATATGAAGGATAATCCTAATCAACCTGGGAAGAATTCTGTACAAAGTACTTCTAAGATGAAAGCCTGGTGAGCGTGTTGTGTACCTTGAACTATGAATAAAGGAAGTTGTTGCTTTCATATGAGATGAGAAATTAAGGAGAGTTAAAAAGAACAAGAAAAATAAAGGTAGACTAATTTTATATACTATTTGTATGAAATTATGTATTTGTAAGAATGCTAAGTCACAGATCTTACAGTAACAACAATTGATGAAGATGAAGACTATACAACGGTTGGTAATGATGGTGCTGAAGTTGATGTTGATGAATTACTTCCATTAACAATAGTCGATAAAGATCTACTTGCAGAGTACTTTGTAGAAGAATTTAATGAACAAGAGGAGAAGAAAATGGCAGAGAAGAGGATTAGATCGAAGAGAACAAAGAAGAATAAAAAGAAGAGGAGCAGATCGAAGAGAATGAAGAAGAACAAAAAGAAAAGGATAAGATCGAAGAGAACAAAGAACAAGAAAAAGAAGAGGAGCAGATCGAATTGCAGGAAGAAGAAAAAGAGCAGGAGAAAATAGAAGAGAACAAATAACTAGAAAAAGAAGAGGAGCAGATCGAATTGCAGGAAGAAGAAATTGAACAGAAGAACATGGAAGAGAAAGTAAATGAAGGCAGTGATGAAAATTCAGTGGACGTCATGGGTATCTTGATAGAGCTCAATGGTGAGCTAAATGGTCATGAGTAAGACAATTGATTTTTGAAGTTTGTTTAAGACAACTGATTTTTGAAACGGTTGGTTATTTGTGTTGATGGTAAGACAATTAGTTTTTAAGATAATTAGTTTTTGGTGGTTGAAATTTAATGCAATTGGTTTTTGAAGTGGGTACATGATTAAGACAATTGATTTTTTAAATGGTTGGTTTTTGGTGGTTGATGATTAAGACAATTATTAAATCATGTAAATGTTATTTTTGTTTTGATGGATAATGTTGCCAGTTATGGGGGATCTCCACTTATGGATATTTGGTGCTAGTTATAGACTTTAAATTGACAACAAAAATGTACACCTCACAGTACATATTTTATTATGAAGGTTTTTTTAGATTTCTTGTTAATCTATGTGTCACGTGCCGACCCTACACCCTGGGTGGGACTAGAATCAAATATCATTGCTGGCCTCGAGCGGACCCATGGCTTGGCTTACTTACTCAGCAGAAGACTTATACACAATAGATTTAACTCATGAAATAACTAAAAAGGTAATAACTTAGCCAAAACGGCAAATTAAGTATTAAGCTTATACAACTGAAATGAATTAGACAAAACAACTAATGTTATCTGTCTATGAAGCCTGTAAAACAAAGAGGGATGTTGGGATTGGACCCCCAATCATCCTAACAATTGAAGACTAGAAAATAAGAGATAAAAGATGACCTCCAGAATGTAAGGAAGCTCACCAACTGGCTCTGAGCTGCTCACTGGATCAACGACGCACTGAGTGTCAGATTGATGTTACCTGCGACTGCATCATAATATGATGCAAGCTAACTGACATCAATATATTGATATGCGAGTATGCGTGTTGAATTGCTAAAACAAGATAGGCTTGAAAGAAATTATGAAAGAAACACTTACCTTGGATCTTTTCAACTCATGAATACCCAACTGAACTCATTTCAATACAAAGCTATTTAAAGACAAGTCCAATATAAATAAAATGGAACATAATGTCAACTCATAACCATAATATCAAAAAAAAGATGTTTAACCACAACTCTTCCTCATACATCTCTAATCCCCACACCTAATTTATGTGGACTCTTACATGATCATATGCTTTATTTAAACTTATTTAATTGGATAAATTTCAGAAATATAATTTATTATTAAATAATTGTTATCTTTTTAAATTCTACTAGTTTTGATCTATATATAAGTGTCATATTCTAGTACGTGTTGTATCGATAATGCTTTAACATAGACATAAACCCGAATATATCTTACTAATGTGAGAGTGTAAATCTCATTGATTATACACACACAACACACATAGATATACATCGATTGTTTAAGATGTCTATATATATAGACAACCAGTACATATTTTCATATACATATTTCACAACGGTAACAAAAGTTCAAATTACTACTTTTTTTACAATTCATTAAGGATTAGTTATACTTAAATTATTTTTAAAGCATTGCTTGATTTCGTGAATTAAAAATAGTCACAAATATCATTCTAATTAATTCTAATTCTGATTCTTAAACATATTCTAATTCATACATTAAAATCATTACATTACAAATACTATGAATTTTCATATATTAATAATTTTCATATATTGATAATGTTCATATATTAATAATTATATACATTGATTATTTTCATATATTGATAATTTTCATATATTATTAATTTTAATTTATTGATTATTTTCATATATTAATAATTTTCATATATTAATGATTTTTGTATATTCATGATTTTCATATATTGATAATTTTCGTATATTGATAATTTTCATATATTGTTATTTTCATATATTGATAATTTTCGTATATTGATAATTTTCATATATTGTTATTTTCATATATTGATAATTTTCATATATTGATAATTTTCATATATTGATAATTTTCATATATTGATAATTTTGATATATTGATAATTTTCATATATTAATAATTTTCATATATATAAACAGTGTACAAAATTGTATGCCATCTTTTGATTGATCTATATTAGATGATGAGTAATTACGATAATAGAAGACAATATATTATTAACAATGCTGACATTTGCTTGATTACAGTAGCAAAAAATAATAAATAGAAGCTCAATTACAGTAGCAAAAAACAAGTAGTAGCTTCATTACAAAAACAAATTTCAATCAAGCTTTCTTAAGATTTGTTGTTGTTCATAAATGTAGTTCTCCGGTTCTCTTACAAATTGAACATTTGTTTCTTCTCTTGCTCTTGAAATTCTCATCGACGCCTTTGACACGCTTTATTCTTTTTCTACCAAGCTTTGTATCGACAAAAGAAGGAAGAATCTTCACATTAAGTAATTCATCTGGAACACACCATTTCGACTCGAGCGGGACAACATTAATAGAATCCATGTATGCAAGAAGGTACGCTTCAACTTTATACAAAGCCGAAGAGAACTCATAGATGCTCATACCATACTCATTACCATGCTTCGATCGCAAAGTGTCCATCGCGTGAGTACAAGGTATCTTGATCAAGTCATATTCCTCACATGAACATGACTTTTCATGTAGGTCCACATAGGCAGTAACACCCGCATCGATTACGGTAAATTGATGGTCGTCCCCATTTACGATCTCCACATACAAGGAGTCGCCCTGGATCATTTTTTTCTTCCAATTTTTCAAGAGCCGGCACCATTTGATTACCCTTTGATTTGAGGATATATGCATGCCTCTCCCTAAACAATTCTCCAACCCTCTTAACAATCGAATTAAATATAGATGCGACAAGATACTCTCTTTCGTCTATAAACATAACATTGATTGACTTGGCGATATTCGTGGTCATCACATCATATCTATTGCTAGGAAAATGTGTCCTGCTCCACTTCTCAAAACCAATATCATGCTGAAGGACAACGACTGCAGCGGGGCATTTGTTCTGGAATTCTACAAAATGATTGTCAAACATCTCCAAAGAATAAGCCTTTGCCGCATTGTAGTAAAGATAAAGGTAATCTCCACAATGATGATTTACGGGGATATTTTTACCGAGGTTCCTCATACAATATCTTCGGTGAGCATGATTGTAAACGTTCACAATACCACTGGCGATACTCTTGTGTCTATCGGAGATAAAACATAAATCTGGTTCAACGACCACAATCTCCTTCAATTTAACAAAGACGAATGTCCAAGATGCATCATTCTCTTTGTCAATGACAGAAAAGGCAATCGGATAAACATAATTCTCCATATCTTGTGCAACAACGCTCAACAACACGCCCTCGTATTTACCATGTAAATGAGTGCCATCAATCGCAATCACCTTTCTCATGTGGGCAAATCCCTTAATGCAAGCACCAAATTCCAAGAAATAATGCATGAACCTATGACTATCCTCATTTATCATAAGACAAAAACTAGAACCAATATTAAGTGTTTCGAACATATAAAAAAAAGTTGATAAACATGAATATCCGTTCTCCGCTGTCCCTGAGACAATTCCCCTTGCAACAACAACACCCTTCCAACATTTTCAATAGCTTGGACTACAATGAAAAGAATTTGACATAACTCTTTGAATATCTTTAACATTTTAACTCTTGCCATCACGATACATGTTTACAATAAGTGAAGCAATCACTTTGATTGAAATTTTTCTATGACTACTATTGGCATGTTCAACGCCACAACTATGTTTGTCAATGTACTTATAGATACAAAATCTATCCGAACACTCATATTTCCTCGCCCGTAACATTCATGCACAGTTGTGAGATACACATTTCACCTTTAAGTATTTAGTACAACTCTTCACAACAACAAAATCAAACGACTTTTTTGCCGCCTCTTCAGCTAATAACAATTGCAACTCATTCTTGTTACTAAAAGTTTGGTTTATACATAAATTAGTTCCATCTGTAAAGGAATGGTTGGATTGTGATCCCAATTCCTTTTGTCCCTTCATTTTTCACAACATTCGGGTTCGAGATCTTCCGCATCTACCGACTGATTTTTCAAATTAGTTGGATCATCATGTATATTCATTGAATGATAACCAAAGCTCTCATTTGAATTATCACCCAAGCTCTCCTTTGAATGATCACCCAATCTTTCATTTTATTGTCGTCGTTAGATGATTCATTTGTTCAATTAGAGGCCTCGCATTGACGTTTATCCTCAATGTAATCCTAGAGCCAGCAATAACAATATCTAACATGTACAAGCTCACGTGCCTATCATTTTTTATGAATGTGGTATGTATTTTCCCCTCCCATTCATTTGATATCTAATCACCAAGTCATCTGCTCACAAGTTAACTCACCCGCCACAATTATGCTTGCAATCATATCGTCATATGAACCATTGTGACGCAACACAATGGGCACATTCGTCTTACTAAAAGATTTTCAATACCATATTTTGGGAGTCTCCTTCCATACTCCCATATAATCACCACCAGCAACAACAAATTCAGTTACTGTCTTTATCAACAACAAAGATGTATACTAGATTATAGTATTTGTCGTTCACGATCGATAAAGTCTGACATCCATACAGAATCACAAATGAATGAGATTGTCGTTTAAAATGCAGCTCCTGTAATGGAGAAACTGATTTTTAATGCTTTAAAACTACAAAAATGTATCTATAATGATTTATCAAGTGTTTGTTATAGAAGATTTCTCGAATATCTAAAATGGCGGGAAGATCATTTTTATGCTTGTTTTTTTAAAGAAAATGGAGTAAACATGACTATGGAGTATGATGATGACGACTTTACCTTGCAAATGAATATTTTCGCTAGTAAACTCGCCGGAATCGTCTCTTTTGATAGCCAGCAGCAAAACGAGCTCTGCTTTTCTTTCCCATTTGTTTGGATTTTTTTATTTTTTCTTATAATAGTTTATATATATATATATGTGTCAATAAGAGCATATATATATATATATATATATATATATATATATATATATATATAATTTCAAATTAGTTGGAAAAGAAGGGGGACCAAATAGGAGATATTAAAACTTAGGGAGGTCTTTTGTATGTGTCAATAAGGGCATGTGGATGATGTCATTAATAGTGGGTACAATACTAATTTTCAAGACTTTTGTCTTAATGTCCAATTAAGTTTGGAGAGTCTCTATTTTGCCAACTCTCCCCGGTATATCGATTTAATTAATCAATATTCTTTTCAATTTTAGCAAAATTTTAGACAGTTACATAATTCTAAATATTCTGTTACATAGTTGTCTTAATGAAGAGAAATGGTACTTATAATTATAGGCAGAAAGTGTAGGTATTAAAAATATGGTGGACCTAAGCCACCTCCTACTTGTCCGACACTAATCCACACTCCTAGGCGATTCTCGAAGGCAATAGCAAAATTAATTTTCTTCGTGCGATTTATATGTTATGAATTTGAATCATGTAAGTAGCAACCAATGTTTGTATAAGGGTAATATAACATACATTAAAATGTAACCCTTTTCTTGATTTTTAATTTCCTTCTTCGTTACAGGTTTTCATCCGTATAGTTGTGACTACCACTCTCGGGTTTGTTTGTTTTCATGTTCCTCAACTTCTGTAAGTTTTCTTACAATTTGATTTCCGATATTCTTGCTTCATAATTGTTCATTATTTACTTTTAGTAAACACTTTGCACTATTTTTTAATTGTCTGCACGTCATAAAAACTACGTGGATGCGTTAAATTAATAATCACTGTTTATTTTGCAAATACGTTGCTTTTTTCACAAACTACTGTTGTTATGTACTACACACTACTATAATATTCTTTATTTTTTAAAATTTACGTGCTGAGTCTTTTTATCATCACTACTAATACATATTATTGTGTTTCTATGTATTTCTTTGATAATTGCATATTAGCCTCATATGACACATAGACTTACCCTCAAATATATCACTCCAAAAATGCAAGATTGGATATGCAAAATACAAAGTATTGATAAGTTTCCGCCCAGAGATACCAAAGATAAAGCCAAGAGATGTCAGTTGCTTCTCTTACAGGATGATGAAGAGGTTCTTCTGCTCTTTTTACCTCTCTGTTTCGTCATCGTTTTACATATTATCGTGTTTCAGATGTTTGTGCCTTTTTTTTTAACAGATATTTAATTGTATGGTGTTTGTTGTTGTTTGTATTAAAGGATACAAAGGTGATTTATATCTTCTTAAATCAAAATTACATCATATATATTTTTTTTAAACAAACTTAATATGCATGTCGTACATACACTCTAATCTCGGGAAACCATAGGTAGTCACCTAAATTATATAGTTCTTATTCATCTTTGATGGTAAAATGTGAGCTTGTAATATGGCCTAGGTTCAAATCCTTCGCTCAAACCCTTAGCTCTCACTTCGCTTTTACAACTTTTAGCAGTTATGTAATGTTCTGAATTACTGTATGTATTTATTCCGTACCAATACCAACCTTAAAGGAACTAATTAATCTTGCAAAGTAAAACTTACTGCATATAATACACCCGAAGGTGAAGTAATATTAGTCAAAAGTGTAACTTTGGTCATTTGGTAAGTTTTCCCTTTCTCTATACAATTTATGTTTAGCCTAACCTTATTGGGATTGTAATTTGTTCACTCAGAAGAATTTATTAAATAAAAACTTTTGCACAGGAAAACCAAATTCTAGCAACCATATGGAACGTTGATATAACACAGTTTGCAAGACATTTTAAACCCTTTCAGATGTACCTGGTGTCAGTAGCACACATTCAAGACTCGATTTATGGATATGCTGCTTCATTCAACAGATTCACTTGGACAATCAATAAAAATACCATTCTTGAGCCGATTGACAAAGTCATCCCCCCAAAAAATCCACTGCCTCTTCCTACTCGACTGGTCTATATCCAACTGAAATACGATGTTAAAAGAAAATAATGTGTCATTAAGTTATTGATCTTTAATGAATGAACAAGTATGGTCTGTCATTTATAACACCAAACAATATTCTCGTAACAACAATCGACGGTGTTGGAAGTGCAATTGAGTTAATATATGTGCTTATATTTCCCTTGTATGCACTCAATAATCAAAAGAGAAAAGTCATGGCAATACTTGTTTTGTCCTTGTCGCTTTTGTTGCCGCAACGATCATCTCCGTGTGTGTTTTTCATGGAGAAAATAGAAAGTTCTGTTTTGGTATGGTTGCCACCATTTTCACTATTGTTATGTATGCATCTCCCCTCTCTACTGTGTTTGGTATGAATTATGGAAAATATTTTCCTAGAAAATAAATAATTTTTTTATTTAGTTTTTTCATGTTTGGTTGATCAGTAGAAAATATTTTTCGAAAAACTTTTTTTAGAGTTTGATTTATAATGAAAAATATTTTGAGAAAATGTCTTTTTATTTTTACTAGAGAGCTAAAATAATTTTCCAAATTGAAAATACTTTTTAAAAATAAACTTAAATTTTTTTTTTTGCGGGGGGATGGGTTTGGCGCGGGGAGGGGGAGTTAGGGATGAGATGGGTAAAAAAATTAAAAGGGGGCTCATTAGTACATCTAATCCGAGAAGAAGATTTTTCCGATGTCCTCGTCCGGACGTAAGTATATGAACTGATACTGATTTATTACTATTATTGATCTGATTTGGTATTTCTTTCATATGAACTGGTTTCGTATTTCTTCTTATAAAGTGATTTCATATTTTTTTCGTATTAACTGATTTCGAGTATTCTTATGGCAATTTTCTTCATGTGGATATTGGGAATGGAAAGGCCAAACTTTTGCTGAAGTATCTTATTGACGTAATTTAGAGTCGTCGTTAAAAGACGTCAAGATGGAAATGGATAATTTAAAGATTGAAGTGGAGAATTTGAAGATTGAAATGGAGAACTTGAAGATTGTTGTGGAAAATTTGAAGATAAAAGTAGGTCATTTGTCGGAAACAATTGCTACATTCCAGGCGTCGAATGATTTGGTAGTGGAAAAAGTTAGGACACTTGAAGACAGATTTTTTGTAATTGCGACTGTAAACAGTTTCCAAATCAGTTTTTTGTCCATATATATGAAGTGTACATCGTGTTCTGTAAATGTGTACGGGAGGGATCATAAATGTTCAGGTTCTGTAAATGTGCAATTTTGTTCAGGTTCTGTAAATATATGAATGTGGATTATAAAGAATTTGTTTGACAAAAAGGGTGGAGGGCTGCCTAAGCACCATATTTGCAATACCAATATGATGTGAGATTTAAAGTATGTGAGATTTTAATTTTCTTGTACTTTCTTCGATTTATTCAATGTTGGCTCCTTGTGATGCAACAATTGCATTTTCCATATTTGCAGCTGAGACATTTGCAACTACATAGACTAAAATGCTTCTTTTGCAGCTACATGGACATTTGCAGACATTTTTAGACATTTGCAGCTGCATTTTCCATGATTTGGACTAAACTTTAGGCACTTACTATTGACTTGTGACCATATATATTTTTCGTTATTTGATCAAGGTCGTGGTTGAATGCTTCTTTTGCTAGTCCGGTTATTTGTTTCATTAGTGATAGTTGTAGACAATGTTGCTCGAACTCTCCAAAAATGATGTTATACTCATATTGGACCCTAAAAATTACACTCTTACTTTCAACTCTACTAAAGCCTCAAGTTCTCATGACAGAATGAGCATTGATCTAAGAATTCAACTTTGCATTAGTTATGATTATGATGATAATGAAAAACTGGAGCAGTTTTGTTGTTGTATGACAATAATGAAGGGACCAGTATTCATTGTTGCTATAGATGTATTGCATCTAATATGGTATGTGTGCAGTTTAAGTAGGAAGAAAAAACATCTGTTATATTAAGCAAATACATTTCCAGAATGGTGCCAAGTTTGAACATTACTTTTTAGTGTGCATTACTTCAATTACTAAACATTACTTCATATTATATCAGTGTCCTTCCATTACAAGACCAAAATGAAGAACAAAAAGATTCTTCCATTACAACACAAAAATGAAGAACAAAAAGGGAACCAACATCACAAAAGACACTAAAAACTGAATTCACTTAACACTAACAGCTGATGCTGAAAGTAAACACTAACAATTGTTTCCGACAAATCACCTACTTTAATCTTCAAATTTTCCACAACTATGTTCAAGTTCTCCATTTCAATCTTCAAAATCCCGACTTCAAATTTTGAATTATCCATTTCCATCTTGAAATCTTTCAACGACAACTCTAAATTACGTAGGTAAGCTATTTCAAGAAAAGCTTGCTCTTCCCATTCCCAATATACACATGAAGAAAACTCTGATACGAATACTCAAAATCAGTTCATACGAAGAAATACGAAATCAGATCAATAATAAGAATAAATCAGTATGAGTTCATATACTAGGAATAAATCAGTATCAGTTCATATACTTGCATCCGGACGAAGACATCGGAAAAATCTTCTTCTCAGATTATTAGATGTAGTACTCGAAATTAGAATTTTGACCACAAAATCACAAGAACATTTTCTTTGAGACGAATAACTATTTTGTGACATTTTCTGAGAAGAAAAATCAAAGGTGAACGGAAGAGAGATACTGGAAGAACAATAGGTAGAACGAAAGAGAGATGTCATAGAAAAAGCAACAAAATCCAAAAATCTTATCTTTCGTTGGCAAAAGTTCGATTTGTTGAGCAAGATCCCCGTAGAAAATCGGAGGAGAAGTTAATGGCTAAATTTGGGAGAAAATGGGAATGGGTAATACGGTTAATTGGGTTAGTTGGTACCGCGTTATTCTAGAGGGGTCGGGTCATTGGGTTAAAAATAGGGAATGAGATTTTTTTTTAAAAAAAATCGGGTAATTGGGTTTGGGTTAATTTTGGGGATTCCGTTAATAAGGGGTAATTTTGGTGAAATTAGTAACGGGAGGGGTAAATTTAACTTCATTTTAACGACGAGGGTAAAGTCAAATAATAAACTAAAGTTGAGGGGTATTTTAAATCCTTTTTCCACAATAATATGATGAATTTCACATATATGAAAGGTAATTTACTGTCAAATTTTTTCTTCACCGTAAAAATAGCTATTAAATATTGAAAATGGCTACATGAATTAACAATTATTTTTTTGTTTTTAACTATAAATTTTTAAGCCTTTCAACATAAATGAATAGAGACTCAAAATAAGTATTGAATACCGAACGATAATGAAAAGAAAGTATATGACGATGGAAGAAAATAGTTTGTATGTGGCGTGACGTAAGGGGAGTTGCAAATAGAGATTTGTCATAATATGAGCCATTTTTGTTATGTTTCATTATTTTGAGTATTTTCTGGCCTCTCTCTATGCTTGCGTTTGTTGTAAAATTGTAATCATGATTTTTTGTCTTTTGTCTTTTTGCATTTTCATTTTCTTTTTGGCTTTTTTCTCTTAATGCCAAATTTTACTTCTTTTCTGAAAAATATTTCGGATACATAAGCGAGAGATGTATTTGAGAGGGGATATGACATTGGATATATAGGAGAGAGATGTACCCAAAGGGGATGAATGTATTAAGAAAAAGGGACAGGTTTCAGATACACAGGGAATGGATGTATTCGAGAGGGATAGATATGAATCAATGGGAAAGAAGTGATATATCCGAGAGAGAATTTTTTATTATTATTTTTAAATGGTGGGGAATCTTAGGGATTATGATAAAAATAAGATGTGCATTTGGATAGTTTTTCCTATATACTATTAACCATGTATTTATATATAATATTTATTATAGAATAAATAATTTTTCAGTTTTAATAGACCATATATTTATTTATGGTGTGTGTTTATTATATGGTACTGATTTAGTGTTATTATTGTTAATATGCTATTTTTTTCATTGTTTCTATTATTTGTTTTAAATTACTTTAATTGAATTAAGTCTTCTCAAAATAGTTTCTTTTTTTTTCTTCTCAAATTAAAATAGAAAAAAACTTTGCATATATATCAAATATCAGTTTTCACACTTTATTTATAATTATATTTAATATATTATTATCGATCTTTTCATCGAACTCCAATGTATAGTTTCATGTGAATTCTCTATTTTTGAAGGAAAAAATAAATTCAAAAATATCTTTAATATATTCAAAATGACTTTATTCTTAATGATCATCCTTTTAACAAAGGTTAAAATAGATTCAAACAAACTCCAATTGATTTAACTCAACTTCTTAATGATCATCCTTTAACAATATAATGGTTAGTCCTTAAAAATCCATCCCCAACAATTAATAAATTCAGACAAAATGAGTCTTATATTTTTATGTACGAATAAATCAACGCCATCTATTAAATTAAATAGTGATATATAACATTTCATAATATGTTTTAAGGGAATTGTTTACCATAAAAACAATCAAGATCCAATATATAGAAAAAGAGGTATTTTAATCCATAATTGAAGCTAAAGACAACTATGGTCTAATAGGTAAATAAAATAAATCTAAGTCATTTTCAATACGTTAGAGATCATATTTCAAATCAATACAAGAGTATAATTTTTTTTTTAAGATTCACATGTAAATATACCTAAAAATATGTGTACGAGTAATTGCAAAACAAAAGAAAAAAGAGGGTTAAGTTTTTGAAACAGATGAATAATATTAATTGGGCCAATTACAAGGAAAACAAAAAGGTTATTGCCCGACTCACACTCCAATGCCAATGATTCCTAATGAATGCAAGTAGAAGTGATAAGCTGAACCAACACCTTTACAATTTTAATAATAAAAATATAACCATTGAAAGATCGATCTCTAGTCTAGATCTTTATAGGAATGAAAATCTCTTGAAATCAAGATATAAAACTAAAAACAAATCTGTAAAGGATGATACAATATAAGAAATGTATTACGAAATTCAGTGATGGCAAAACACAACCATATTTAATTACTTCGTAAGACATGTTATCAGCGTCGAGCCTCATGCCTCTATATCTATCATGCAACTCCACGACAAATATATCAAGCATCATATAATCCTATTCAGTAGAACTATTCGTTATATATCCTACCAAACAACCCCTTAAGCAAATAGAAATCCTTAACCAATCCCGAAGCTATTCTAACATGCTGTAATTGTCAAAAGAACTACTATAATTAGGCATGTGCTTCTGTTCATGTGTGATACACATCGATATTTGGACTAATTAAGTGTTGAGCCAGTAATTGAAACACTAATCTTAAACTAATTACTTCCTATGTTTTACAAAGAATGGTCTAGTTTGACTTGGCACAAAATTTAAGAAAATAAAGAAAACTTTTGATCATGTGATTCTAAATTAAAGTTATGTCAAATGTACAAAGTTATCCTTTAATCTTGTGGCCTTAAATATGCCACGTGGAAAGTTATTACCAAAAAAAGAAAAAATGTTATTCTTTTTAAAACAGACTAAAAAGGAAAGGAGATCATTCTTTTTGAAGCGAGGGAGTAAATACTAACCAAATAAAAAACTAATGTATTAGTCTTCATAGCACCATAAGATGAGCAAGTAAGAAAAAAGGAGAACACAAAATAAGTAGAAAGGTTTGGATGATGAAAGATTAATTTCATAATGATATACTTCAATTAAAGATCAAGCGAGTAAAAAGAGAATTCCTCTTTACATAACAAAATATAAATAACTTTCTTAGCTTACCCTCTTTATAAAAGCTAAGGAACATGATTTTTTTTTTAATCTCTTAGGGCTTGTTTGGTAGGGAGTAAGATTGAGTAATTTCAATTTATTGTTTATTTATGCTATTTGGTAGGTAAGAACTTTTTTTTATCTCAAGACTATTTATACATCACAATTTAGAAAAATACTATCGAATGCTAGTTGACGATTATGAGCAGCTCAAAATTTTAATTATAAGTCCTTTAAATTAGAATTAAGTTTTATAATAATAGGCCTTCAATTTAAAAAAAATCATAATTACAAATATGATTCATGTTTTGTATCACATATTTGAATTTTAAGAAGTAGAACAAAGGTACTCCAGCGATGTAATTTTTTTTCATCTAAATAAGTTCGTTTTTTATATTTATAAAAAGAGTAGGTGAGAGTTGGAAAATTAAAACTTGGTTCTTGGAATTGATAAACATTCATCCATACCAAACAAACCCTTAAAGCAAACACATAAACCAAGATTTTTGCTATTTAATTTTTATATATCATTGGAAGAAACTTTTCATAATTTTCATTCTTCCGAAATGGAGACATACGTTCAGCATAAATGCAAAAGAAAATAAAATAGCTTTTACGGCCACAACTGTTCATTCTTTACCGGATGAACTATAAAGTAAATAGAGAATGCCTAAATAGCGACACACAAAAGAAATGCAAAAGTAAATAAATATTCTTTACGGTCACAACCGTTCATCCTTCACCGGATGAACTATATGACCTTTATGACAACAGTCGGCCATCCTCTAAAACCGGATGAACTTTATTTAGTTTGAAACTTAACTGTTCATTTGGGGGTTGTCAAGGACATTATATCAATTGCAGCTTGCTTAAACCTTTCTTCCACTGTAAATGCTTCTGAAAATTGAGCTATGTCACTTCCACCTTTTGCCTAAGTATACATCGATCAAACATGATTTTAGAACCAAGCAGTAATAATATACTCACTAAATATATATGTAGACAAGCTCTTGTAAAAATAGAAAGACTGTATATTTATGTTAAACACTTGACTCAGGTAAATCAATCTAAATAATTTCTAAACATAATTTATGACTAAATTATGTGTAGTACCAAATAGAGAATTTAAACCTAAGGGTGAGACTAGGTGGGAGGAGGCATTTCTAAAAAAAGATAGACATATATTCTTTTATTTTACTTCCATTTCATGTGAGAATAAATGTTTAATTAGACGCAAACTTATAAAAGAATAAATAACTCTATATTTCTCAAACACCCTATTCAAAAGAATTTATTAACACTTGTAATTCTGCAAGTTCTTGATCAATCAAACAAAGACACCTAAAATAAATCGAAGAGTGTGCTAACTAAAAATCATAGTTCACAATGTTCAAATGACAAATGTATTATATATTTTGAAGAAAATTAAAGGACTTACATGAACTTGGATCATGAACATGCTTCTGAATTGATCAGATGAAATTTGAGCAGACACAATGTTCATCTTATGTTTCTCCAGAACATAACAAATGATGGAAAATAGCCCTGGCTTCTTAGGACAACAAACACTAATATGTGCATCTCCACCACATACATTTAGTATCACATTTGGTGAACTCCATGTCAAAAAATCTGTTGGAATAAGGGGACTAGCACCAGGATTCGTTGGTATAATAGCAGTAGAATTACATGTTGATCCTTGATCACCCACATGCTTCTCCCAACTATTACCAACTTTTTGTGAACCCATCAACCTTATGCTATATTCTTCTAGCCTTTCTTGTTTTTGACATTCAAGTTTTTTGAAAGTATTCTGCAGATTTAGGATGTGGTTCACTGCTTCATAAACTATTGTAGACTTATCAACCTACATATACAAAAAAAATATGAAATTAATTTATTTTTACTTCATATCGCAAAGTCGGAATTTTCACTAACTAAGGGAAAAGTAAACAGAAATGAAGAAATCAAGGAAATGTCATCTACAAATTAATTAGTTTCAAGTCATTTATTAGTGTCTAAAAAAATTCATTTAATAAGTACAAATAACAACAGAAGGCTATAATTATAAATTTATAATCTTTAAATCCTGCCTATTACGCAGCAGACCAATCTATCCTTCTTATAAAATTAATTGTAACAAGTGATTTATACATAGAAAAGATGTTATTAATTGTAAGTAATATGAAAATAAGCATGCTTTCTTGGTAATAACAAGTGAAAATACGCTACTACTAGTATAATGGTTCTATATAGTTAATGATATACTTATTAAGTACTTCAATCAGTTACAAAGATCTTATAATTATACAAATTAAGAAAATATTCTTTTTGACAAATATAGAATAATATTAAAAACTTCATATTCTTATGCCAGAAGAGAATAAATAAATAAATTTGTGGAGATTTTCTTTTTATAACTATATATGCGAAAAAGTCGGAGGATCTATATTGTTATATCCTTCACTTTTTTGGTAAACAAAACATATCTTATCATTCTATTTTGAAACTAAATGTAGATATGTACAAATTAGTAATAAGGGCAATCCTCTCAAATTTTTATTTTTATTTTAGTTTTGTTACTAAATATTATATATATATATATATATATATATATATATATATATATATATATATATATATAAAGGAAATCAAGTTAAATTTTCGCATAGAATCATATCTCCTTTAATAAGCTTTTACAAGTTTTTATTTGATAAAGAAAATCATGTTAATTTTTTGAATAATTCTTGATGAACTGATTATGATTATTAATTAAGGTTGCAGAAGACATAAAAGAAAAATTACAAAAAAAAATTATTTCGGATAATCACAAAATTTATTGAATAATTTTCCTCGATAAGAAATCGGATAATAAAAAATAAGGTATGTCATTGAAAGAATTTTTTTTACCTTAGCTGGGAGATTAGGAACCAACATCTGAAGAGTCTCGAACAGGGTTTGCATCTTCTTTCTCCTTTCTCTCTCCGTCCATATGTGTATCTCATGTTCTGATTCTCTTTTACCTTCAGCTCCATCAACATCAGAATTTGATTCAACAATTCCCTTACTGTTCCTTTTTTGGTTTGGTGGACTTCTCTTCTTACCAACACCATTTGTTGTTTCAACCACCTCATTAACAACTATTAGCGGCTGACAAGTATCAGACCTAGTCAGATCTGACAACTTTTCACCCTCAAACGTCTCTCCACTCCCAACTTGATTGTCATTCAAGTTCAGATATGTCCATAAATCATCAGTTTCCCATGAAAAATCATGATTATTCTCGCCGCCTCCATTCATTTTTTTTCTTTTTCAGGTGGTCTGATATTGTACCTTAAGTTACGCCTATATATAGAATTTTTTTCTTGTAGGGGGCAAAGTGTAAAATGGAGAAATGAAGGATTGGATATGATAAGAATATAGAGAAGGGTGGCAAAAGGAAAAAAAAAAGAGAAAAATAAAAAGTAGGGATAAAAAAGGGTGATTCATTTGTAATGAATACAAAAAAACAAAATAAAATCATAAGCCAAAATGCCGTTACTTGCTTCAAAACAAAAAACGGTAGCTAAAGTACTTTTGTTTTAGAATTTGGTCTCACTCAATTGGGACCCAATTCACACTTACCACTACGAAAAATAATTAATTAAAATTAATTACTTTAATTACAAATATTAAATAACACATATAATCAAGTCATTATTCTCATCTATACAAATAGTGTATGTTTTTTTTCCAATTAAAATGATAATACTTAAAATGATTGTATATAAATATAATTTACTTAAAGATTTTGTTTTTAAAAAATGCAAGTCGATCTTGGTTCTTAAGTTATTTGAATTAGGTATGTCTAAATTGTAGTATTATAGTATAAGAGGTTACATTACTAGCGTTAATTAGATTTTAATAATAGCTTATTCACGTGATTATTACTATTAATTAAATTTCATTAATAGTTGGATCCGATTATATACATAAGATTTTACACATCTTTTTACTCATTTATTCAAGTTGATCACACTAGAATAAATAATTAAGCAAGTGTTTTTTCGTGAATAAAATTTTTTATCATGCAATATCTGTTCCATAAAAAACAAAAAGATCATCATTTTATTTTATCTTTTGGTCAGAATGTTAAAATGCCTCGAAATACTAATTATGACTTTTCCTTTATTAGGAGAAAAAATAATAATTAGTTAGGATATTAATTCTTTGCTAATCCTCCACTAGTTTGTATCTAACAATTTTCTTTTTGATAATTCATTAATAAATAGTATAATAGATAATTTTTATTATTTATTTGCAAAAATTGTTTATTGCAGGATTATCAAATGTAGGGTGATGTATTGATACGTTTGATTCGATTTTAAAATTTATTGATTTGCTTATCAGTTGTTTATAGACATGCTAAATCGTTGTAGAACCATTACCCATCGGTTATTGATTAATCGATTTAACCGTTAAAATTTGATATAAAAAATCACTTAGAAACAAGGTGACAACCAAATAAACCATGTACATGAGTTGAAAAATTGTGTCTTGCTCAAAAGCAAATCTATTCACATTTTAGAATATATGAGAGTTTGAAACAGTAAAAAATCTGCGTTTGAAACTAAACTCTAAGTCAAACACTTTATATACTAAACAGTATAAATATATATTTTTAATTTACTAGGGGGTTATCAATTACTCGTTAAGAAAAGACATCAACCCGTTAAAAAGCAATACTTTGATAGTAAAAAATCAGAACTATTACCAAAACCACCAAATAAATAACTCAGTACCGATAAATCAATAATTTTTTGATTTGATTTTAGAAATCAATATTCAATCGATTTGAGTTAAAATAAAATGAGTCACGTTACTTGGAGTGAAGTGGACTAAATTCCGAGTCATAGCCCATTCTACCAAATTCTTTTTAAGTTTTATTTCATTTATTTGTGTACTGTAATAACACTTTTTTTCTTATATATGACTGTATATAATACATCAACAACAACAACATATTAAACAAAATTTTACATGGATCAATTTAGACAACATATTAACCTAATCTTAAAATAGGTTAAATTATACATATTAAAGTAAATTTAATTAATAAAATAAACTGATCACTAACCCGTCTAAATATAAACAAATTAAATAAATCAATGATTTTATATTATTATGAGCTGATTTTACTCCGTCCAAAAATTAAATATCATCATACTTGTTTATGTATTTTGTTTTTGACAGGTAGGACCATTATCTTGTGACTAACGCTGACTGTTTCATTATTATCAACACATAAAACACGAGCATTACGTATTAAAATAATCATTTCAAATACTACACTTGTCAAAAATAATTGGTGAAGATCCATTTCTACCAAGGGCGCTTAATTCGGTAAATTATTTTGAGGAATGATGTTGTCTTTGCTGTTTTCTTGAATCTAAATTTGTTAGTCTCGCATTGTGAGCAAGTTTATGAGAAACTTGAAAATATTTGATGAGAATCAAAATTTAATCTAATTTCATGGCCAAATATATATTTGAAGATAAAATTCTCAAAATCCATATATCTACTGTCTAATAGTTAACTAAAACACTAAGCCTTATGATCTCTTGGAGATTAAGTATCTCAACTATTATGTATTTGATGATTGTGAAAAGGAGAAATAAAGAGTAGTATTTATATGGTTACTACACATTTTAAATTTGTGATTCAGTTTTTCACCTTTTCTATTGGGAATGAATTCATCCCCTCCATCCCCCAATTCATATTTAACTTGACATATGAAATTTAAAAAATTACGCGACATTTTTAAACTTTGGAATATTAAAATAAAAATGTATAGTCTTGTAAATCTTGCAACCTTGTCACGCTGTTGGAATTGGAAAACTTAACAAAATTTTTAAAAAAGATCACAATCCTTCGTAAAAGTCGCACCTTTTCATGAAAGTCACAACTTTTCATAAAAGTCGCAACTTTTCATAAAAGTTGCAACTCTTCATAAAAGTTGCAACTCTTCATTTTCCATTCACACCTTTTAAAACCCAACAATCCCTCGCATGAATAGGGAATGACTCCAAGATAAAGAAACGGACAAGTATGTGTACTTTACAAGAAATAATTTATTGCATCTGGATAAGTAAATTTCTCCTTGGACTTTCTGTAGTGAACATATGTCGTATATACTCGGTCAATCTGTAGATGCGATATCTTTGAACTGTCGAGCTTTGATGTATACCTAGACAATCATATGTCACACAATTAACCCTTTCCATTTATGATTCATACGATAGTGTTCGTTTTAGTTATGGACACTTCCTGGTTTCATAAGTGTATAGAGAATAAGCTTTTGACAATAATTCTCTTTGAAGCGGCTTACACTTCACATTCACATAGGTGATTTGTAACTGTGTGATCGCGTATATACACTATTTGGTCAAATATGTCAAACTTAGCAAATTATTAAAAACATTAAGCTTTATGAACTCATTAAAAAGCCTTAATGTTGTATTTTTGTTCTTGAGTATTGTCTTCATCGTGAGAATGGATTGAGTTTGTTGACAATGTTGAACTGTCAGTCAAAACTTTGTTTTTCTCCTTGAATTTAGTTCTTTGGATCTCAAGTCTGTTAGATTAAGTTACCTCCTTGATGACTTGTCCTAAGCCGTAAACCCATTCTCTTACATGTTGTTTAACCTTTCTTTCTATTTAGGCCTTTTTTGTAAGTGAATCCGACACATTATCCTTTGACTTTACATAGTCAGTTTTGATAATTCCATTAGACAATAGTCTTCTAACGTATCATTTTTATGTCCTATATGACGAGACTTTTGATTATACATCATGCTCCATGCCCTACCTATTGCATCTTGAATATCAAAGTGTATGCATACTAATGTCAATCGTTTGGGCAAAAAAAGAATATCTATCAAGAAATTCCTGAGTCTTGCAACTCATTCTTCGACCTTATTTAGAGCACCTAGATCAGAGATCATTGTAAAGCTAGTGATACATGTCTTCTTGTTTTGGAAGATTTCCAAGAGATTGCTCCTCTACCATGAGTAAATACATATACACACATGGATTTTACTTTATTTGTACGGTGATCATATATGCATCACTATATCCTTTCAATACTATTGGATATTGGTATAATGCAAGACATAACTTTGAGTATTTCTTAGATACTCCAAAACTTTTTTTATTGTCATCTAATGAGTTCAGTTGGATCACTCGTGAACTGACTCAATTCATTAATAACACATGTTATATCTGATCGTGCACACTTCGTGATATACATCATACTTCTTTATACTCTAGAACAATCCAATTGTGAATTATTTTTGTCTTCACTCCTTTTAAATGCAAAGCTCACATTTATTGGAGACTTGAAAATATTGAAATCCAAATATTTGAACTAGTCAAGTACCTTTTCAATGCAATGAGACCGTGACAATGCTAAACATTATAGAGTTCTAAGGATTCTTATCCCTAAGATCGCATCAACAACTCCAACATTTGTCATATCAAACTCTTTTTATAGCATACATTTTGTAGCATTTATGTCATTAGTGTCTCTATTGATGATCAACATATCACCAATGTACAAGCAAATAATGACCTTGTGATTTTAATGTGAACACATATTTCACTTCTATCATTCTTAAATCCATTTGCTTACGTAGTTTGGTAAAATTTCTTATGTTATTGTTTGGTGCTTGTTTTAGTTCATAAAGTGACTTAACAAGTTCACACACTTTCTTTTCTTTACCAGGAACCACAAAACCCTCGGATTGTTTAATGTAAATTTCTTCCTCTAATTCTCTGTTTAAGAGATTTGTTTTCACATTCATTTGATAATTTGGAGTTCATATACCACAGCTAACATAATTAACATCCAAATGAATGTAATTCTAGTTACTGGCAAGTATGTGTCAAAAAAATCAAGAACTTATTTTTGTCAAAAGCCTTTGACAAAAAGTCTTGTTTTATATTTGTCAACAGTTCCGTCGACCATACGTTTGTGGTAACTAGTAGCCTGATGCAAATGCTCAGTGCTAGAGGTTTGTTTTCGGGGTTACCTTCTGAGGATCCACATGATCACATCGCAAAAGTAAGGTCGGTGTGTAAGAGTTGTGTAGGGAGGCCTGATTTGAATATGGATGTAATTGGGTTAAGAGTGTTTCCTTTCTCATTGACGGGAGAGGCTGCTATATGGTTTACTGAGCTACCCTATTACTCAATCTACACTTGGAATCAACTGAGGGATGTGTTCTTAGCACGCTACTACACGGTATCTAAGAAGCTAAACCACAAAGATAGGGTGAACAACTTTGTGGCACTACCGGGTGAATCAGTCAGTAGTTCTTGGGATAGGTTCACATCGTTCTTGAGGAGTGTCCCCAATCACCGCATCGATGATGAGTCACTGAAAGAATATTTCTATCGGGGGCAGGATGATAATAATAAGGCAGTACTAGATACGATAGCGGGTGGTTCTTATGAGGAGTGTCCTTATGCTGAGATCGCTGAGAAGTTGAAGAAAATCTCCCGAAATAATAAAGCATGGAGTACTAGGAAGTCAGATACTGGGAGAAACACCTTTGCAGTGCAATCCGCACACAACCCAGCCACAGACGAGATTTGTGAAGAGATGGCTCAAATGAGAACTGAGCTTGGGTTGGTGTTAAAACATGTCACTAGGGGTGTAAAAAAGGTAAATGCGGTGAACTATTTGTCTAAACCATCACCGCCAAATGATGAGTATTACTATGATGAGGACTCTTATGCGGTAGCTGAGCAGACGGGGGTTTTCTGACCAAACGCCCAAGGCTCCAATCAGGAGAATTGGAACCAAGGTCAAGGAAACCAAGGTCGAAACTATGGTAATTACAACCTAGAGGGTCATTATGTCCGAGATGAGAATTACAACCGTGACAACAACTTCAACTGGGGTAACTATGGTAACAGAAATGATAGGAGTGGGCCCTATGTTCCACCTCAAAATCGTGAAGTTAATCCTAGGGACGGTGGAGGTAGTATGGCGCGAGTTGAGGATATGTTGCAGAAAATGATGAGGAGGTTCGACGCTAGTGATGAGCACACCAAAGAGTTGAGGAGTGACTTAGCGAGTATTGCGCAGAAAGTTGATGCACATGAAGTCTCGATCAAGCACCTTGAGTTTCAAATGGCTCAATTATCTTCGATTGTGAACCCACGTCAACTGGGTACTCTTTCAAGCAACACTGTACAAAATCTGAAAAATGATGGACATTGTATGACAATCACAACTCGAGGTGGTAAACAAACCATTGACCCACCAATACCGTCTGGAGTAGAAAAGGTGATAAGAGGAGATGATGAGGTAGTGGAGGTTAGTGGTGAGTTAGGAGACAAAATCGAGAAAGAAACTGAGGTACCCCAAAAGGTGACCCCCATGCCTAGACCACCACCTCCATTCCCACAAAGGTTAGTGAAAAAGACCGAGGATGGTAAATACCGGCGTTTTATTAATATGTTGAAACAACTTTCCATCAATGTCCCTTCGATAGAAGCTCTTGAACAAATGCCCGGTTATGCCAAGTTTATGAAATATATGGTGACCAAGAAAAGATCGGTCAGTTTTGAGGATGATGATAGAATGCAGCATTGTAGTGCTATTGCTACAAGGTCTCTAGTGCAAAAGAAAGAAGATCCGGGTGCTTTCACTATTCCATCTACAATCGGGTTATTACACTTTACAAAGGCATTATGTGATCTTGGGGCAAGCATAAACCTCATGCCGCTTTCTATTTACAAGAAATTGGGTTTGGGTAACCCAATGCCCACTGCAATGTGGCTACTGATGGCCGATCGAACGATGAAGAGGCCTATTAGGATACTCCACGATGTGTTAGTAAAGGTGGAGTCATTCATATTTCCGGCCGATTTTGTGATTCTTGATTGTGAGGTCGATTTTGAGGTGCCTATTATTCTTGGGAGGCCATTCCTTGCTACAGGTAGAGCCTTGGTTGATATGGAAAAAGGGCAGATGAAATTTTGGTTGAACAATGAAGAAGTGACTTTCAACATTTGTAAATGCATGAGGCAGAGTGGTGATCTCCAATCGGTATATGCCATATCTTATAGGGTTGAAAAGTCATCTTAGGTACAAATAGAAGAACGTCTGGGTGTAGAAGCACTAGCGGCAGTGATCATGAATTTTGATAGCGATTGCATTGAAGAGTATGGGTCATTGGTCGCGGCACTTGATCGAGGTGATGTTCGGTTTAAACCAAAGAAGTATGAGTTAGATATAAAGAATCGCGAGTCTCCACCCGCGAAACCATCTATAGAGGAGGCTCCAAAATTAGAACTAAAGGCTCTACCACCTCATCTGAGGTATGTATTCTTAGGAAATGGTGACACTTTACCGGTAATCATTGCATCAGATCTGAATGTACAACCAGTTGAGAGTTTGGTAAAAGTGATAAAAAGGTTCAAACGAGCTATTGGGTGGACTATTGCGGATATTATTGGGATTCTGCCCGATATTTATTTGCATAAAATCCAACTCATACCCGATCATAAGCCAAGTATTGAGCACCAAAGACGTTTAAATCCACCTATGCAAGAGGTGGTGAAGAAAGAAATCATTATGTGGTTAGATGCTGGAGTGATATATCCAATCGCCGATAGTAGTTGGGTACGCCCTGTTCAGTGTGTACCTAAGAAAGGGGGAATGACTGTGGTCCCCAATGAAAAGAATGAGCTTGTTCCGATGAGTCCGATGACTGGATGGAGGGTATGTATGGATTACCGAAAATTAAATGCATGGATCGAGAAAGACCATTTTCCGATGCCCTTCATGGATCAGATGTTGGACAGACTTACAGGAAAGGGGTGGTACTGTTTTCTTGATGGTTATTCGGGTTATAATCAGATTTCTATTGCACCGGAGGATCAAGAGAAAACCACCTTTACTTGTCCATATGGGACCTTCGCGTTCAAGAGAATGTCGTTCAGATTATGTAATGCACCGGCCACTTTTTAGAGATGTATGATGTCGATATTCTCCGATATGGTGGAGGACACTATTGAGGTGTTTATGGATGATTTTTCAGTGGTTGGTGACTCCTTTGACGGTGTTTGAGTAATTTGTCCGAGGTTCTTAAGAGGTGTGAAGACTGCAACCTCGTGCTTAATTGGGAAAAATGTCACTTCATGGTGAAAGAAGGTATTGTATTGGGTCATCTCATTTCAGAGAAGGGTATAGAGGTTGATCGAGCTAAAGTCGAGGTGATAGAGAAACTTCCTCCACCCATATCTGTAAAAGGTGTGAGAAGCTTTCTAGGGCATGCCAGCTTTTACCGGAGGTTTATCAAGGATTTTTCAAAGATTACACATCCTTTGTGCAAGTTGCTTGAGAAAGAGTGTAAGTTTTATTTTGATGAATCCTGTCTTAAGGCATTTGGTGAGCTAAAGGAAAAGTTGGTGTCTGCACCTATCATCATTTTGCCAGATTGGAGTAAGCCGTTTGAGGTGATGTGTGATGCGAGTGGGGTCGCTCTTGGTGTGGTTTTGGGTCAACGAAGGGATAAAATCATTCACCCCATTTACTATGCTAGTAAAGCCCTCAATGAAGCCCAAAAGAACTACACCATGACTGAGCAAGAGCTCCTTGCAGTAGTCTTTGCTTTCGAGAAATTTCGCTCCTATTTGCTTGGCACTAGAGTTATAGTGCATACTGATCATTCTGCTTTGAGATATTTGATGGCAAAGAAGGATGCAAAACCGAGGTTGATTCGTTGGGTATTACTATTGTAAGAATTTGACTTTGAGGTGAAAGAGAGAAAAGGGACCGAAAATCAAGTTGCTGATCACTTGTCCCGATTAGAAGATGAAGCAATGAGGGAGTTAGGTGAAAAGGCTGAAATTGATGATACTTTCCCTGATGAGCATGTATTGGCTGCCTCCCAAGACTTGATCCCATGGTTCGCAGATTTTGCAAATTATCTGGCTAGTGATATCGTCCCACCGGACTTTTCCGTTCATCAAAGGAAAAAGTTCATGCATGATGTGAAAAAGTTCTTTTGGGATGAACCATACTTATATAGGAGTTGTGCCGATGGGCTTATTCGGCATTGTGCGCCGGAAGTTGAGATGTTAAGTGTTTTGGAGGCGTGCCATTCTTTGCCTGTAGGTGGGCATCATAGTGGAATCTGGACAGCCCACAAAATCTTGCAATGTGGCTACTATTTGCCAACTATCCATCAAGACGCTCATGAGTTCGCCAAGGCGTGTGATAGATGCCAAAGAGATGGTGGCATTTCGAGAAAGCTAGAGCTCCCTTTAAATCCCATCCTTGTGATTGAATTGTTTGATGTATGGGGCATTGACTTTATGGGCCCTTTTGTGAGTTCTTATGGGAGTACATTCTTGTGGCAGTCGACTATGTGTCTAAGTGGGTGGAAGCTATCGCTCTTGCAAATAATAAAGGGAAGAGTGTCACCGCGTTCTTGAAAAAGAACATATTTTCCAGATTTGGCACCCTAAGGGCTATTATTAGTGATGGGGGATCCCACTTTTGCAACAAGCTATTTAAGGGATTACCTGAAAAGTATGGGGTTCGCCATAATGTGGCCACTCCGTACCATCCTCAAACTAGTGGGCAAGTTGAGGTGTCAAACATAGAGATTAAGCAGATCTTGTCAAAAACGGTGAATGCTAGTAGAACGGATTGGTCAAGGAGGCTTGATGATGCTCTTTGGGCCTACAAGACAGCATACAAGACTCCCATTGGTATGTCCCCATACCAACTTGTATATGGGAAGGCTTGTCACTTACCGGTGGAATTAGAACACAAAGCCATGTGGGCAATGAAGAAGTTGAAAATGGATTGGAATAAGGCTGCGGAACAAAGGTTAAACGGGTTGAATGAGCTTGATGAATTTCGCTTAAAGGAATATGAAAGTTCAGCCCTCTACAAACAAAAGATGAAGAATTACCATGACCAAAAGATTGAGAACCGCGATTTTGTGGTTGGGGATTTGGTGCTTTTGGTCAATTCTAGGTTGCGCTTATTTCCTGGAAAACTCAAGTCCAAATGGACGGGTCCCTACTTGATCACCCAACTATTCCCCCATGGTGCGGTTGAGTTGGAGAACAAGGAGGGTGTGCGGTTTAAAGTGAACAGACAGCAAATCAAAATCTTTCTGGGGCATGCTGAATCAGCGAATGAAGTGATCGAAGCATACCATCTTGATGAAGTCTGAGTAATCAAGAGTCTTCCGTCGTGCCGCGACGTTAAATCAAGCGCTGATTGGGAGGCAACCCAATATGTATCCTCTAGTCAACTATAGGTCTTTCGTTATTCTTTACAAATAGTTGCATTATTTTCACGTTTATTTATGTAATGTTACATCTGACTGCTCCTTTCTTTTTCGTTAGTAGTGTTGGCTAGAGCATAGATTAGGGTCCGTGTCCAAAAAGTGTCCAGAAAATACAAAAAGATTAGCTTAAAGGGTGCTAAATGTGCAGGTATCAAATCACCAGAAAACTGCAGAAAATTGGTCTGCTGCACCCATCAACGGAACCATCGACGGACCGTCGTGCCTACGACGGACCATCGATGGGATCCGTCATGCCCAGGTAAGTCTTTCAAATTTGGTTAAGTTAGGGAAACCACGACGGACCGCCACGACGGACCGTCTCACCTATTATGGTCCATCGACGGGGAATTATCGCGTCAGTATCCATGAATCCGACCCGACCCGTCCTGCTGAATATTAAAAGTTTTAAACTTTTGAACTTCCCACCCATCATTTAATCCCTCATAATCGTCCCTTTTACCCATTTCCTACCATTTCCTCCCATTTCTTCCCCTCCAACTCCCATTCCCTCTCCTACATTCTGATTCCCATCATCTCCCTCACCTTCCCACAACCCTTTCTCTTTCATATTCTGCAAAACCTTTCAGTCCATTGATGGTCGGTACGTGTCTTTTTTGAGTTGCTGTGCAACTACCTGTGACTTACTTCCTTCTCCTCTAGTACATTTATCAGGTATGTTCTTCGGATCTGTCAAATTAACTTTCGTAAACTGTGGTTTGCTTTCTATTTATATTTGACATCTTACTGTTTGGGTCTCCAATTTTGGGCCCCCATTGCATGCTAGAACCCCCCCTATAGTGCTAAGTTCTCGTAGAGTACGTCTATTGTAAAAGAATGGGGATTATGTGGTTAGACATGGTGTGTTTTTCTGATTTCGTTTCTGACCTAGGGTTGCTACACAATAGAGAATTGAATACTAAAACTCGCTAAAATTCTTGTCCTAGGAATTATGGGATGCTGGGTATAGTTTTGATACACTTAGTCTTCCAACAATATAGTACATAGGGAACCATTGTGGCTGCAAAACCAGGTTCCCTGAAGGACAGTACGAGACCCCGTCGACGGACCATCGACTCCACGATGGACCGTCGTTGGGGTCCGTCATGCCCAACTCCATTGGTTTCCATAAGTATCCCTCGACGCACACTTACGACAGTCTGTCGTCCCTCGACGGTCCGTCCTGCATGACCATCACTTCTGTCAGAACCTTGGTTACTGACCAGTTTAAAATTAATTCTAAGTGTCTATCGACGGACTCTTACGACGGTCCATCCTGCATGTCCGTCACTTCTGTCAGAACCTTGGTTTCTGACCAGTTTAAAATTTATTCTAAGTGTCTATCGACGGACTGTCGTGCTTTCGACTGTCCGTCCTGCATGTCCGTCGTCTCTATCAGAATCTTGGTTTCTGACAATTTTAAAATTCACTCTAAGTGTCCCTCGACGAACACCCACGACGGACCGTCGTGCCTTCAACGTCTGTCTTGCATGTCCGTCGTCTCTGTCAGAACCTCATGTTACTGATGTTTTGAAATATTTTTCTAAGTGTCCCTCGACGGAACCCCACGACGGACCATCGTGTCTACGACCGTCGTGTCTACAACGGACCGTCGATGGGTCCCTTCTGCACTCTGCAATACCATTTCCTTTTTGTATTTTGCTGTTTCCACTGGTACTAACTACTTTTTTTTGTAGGTACTCATGGACCCTAAGCAGGACCGTGTCTATTCACGAGGGCGTTCCAAGTCTATCGCCCCGTCCAACCGACTGGTCATCGGCTCAGACGATGAGCGTGATCTAGAGTACGAGCCACCTGGCACCCGCACTGCTTCACCTGCTGCCCGCCCCACCAGAGCCACTCCAACGAGGGTGACGACCAGCGTAGTCACTGCCTCCCAGGCTGACGAGGAGCGCATACTGATGGGCACACCTTCGGGGTCGGCTGCACAGTCAGAGGAAGCATCCGGTTCAGAGGAGGCTTCCAATTCAGAGAAGGTCTCCGGGTCTGAGGAGGCCTCTGTTCCAGCCATCGCATCCCAGTCTGCCTCGTCTGATAGTGCTGACTCGATTCCAGCTCAACCGACGAACGTTCCCGCTCCGGTTGCAGATCAGCCCAACCGGTGGTGTGTTGATGGGCAGTATCAGGTTTACTTGGACGCTAAGATGCCGAACGACAAGGGGGTCATGACCCGGACCCTGACACTTGAGCGACGGGTTCACACGGAGAGCCTTTCTACCATGTCGGCTATACATGAGCTGTTTACCCAACACCGGCTGGAGTGGACAGCCCGACCTGTGGGCCGCTATAGTGAGGAGATGGTCAGAGAGTTCTATGCCTCATATCTGGCGACTCTCCGATTGCAGCTGAAAAGGCGGGCAGCCACCGCCAAACATGCTCCTCTAGACTACGTCCAGGTCCGCGGCAAGCGTGTGGACATTTCCTTATCGGCCATCCGCAGATTTCTTTATGGCGCGGATGTTGATACTACTAGGACACCTCTCACTGCCGAGTTCGACTATCGGTGGAAATTGATTAAAGAGGGCCACTTCCAGCACGAGCCAGAGTTGAGGGAGACAACCAAGCGATGGATTGCACAACACTTGTCTGTTGATGGTGAGGCTGCCGACTGGGTGAGAGAGCCCAAAGGAAGTATTAAGTAGGCTAACCTCACTTTCACAGCCAAGTTTTTGTGGCTACT
The DNA here is from genome assembly GCA_016801875.1 of Solanum sitiens. NCBI lineage: Eukaryota > Viridiplantae > Streptophyta > Magnoliopsida > Solanales > Solanaceae > Solanum > Solanum sitiens. The sequence goes on along the minus strand of JABWTJ010000543.1, from coordinate 547,110 downwards.
CGTCTGACACTGCCTTTCCCCCACTGCAGCAGACAATATTGTCACCTGGGATCGTGCGGTACTGATGGCAGCGATCATAGGAGGGTTCGAGGTAGACTTTGCTTGGCTACTACAGGCGGTGCTGCACGAGAGGGCCTTCAAGGCCACTACCACTTACCCTTTCCCCTGCATGGTTTTTGCTTTGTGCAGGTCAGCTGGAGTGCCCGTGTGGCACATTGATGTGCTTAAGACCCCGACGGGCACAGTGGATATCGGCCTCATTCGGGATGAGGCCAATGAGTTGGCTCCCCATAGAGGACCCCGTCCGGAGGTGCAGCCGCTTGGAGAGACCCTAGCGGCAACAATTGAGCAAGACCAAGCGGCTAACCATGACACTTCTGAGACCACCGACACCACTATGGTCGAGTCTATCTCGGGTGGTAGCACAGCCCCTAGCTCTTCCCGTTCGACTCCACAGACTTCTCTGGTCCCACTTGCTATGGTCCAGAAACTTGAGGCCCAGATGGCCACACTTCTGCACCATATCCAGCCTTGGATGCAGAAGTCTATTGCTGAGGCGGAGGAGTGTCTTGAGAGGAAGATAGCCCAGCACACCGAGCAGAAGGTAAGGGTGGTCCACCAGCGCCTGGACGCTTTTGAGCTACGGGTTCTTACCCAACCAGCCCCGACTGTGGACGTGATGTCTCTCCAGGCTGTTGTGGTGAGTCTACGAGCCAACTTGGATGCTATACTAGAGGCTCGGGTGCCGGAGTCTGAGGCCCCTTCTGCAGAGCCTGCTGAGGACACGGTGATGGCTGCCCTATTCGCCACTACTGATGTTTCACCACCTCCATCCCGAGAGCGTGCCAAGAGGCACTGAACTAGAGATGAGGATGAGTCCTGGGCTCGGAAGAGGGAGCGCCACGAGATGGAGGCTGCGAGGAGAGCCTCGCTTATTGATGAGGAGGCCCGTACATTGAGGGTTATGGAGGTGGCTGCTGGAGCATCTAGTTCTAGAGTTGCAGAGGTTGAGAGGAGCACCACTGACAGTGTTGTTGTTGCTGAGGACACTACTGATGGTGTCCCTACTTCAGAGGGAGCAGGTTCCGAGAAACCGGACCCGCCATCTTGTTGATCACCGGCGCTTTGCGCATTAGGTTTGCTCCACCTACCACTCTATTTCATATTTTTTTATGGATTGGGGACAATTGCAAATTTTTTTGTCGGGGGTGGGGTAAATGGAAAGTGAGTGCTAGGGTAAAATCTGAGTAGCCCAACTCACGATCCTCTCTTTGGGTTTTCTTGCCTGTGTTCTTTTCCCCCAAGAGACTAGTTACTTTATTGTTGAACCGGCACGTTGTTATCTTTTGTACATAGTATAGAAATAGACTCTGAAGCATGATGGCTAAACAAAAATGATATCCTGATTTTAACAAAAATGATGCATGACTAGGCATAGTAACTGATCGATGTATGGCTCTAAGCATGACACAGAGATACACTACTGCATGATCCTAAGTCTAAGACTCGAACTAGGTGTCTGATAATCTGGTAGAGTAATGAGATGTCAAGAGATGTGAGGAAAATTTGAATAGTCCACTATTTGTACTAAGCTAGAACTTGTCTGGTTAGTCCTGCTAAAAAGTAAGTTGTGACAGACAATTAGGAAAGGATCATAGGCCCTTGTTCAATATAACCAATCTTTAGCCTAAATAACAGAAAACCAAATGAAATTAATCCCTTCTTGATCCAAATGAATTGAGCCTAAAACAGACCTTTCTTTTTCACCCCAACTGATTCCTTTGGGAACAATGTGTTGGCCCTGGTCCCTCCTTGGACATGTGCACCTCAGCTTATGCTAAAAGCATAAGTTGAGGGTGGCTAATGCAGCAAACAACTTTGTCGTGGCCCTGACCCAACTTTGGGTATTGTGTACCTCAACTCGTGGCCAAGTCATGAGTTGAGGGTGGCTATTATGAGGAATGCCCCGAAATGTGAGTTTGAAAGAATAAAAAAGCAAAAGAAAGTGACTCGAGAAAAGTTGAAAGAAAGGTGATAAAATTGAAAATTTGAAAATAAAAAAAATATATATAAAAAAAGAGAAGAAAAGAAAAGAGTCACTTACACAAAAAAAAAGGAGAAAGAAGGGAGAATAGCAAGGTGAATGAATACAAGAAAATTAAGAAATAGGGCGGAATAAAACGATGAAAAGGTAGGACGCTTAGTCGTTATGTCAAGGAGGGCAATGAGTCACTAAAAATACACCTAAATGTATCCAACCTGACCCCGAGCCTAAGTTACAAGCTAAGAAAGTCCTATCGTGATCCTAAGAGTCTATTATGGCGAATGTAAAGCAGTGAAAATAAGGGCAAGCCTATGGCAATAAGTATGAATAAGGTGTGAAGTTGTTCTGAGAGCGAGTGTTAAAAAATAATCCTTATACTCAAACTGAAATCATTGTGTGAAAAATGATGATGTTGTTTTTAAGTGAGGACACTAGTTGCAATACCGGAAAATTGGTACCTATGTGAGAGATTACAGAGGATAGGTGTCTATGAGTGGTGAGTCTGTGTCATGGTCTGATCCACATGATCAAGCCTAATAGTGATAGCATGCATAACTCAATTTGAAAATAATCGAGATTGATAGCCAGATGATTACAGAAAGTTAAACTAAGAATGCTCTTGTACAAAGATTTTGTGGTGAGTCATAGTGCGTTGCTTGAGGACAAACAATGAATTTAAGTTGAGGGTGTTGATGTACCGTGGTTATACGATACTTTCAATGCTTTTAACTTAAGTTTAGTGTGTGTCTAAAGACTTTTTGTATTAGTTTTAATGTAATTTTCTCTTTGTTTTTAGAAAATCTGTCCAGAAGAAGAACGTGAGAGTTGTGTGCTAAGAGTTGCAGAAGTGGCAACCTACGGAGCCATCGACGGTCCGTCGTGACTTCGACGGTCCGTAGGTCGCTACCGTTGTGAGAAGAAGAAGACTAACAAAGGAAGTTGGGGAATTCTGACCAAGTGTGGGGCTACGGAGGATCTCGACGGACCGTCATAGCCTCGACGAACCGTCCTGCACATCCGTCAACATCAACAGAAAGTAGCCCCATTACCCATCTCCAGAAGTTTCTAAGTGTGGAGTGACGGAAGGCCTCGACGGTCCGTCGTGGCAGTCGTTGACTCAGCCGCGTTTTTTGGACAGATTTTCCTTAAATAGGTTTCCTTCTTTTATTAGGATTTGAGTATTATAAATACCTGTAAACACCTCATTTTTGGGGTTAGACTTTTGGATATATTTTTAGTTTTATTGTTCTAAGTATTGAAGTTTGAGATTTTGGGGAAATCACTTTATTTTCCGGAATCGTTTGGTGCAAGTGTTTGATTAATTCAAGTAATTTTCGGGATTATCTTCAATCTCATCAAAGTAAGTGCATTAATTCTTATATAATTAATATGAATTGTGTGATTATGAACATGGATAACTAAACTCCATAACTAGGGTTGTGGAAACCATGGGTAAATAACAAGGTAAAATCTAACTAAAATAACAATTCTCGAATAATGTCTTGCATGTATTGATAATTCTTTCATTTAAAAGTCTTTTTAACGGTGGCCAACGTTAGAACTCGCCTTATTGCTACTTGCCGGACCAAGGAGGTAGATAATAAGAAAAGAATTATCAACGTAGATTTAGTATGTACTATCTAATAAGCTAGTGTTGGTTGGTGAGAAGTAACAACTAAGCCAAATATCGATTATGATGCTTAATATGAGGTAAAGGTAAGGTTTAGTAAAGCATACACACGTAGCTGGACCAAGGTGCGGAGTGAAATTTCCTAGTTCCCGGACCAAGGAATTAGGGATACATAACTTACCACTTTGCATGCAAGATATTAGGAATGGATTGTTATAGTTAGAATTACCGAGTTATGAACCTATGGGTAACACTTAAGCCCTAGTTACTTTCATTACTTGAATAAAAATCAAATCTTTGAACGTGTCAACTGTTTACGTAGAATTAGTGAATTACATTTGTTATTCAAAACCCCCCTTTTGTTATTTGTTTTCGGAAGAGACTTGACTAAATAAAAGTAATAGTAGGTTAAAGTTAAGTCTAAATCATTTTCCTCGTGGGATTGATCCTAACCTCGTAGTTGGGTTCTTTACTTGATACGATCGCTTATACTTCTTTTCGAGAAGTAAATTTGAGCGTATCAGCCATCGTAAATGATCATACTTTTTAGATGACTCCATAAGTTAAGCTAGTGGATCCACTAAGTTAAGTTAGATCCTATATTGATGGCAAGGTATATGATGGTCCTTGGCAGCATGAGGTAAAGTATTTTATCACCACTTAGGCTCATATTTGGTGGTTGTCGGTTAGAGAAACTCGCACAAAAATTATATACTTTATTTTATAAGTAAAATTTAGTTTGTTATTACATTTTCTTTAACAAACTAAGTTGATGTTACTGTTTTATAAATCTTTCCATATATTGCATATGTATTGTTGTTTTATATTGAATCGAGTATCCATCGTTGAGTCTCATGTCTTTAACTTGAGTATCTTATCCTTGAATACTTTTGAGTTGTGTAAATTTGAGTATCGTTGAGTATTCCTTGAGTTGAGTAAGTTTGAAAAGAGGTAAGTATATTTCTATTTTATCAAGTTTCAGCTTATGTTATGGTTTAGAATTTCGCTTACATGCTTGTACATTTCACGTACTGCATTTGGCCTGCATTTTCTCATGACGCAGACACATGTATTCAGGATCATCAACAGGAGCTTCGTTGAAACATCCAAGAGTTGGAGTTAGCTATGGTAAGCTTCTTTGATTCCGGAAGATTTCATTTACTTTTTAGTTTAGTCATTATGTGGTGAGTCTTGTCCCGACTTCCATCATTAGAAGTTATAGGCTTTCTAGTTAGTCAATATAGTTGAGGATTCTGTGTTAATCATTTATTTTATTAAATATTTTAATGACATAAGTTGCCTATTTTATGGCAGATTGAAAATATTATATTTTTCAGAGTTTTCTTTTGAGTTAAGGTTTTTTATTTCAGTTTCATGAGTTTTATTTTGTTTTAAGCTTTTGCATGCTTAAGTTAGTCTTTCGCTTGTAGTCAACCAAGATTAGGGATCGCTTGGGGACCAACAATGGTTCTTGAGAGCCAGCCATGTCCAGGGTGTAGACTCGGAGAGCAAGCCTACTAGGTGTGGGACATAGGAAAAGCTGAATAATAGGATGACAATTTTTTAACCTTGATGTAGCTTGAAGATACACTCCTCTTTACATGGAGCATCTCTTGGAAGATATCCTTGTTACCGTGCTGCACCTCTAACTCATGCCACTTGTTCCACAAGATATAAAAGTCTTCTTTATACTCTTAAACTCCGTGCCAAGTCAAACTAGGTTATTCTTTGTGAAACAGAGGGATTATTAGTTAGCTTGTATAGTGTACGGGCATGTTTAATCTTTTCTAGGAACTTCTTAAATTCAGCATACATGTTAATATATCTTTTGTGTTCTTGGAACACTAAATTTCTCTCAGCATAGAGCAGAATAATTGTTGCAAATGCCACACCAAATAAAAAATAAGTACATCAGATTGTATTGATACCAACATATATATACAATTTCAATAAGTAATAACTCGAATTATAGAAATATAATACTCCCTTTTTAAAAAAAGAATGACCTCCTTTCCTTTTTAGTTTGTTTAAAAAAGAATGACCTCTTTCTTTTTTTTGGTAACATTTTAATTCCAGTTTTCCACGTGGCATGTATAAGGCCACAAGATCAAAGGCCAATTTTGTACATTTAACCTAACTTTAATTTAGGACCACAAGATATAAAAGTTTTTTTTATACTTTTAAACTCCGTGCCAAATCAAACCGGGTCATTCTTTGTGAAACGGAGGGAGTATTAGTTACCAATAGAATTTGCCAACCTAAAGCATGTTGAGAGACATATGAAATGTAAACCAGTTAATAAAATCCTTGAAATATAGGCAACATTTAATCTGAAATGATTTTTCTAAAACAATAGGGAGATAATTTAGAAAGGCATCCCTATTTTCTTGTTATACATGCCATGCTTTAAAAGTACCCTTTTTAAGACAACCCTTTGTTCAAATTGCACAAAAGTGAAAGATTTAATGATCTCAAGGTAACTCAAAAATACAAGCACTTGTGAATTCAATGCGAAAATTGTTAATCTTTTTCCTTTCATCAAACAAATAAGAATGATTGAAGTTTTTATATTTCAAATAGTCTTGGATTTAATTCGTGTTATTTTGGTTGGATTATTGTAAATGAGTATTTCTAGAAAAAAAAGATCAAAATTAAATAGAAAGATGATATTTAAGCAAATGATCGAATTAATAGGTAAAAGGTAGATATCACAAAGCCTCCAAATACCATTTGACAAACAATATATACTTTATGAATGATTAAATATCTATTTCTTTTTCTTCTAAAGCTCTAATTTTATAAACCAAATTACCCAATTTTAATCGCTAATAAGATTTAAGAGATACGAAAAATAATTAGCATTATGCTTTAGGAATACGTGACAAATATACATCTACCAAACCAGGCTCTTTAATTATATTTGTGTTATTGACGCGTGAAAGGTCATTTTGCAGTTGATGTGATGGTGATGATCGCTTAAGATTGTTTAATCTTCTTTGTAGAAAGGATGTGAGACTACTGGATGGTAGATTATTTAGGATTAATTAATGGGAATGCAATTCTGTTTCTCCCAGTATAATGTAGGGTCCTAGTTATCATTAGTTGGGGTTGGGGCAGAGTCTAGGTTTCCCTCCACTAGGTTTTTAAGTTTATAAGAATTACTAGTTCTGGACATGTGCATTAAACGTGTGTCCATCTCTATGGCTATCACTATACCCTCCGATACTATTTGTGCTAGTATAGATGAGTTTTGAAGCACTAGCATCGTTTCTTGATTTTCTATTAAGATATTCAAAGTTGGTGATCGTTCTTGGAGCCCCATTTCGATTCAAGATGATGGGTTTTTGTTGAAAGATAGAAATGATGTCTATTTAAATGGGACCATTCCCACAGATAGCCCGTTCGGTAGTATAAAAGGAATCGGTGGGAAGATGGAGTTTATTTGGTTTTGATTCATGATGTAATGAGCGATAAGAGGAAGAGTTTGTTGTTTTTTCCAATAGTGTGAACATGTAAACGTTTTGATCTTTCTATTTAAAGAGATAAATTTATGTCATTGAAGTTACGAGAGAAGGTTATATTAATTGTAGATAGTCTAAATTTTAAAAATTTGATATTGTTGGGGGTCTATAAATTTTATGGGTTGAACTATTAAATTAGTAATTAATATTTTAATTGACCTTTATGCTCTAGGAATACATGGAAAATATAACGCCTACCAAACCAGGCTCTTTTATTTTATTTGTCTTATTAACATGTGAAAGTCATTTTGCAGTTGATGTGATGAAGATGATCCTCTAAGATAGTTTAACCGTCTTTGTACAATGGATGTGAGATTACTAGGTAGTTGATTATTTAGGATTAATGAGAATGCAAGTCTTTTTCTCCTAGGATAATGTAGGGGCCAAGTTATCATTAGTTGGGGTTGGGGTAGAGTCTAGGTTTGCCTCCACTGGTTTTTAAGTTTACAAGAATTTCTAGTTTTGGACGCGTGCATTGCACGTGTGTCCGTCTCCACAGCTACCACTATTCCCTCTGACATTATTTGTGCTAGTACAGATGAATTTTGAATTACTAGCACCATTTCTTGATTTTCTATTGAGATATACAAAGTTAGTGATCATTCTTGTAGCCCAATTACGACCCAAGATGATGGGTTTGTGTTGAAAGCTTGAAATGATGTCATGTAAATGGAGACTATTTCTACAGATAGCCAATTCACTAGTATAAAGGGAATCGGTTGGAAGATAGAGTTTGACAGCGTTTGATTCATGATGGTTTAGGCGAGACGAGGAAGAGTTTGTTGTTTTTGCCAATAGTGTGAACATATAGGTGTTCTGATCTTGCTATTTAAAAGGGTAAATTTATGGCGATGAAGTTATGAGAGATAGTAATATTAATTGTAGATACTCTAAATTTGAAAAAAGAAATATGTTGTTTGGAATTTATAAATTTTGTGAGTTGAACTATTAAATTATTAATGATTATTTAAATTGACCTTTCTACTTTAGTAATAAGTGACATATATAACGTCTACCAAATCAGGCTCTTTAATGTTTTTTGTTTTATTAATGTGCAAAGGTCAATTTGCAGATGATGTGATGGAGATGATCCCTTAAGATAGTTTAATCGTCTTTGTAGAAGGGATGTGAGATTACTGGGTGATAGATTATTTAGGATTGATGGGAATGTAAGTCTTTTTCTCCCCAGATAATGTAGGGGCCAAGTTATCATTAGTTGGCGTTGGGGTAGAGTCTAAGTTTGCCTCCACTAGGCTTTTAAGTTTATAAGAATTACTACTTCTGGACACGTGCATTGCACGTTTGTCCGTCTCCACGACTATTATTATCCCCTCTGATACTATTTGTGCTAGTACATATGAGTTTTGAATCATTAGCACTATTTCTTGATTTTCTATTAAAATATTCAAAGTTAGTGATAGTTATTAAACCCTATTATGACCCAACATTATGGGTTTGTATTGAAAGATGGAAATGATATCATGTAAATGGAGACTATTCTCGCAGATAGCTCATTCACTAGTATTATGGGAATCGGTGGGAAGATGGAATTTTATTTTGATCCATGATGGAATGAGCGAGAAGAAGAAGAGTTTTTTCTTCTTCTCAATAGTGTGAACATATAGGTGTTTTGGTATTGCTATTTAAAGAGGTGAATTTATGTCGATGAAGTTACAAGAGAAGGTAATATTAATTGTAATACTCTAAATTTGAAAAAATTTGATATTGTTTAGGTTCTATAAATTTTATTGGTTGAACTATTAAATTAGTAATTAGTATTTTAATTGACCTTTCTACTTTAGGAATACGTGACAAATATAATGTCTACCAAATCAGGCTCTTTAATTTTATTTTTGTTATTAACGTGTGAAAGGTCATTTTTGTTGTTGATGTGATGGAGATGATCTTAAGATAGTTTAATCGGCTTTGTAGAAGGGATGTGAGATTACCGGGTGGTCGATTATTTAGGATTAATGAGAGTATAAGTCTTTTTCTCCCAAGATAATGTAACGGCTAAGTCATCATTATTTGGGGTTTGGGTAGAGTGTAGGTTTGCCATTAATATGCTTTTAAGTTTATAAAAAATACTAATTCCGGACACGTGCATTGCACGTATGTCCCATGCTAACTTGTGAGAAGTTGTTGTAGCTATATATATATATATGTATATATATATATATACTTTGAAAATATTGTAATAAGTGTGTGATAAGTTATACAATAATTGAAGAGAAAAACACAAGTTCAAATCGATGAAAAATAAATTTATTCAACCGATACTATTATCATTACAATATACATCGACATATTCAAAAGGAATATTAGAACAAACTTTAATTTTATGCTATTCTTATAATATATCATGTATTCAACTTGACAAAAGTTTCCTTTGCTTATAACATAACTTGTAAGCTAAATGTCGAGTGTGTTTTGAATATATTTTTCGTCTTAAGTTTTCATCTCCTTTCAAAGAAGTTATATTCTCTATCTTTTAACATTTGCATACATATTAAGAATTAGTTATGAAATAATGATTGTGTTTTGTAAAAGTTTTATAGAACTTCAATTAACATATGTCTTCCTTAAAATGGCTCGTAGATGACCATTGTCAATTTTGTGGTGTACACCTACCAAAAGTTGTTATTATTAATGATAAAAATAATAATTGTAGGATATAAATCATATTTTTTTCTTGTGTACCTTTGATTTCTTTTGTCTGCTTAAAATAGTATGTACATTCTCATATAGTCATATGTTATATATAAATATAAATTATCTAAAACATACTTCAAAAAAGAAAAAATGATAGAAAAATGAAAAGATTTTAGTAATTATTTAAGTGAAAATACATAATTACCCCATTAAATTTATACCATTTTTTAAGTAGACACCTTAAGTTTGTGAAAGTTCTATTACCCCACAAAATTATTTTCAACCACAACAAATACATCATTTAAAAGCACCTGCAGTCTCATTGTGAGCGGGTGTATCTCACCCAAATAAAATAATTGAACTTTATTTTTTCCTGGTCCTTTAATAAAGGGTTGGGTAAAATTAAGATGCTCAAAACATTGATTATTCCCTTTTTTTTATCTTAAAACATATTATACTTAAGTCATGACGAAGATAACATTCTTTATCACAAAAAAAAATTTAGAAATTTCATTGCCGGTATTCATAGAACTTTAACAGTAGTTGATAGAAGTAGTTCCATCATCGGAGAACTTCACAGTGGAAGCTCAAATAGCTTCTCATGACCTTCATAGATCTATTTGGCATCCCTAAAATTGGCTAATCGGATTGTTGGTTACTATAGCCAACTCAAGAAGTTCATATGACATCTCACAGAGGTTTATTGATCGAATTATTGGATTGACAGAAAAAAAAAATCTTTGGCTGCACATGGAGAGATCTTCAATGGTTATCAATGGAGATTTGTGAAAGATGGAAAGTGGTCTATTTAATAAAGAAAAGAATTTTTTAATTGGTGATGCCACGTGGCACTAAAATACTGGTTTAGGGGTTAATTTGCCCCATTCACACACCTCTCAAAATTGAGATCGCACATGCTCTAAAAATGGGTCAAAATTGTGTATTTATCATGATTAAAAAATAAGTTCGTGGGGTAATAGAACCTCCGCAAGCTTAAGGTGTCTATTTCAAGGTAATGGGGTAATTATGTATTTCCTCATTATTTAATAAAATTAAAATATAAATGAAGGTTGCAATTAATATCCCATATTAGTTTTTTTTATTATAAAGGTATTCTACCATAGTGGAGTATCAATATGCTAACTGGTATTATTAACATGTCTGCTTTTCGTTATTATTTTTATTTATCACAGGAGATTTGGTCATTTTAGCTCACAGTTTTCCTTCCTTTTCATTCCACGTGGTCATCTAGCCAGTGATGTGTTGTACGTGACATCCATGCCTCTTTCCACTTGAGTCTCATGTTTGATCAATTCATGGTGGAAAAAACTTTTCAGTTCTCATATAGCAAAAAGGGAGCAGATAACTCTTTGGTTCTTCGAAAGCTCTTTTCCGTTTTCACAAAGGAAAGAAAATGGTATTAGCTTTCATCTTTCCCTCTTCCATTTTGCTTGCTTTAATTTTGCTTCAATGTGCCATGCATTTTTTAACTTTGCTACAAAAAAATACTTTTGGTTTTTCTTTTTTCGTAATATCGCTTTAATTTTCAAGTAACTTTCGTTTTTAGCTTAGACTTTTTCTTCATTTTCGAATTGTTGTCGACTTCTTCGTAATTATTGAATTGCTTTCTATTGACTTTTTCTTCTTTTTCTAATTGTTGTCGACTTCTTCTTAATTTTCAAGTTGCTTGTTCTCGACTTTTTCTTCATTTTCGAATTCCTCTCAACTTCTTCTTAATTTTTGAATTGCTGTGCTTTAGTGTATGTATTGCGTGTTTTGATCCTAAGTTATGAGTGTCCGTGTAATTTCTTGTAATAACTCATTTTAGGGTTGTTCGTATGTTTTCAATCCATTAAAAGTTGTATATGTTGGTTAAAAATTTATTTGATATTATATGTTCTTCTTATCATATGTGACAATTCAGAGAAAATAGACATGGGTGTCTACTTAGTCTCTTGCAATATCTCAATTTAAAACTAATGTCTCCATTGAGGAGAAGATTTTAATCCATTAAATTATTTGGAAGATGTTGGAAAAGTTGTATATGTTAGTTTAAAATTTATTTGATATATATGTTCTTCTCAATTTAAAGTTGTCTGCAAGTCTAAAAAATATTCACCACATTTTGCAGTATTTATCAATGTCAATATCATAACGCTCGATTACCCATCCAAATCCATCAAAAACCCAAAAAGAGTTTAGCAATTTCAGTTCTATTTGATTTTAGCTCTTTGCGTCTCTGAGTTATGGGCAATGAGTTATCCACTTTGTATCGAAAATTTGAAATATTGTGGCAGTTAATAGATACTTATATTTTTGTTGAGATTCGTAAATCGGTTATTCCTGTTTGGAGAAGAATCAACAAAATAGCTAATAGCATAAAAACAGATCTTGTGCTAATATTGATTAACATCAGAAACAACCTCATTTACTTAGCCATAATTCATGGTGACTGATCATGAGTTGTGTCAGCGTAACATTTGTTTAATGATAACTTGAGATAACATAATCTCTTCTCGGACACATAATGTACAAATTGTGAAAACACATTTGCAGAAAGTAACTTAGGGGTTTCTCTCCAGTCTTTGCCATCAGGAATTGAGCAAACTCTGAATAGAAAAATGAGCAAAGCACGGCTCATATAGAAGATTATGAAGAGAAAGTAAATTAAAAAGGTCAAATTATTGATTGTAAGTTGTATTTGGAGAAGTTTGGTGTTGTGCCCACAAAAATAACTAAATGTAGTCTATATCCACCACATTTATTTTTGATTTATTTTCTAGGGTTGAGCTTTTAAAAAGGAAAAAAATGTGGGGTCATGGGTTTGTTTGGCTTTTTTAGAACTTGGGGTATATTTGTAAATGTGGGGTCAAAGGCTTATTTATTGTTTCTAAAACTTGGGGAAAATTTATATGTTAAAAAAAATATTTTATAATGCCAATACATTTAAAATTTGGGGAAAATATATATGTTTACCTAATTTTATATTAAATCTGATTTAAAATGTTAAAATATATTATATTAAAAAGACACCTTTTTCTGAAACGTGTTCCGACGTTTCTTCTTCTCAAGTGCAAAACTTTTCAACTTCCCCATACACTAATTCTATCAGTAATAATCGACTCTCTTCCCCATACACTTATTCAAACGTTTTAAGAGAAACCAGATCATCGCTTCTATTCCAAATATGTGTCAACCATTTCATCGATCAATAACTTATACAAATATTTCAACCATTTCATAGTCCTAAACGTCAAATCTTCATCTGTTTCTTCTTCTCCAAGTTCAAAACTTTCATCTTTTGTAAGTTCATTCTTGTGTATTAGTGTTTTTTGGTAATTCTAGTCGTATTTGATTTTTTATTTCGTTATAGTAGTGTTATGCTTTAATAAACCTTTTTCCTGGATGATTTCTTCATTTAAGATGTCGTATTTAGTTGTTTATTTTGTTATAGTAATGTAATTATTTAATAAAACCCTTTTTCTGAATGGTGTCTCTTCATGTTCCTATTTGGTTGCGTATTTTTGAACAAATAATTTATGTTTATCTCGCATGTTGATTTCGAAATTTTGACTTTTGTTGTAGATTGTTGTTTATCTCCTTTGAATTTGTTTGCTGTTGCTGGTCTTGTATTTATGTTTATCTCGACTGTTGATTTTGAAATTTTGGCTTTTTTGTGGGATTTTGTTTTTCTCCGTTGTATTTATTTGCTTTTGCTCGACTTGTCTTTTCTCATTACATGTGATTCGCATTGCTGATTTCTTTTGTATCTGCTCTTTATTTTGCATATTCTTATGTAGTTTAACTCTGGTTATGGCTAAAACTAGAGGTGGGTTTGTTAAAAAATTTGTTCCTAAGCCTGGTAAAAACAAGAAATGAAAGGTTGAACCTCAAATTCCAAGATGTCCAAAAAACAATTGTAGTTGAAGAACCCAAGTCTAAGTCGGATTGTGATTGATGGATGAATTTGACAACTATGAGGACTGTAGTGGCCAAGCTATTGATGAGGTTGAGTCTAGTGAAGAAAACAATGGCAGTGGAGATGAGTCAACAAGTGGAGATAGCCGAGATAATGGAGAGGAGGATGATGATCCTCTGTCCTTGCCAACTTGTCTCGGGTATGTCCTATTATCTCACTACATATATGAATGATTTAGGATCTTTTCCAGCCAAAATTTCAGTTAAAGCAAGAATGACTTTGTATCATGATTTTATAAATGTTTTACTTTATGAAAAAAATATAAGGACTTTAAAGGTAGTTGTTTTGGTTATTTAAGGCATGTTCCGTATTATTACAAGTTCAATGGACAGACAGTCCATTACATGTTGTTGTATCGTGTCAATAATGATAAATTTTTTTTGCATGAGATGTGATTTTGTGTGAATGATAAGCCTGCTTGTTTTGGCTTAAAATAATTTACATTGATTACGGGTCTGAATTGTAGCATAACCCAATGATGCAAAAATGAATTGAGTGCTTTAGAAAGGTGAGAAATTTTACTATAAAGTAACGAAGAATAGGAATATCAGTGGTTCAAAGTTGTTGAGTTTGATTAAGGGTACCGGATTGAATAAGGAGCAGAAGTGGACATGCTCTTTAGTTTGGTTCGTCCACTCAATGTTTCTTGCCCACTCGATCTAGGATTGTGGATTCAAACCACGTTAAGATGGTCGATGATTTAGGGAAAAGGGTGTTTTGATTTAACACTGAAGTATTTGAAGAACAAAATTAATCTGAAGAAACAAAGTGAAATGTAAAAGGAAGAGGAAATGCATCATATGCTTTGTATGGCTTTCCATGGGCATTTCTGGTATATTTTTTTTATCAATTATGGACTTGATTAATATTAAACTCTCATATTTTATATAGTATTTCATAGTTTTGTTCATTTATTTGTTATTTTATTAATTTAAGGTATGGATATATGAGGTTTTTCCTCATCTTGGTAGCAAAAAAGTCCTTGGATTTTCCTCTCCCAGTTCCCCGTTACTTAGATGGCACATGAAAAAGAGTGATAATATTGTCGAAGGTGATCCATTTAAGTACAAATGGAGTACAAAGGTATAAACTTATTTATTATTATCTAGCATTATTTGTAATTAGTGAAGGTCTTGTACTATTAATATTTGTTTATTTTTGTAGGTAATGCATCCATACATTATATCTATTGGCCGTGAGAAAAAAAAATTATCTGGCAACATTAAGTCCATATTGAACGAAGTGATGGACACAATCATTGATGCCTTAAAGGCCAGTTTGAAAGGTGTCATTGTCCTTACTTCTGACCGTCCTAATCAACATGGGAAGAATTCTGCACAAAGTACTTCTAAAGATGAAAGCCTGGTGAGCGTGTTGCGTCCCTTGAACTATCAATAATGGAAGTTGTTGCTTTCATACGAGATGAGAAATTGAGGAGAGTTAAAAAGAACAAGAAAAATAAAGGTAGACTAATTCATATACTGTTTGTATGAAATTACTTATTTGTAAAAATGCTAAGTCACTGATTTTGCAGTAACAACAATTGATATGATGACTATAAAATGGTTGGTAATGATGGTGTTGAAGTTGATGTTGATGAATTACTTCCATTAGCAATAGTCGATGAAGATCTACTTGCATATTACTTTGCAGAAGAATTTAATGAACAAGAGCAGGAGAAAATGGCAGAGAAGAGAATTAGATCGAAGAGAACAAAGAAGAAGAAAAAGAAGAGGAGCAGATCGAAGAGAAGGAAGAAGAACAAAAAGAAGAGGATAAGATCGAAGAGAACAAAGAACAAGAATAAAAAGTGGAGCAGATTGAATTGTAGGAAGAAGAAAAAGAGCAGGAGAAAATGGAAGAGAACAAAGAACAAGAAAAAGAAGAGGAGCAGATTGAATTACACGAAGAAGAAAAAGAGCAGAAGAAGATGGAAGAGAAAGTAGATGAAGGCAGTGATGAAAATTCAGTGAACGTCATGTGTATCTTGATAGAGCTCAATGGTGAGCTAAATGGTCATGAGTAAGACAATTGATTTTTGAAGTTTGTTTAAGACAAATTGTTTTTGAAATAGTTGGTTACTTGTGTTGATGGTAAGACAATTAGTTTTAAAGATAATTAGTTTTTGGTGGTTGAATTTTAATACAATTGGTTTTTGAAGTGGGTAGATGACTAAGACAGTTGACTTTTTAAATGGTTGATTTTTGGTGGTTGATGATTAATATAGTTGGTAGATCATGTAAATGTTATTTTTGTTTTGATGGATAATGTTGCCTGTTATGGGGGATCTCTACTTATGGATATTGTTGCTAGTTATAGACTTTAAATTGACGACAAAAATGTACTTGTCATAGTACATATTTTATTATGAAGGTGTTTTTAGATTTTTTGTTAATTTATGTGTCACGCTCCGACCCTAGACCCTGGGCAGGACTAGAACTCGAAGATCATTGTTGGCCTCGAGCGGACGCTTGACTTGGATCACTTATTCAGCGGAAGACTTAAACACAATAGATTTAACTCATGAAATAACTAAAAAGGTAATAACTTAGCCAAAACGATAAATTACGTATTAAACTTATACAACTGAAATGAATAAGACAAACAACTAATGTTATCTGTCTATGAAGCCTCTAAAACAAAGAGGGATGTTGGGATAGGACCCCCAATCATCCTAACAACTGAAGACTATAAAATAAGAGATAGATGCAAGGAAGCTCAGCAACTGGCTCTGAGCTGCTCACTGGATCAACGGCGCGCTGGGTACCGATTCTCGTTACCTGCGACTGCATCATAATACGATGCAGGCTAACTGGCATCAGTACATTGAATATACGAGTATGCGAATTGGATTGCTAAAACAACATAGGCTTGAAAGAGATTATGAAAGAAACACTTACCTTGGCTCTTTTCAACTCATGAATACTCAACTGAACTCATTTCAATACAAAGCTATTTAAAGACAAGTGCAATGTAAAGAAAAAGGAGAACTGTTTGGAACATGATGTCAACTCATAACAATAATATCATAAAAACATACCATGTTTAACCACAACTCTTCCTCATACATCTCTAATCACCACACCCAATTTATGTGGACTCTTACATGATCATATGATTTGTTTAAGCTTATTTAATTGGATAAATTTTAAAAATATAATTTATTATTAATTCATTATTGTCTTTTTATTCTACTAGTTTTGGTCTATATATAAGTGTCATATTCTAGTACGTGTTGTATCGATAATGCTTTAACATGGATATAAACCCGAATATACCTTACTAATGTGAGAGTGTAAATCGCATTGATCATACACACACCACACACATAGATATACATTGATTGTTTATGATGTCTATATATTTTGACAACCAGTACATATTTTCATATCCATATTCCAGAACGGTAACAAAAGTTCAAATTGCTACTTTTTTTTACAATTCGTTAAGGATTAGTTATACTTAGATTATTTGTAAGCATTGTTTGATTTGGTCCATAAAAATAGTCACAAATATCATTCTAATTCATTCTAATTCTGATTCTTAATCATATTCTAATTCATGCATTAAAAATCATTACATTACAAATACCATTAATTTTCATATATTGAAAATTTTCATATATTAATAATTATATATATTGATTAGTTTCATATATTGATAATTTTCATATATTATTAATTTTAATTTATTGATTATTTTCATATATTAATAAGTTTCATATATTAATGATTTTCGTATGTTCATAAATTTCATATATTGATAATTTTCGTATATTGATAATTTTCATATATTGTTATTTTCATATATTGATAATTTTGATATATTGATAATTTTCATATATCGATAATTTTCATATATTAATAATATTCATATATATAGACAGTGTACAAAATGTATGTCATCTTTTGATTTATTTATATTAGATAATGAGTAATTACGATAATAGATGACAATATATTGACGAAAATGCAGGCAATTGCTTGATTACAGTAGCAAAAAAAAAAAACTCAATTACAGTAGCAAAAAACAAGTAGTAACTTCATTACAAAAACAAATTTCAATCAAGCTTCTTAAGATTTGTTGTTGTTCAGAAATGTAGTTCTCTTGTGTCCGGTTCTCTTACAGATTGAACATTTGTTCCTTCTCTTGCTCTTGAGATTCTCATCGATGCCTTTGACACACTTTCTTCTTTTTCTACCAAGCTTGGTATCGACAAAACATGGAAGAATCTTCACATTAAGTAATTCATCTGGAACACACCTTTTAGACTCGATCAGGACAACATTAATAGAATTCATGTATGCAAGAAGGTACGCTTCAACTTTATACAAAGGTGAATAGTACTCATAGATGCTCATACCATACTCGTTGCCATGCTTCGATCGCAAAGCGGTCACCGCGTGAGCACAAGCTATCTCGATCAACTCATATTCCTTACATGAACATGACTTTTTCAGTAGGTCCACATAGGGAGTAACACCTGCAACGAACACGGTAAATTGATTGTCGTCCCCGTTTATGATCTCGACATACAAGGAGTCGACTTGGATCATTTTTTTTCTTTTAATTTTTCCAGAGTCGGCACCATTTGATTACCCATTGATTTGAGGATATATGCATGCCTCTCCCTAAACAATTCTCCACCTCTTAATAGCCGAATTAAATATAAACTCCACAACTTACTCTCTTTCGTCTATAGACATAACATTGAGTGACTTGGCGATATTCGTGGTCATCACATCATATCTATTGTCAGGAAAATGTGTCCTGCTCCACTTCTCAAAATCAATATTGTGCTGAGGGACGACGACTGCAGCTGGGCATTTTTTCTTGAATTCTACAAAATGATTGTCAAACATCTCTAAAGAATAAGCCTTTGCCTCATTGTAGTAAAGATAAAGGTTATCTCCACAATGATGATTTACGGGGAGATTTTTACCTAGGTGCTCATACAATATCTTCGGTGAGCATGATTGTAAACGTTCACAATACCATTGGTGATAATCTTGTGTCTATCGGAGATAAAACACAAATCTGGTTCATTGACCACAATCTCCTTCAATTTAACAAACAAGAATGTCCAAGATGCATCATTCTCTTTGTCAATGACACAAAAGGCAATCGGATAAACATAACTCTTCATATCTTGTGCAACAACGCTCAACAACACGCCCTCGTATTTACCATGTAAATGAGTGCCATTAATTGCAATCACCTTCCTCGTGTGGACAAATCCCTTAATGCAAGCACCAAATGCCAAGAAATAATGCATGAACCTATGACTATCCCCGTTTACCATGAGACAAAAACTAGAACCAATATTAAGTGTCTCGAACATATAAAAAAAGTCGATAAACATGAATATCCATTCTCCGCTGTCCCTCAGACCATTTCGTTGGCAACCACACCACCCTTCCAACATTTCCAATAACTTGGACTACAATGAAAAGAATTGAACATAACTCTTTGAATCTCTTTAACATTTTGACCCTTGCCATCACGATACACATTTACAAAAAGTGAAGCAATCACTTTGATTAAAATTTTTCTATGGCTACTGTTGGCATGTTCAACGCCACAACTATGTTCGTCAATGTACTTGTAGATACAAAATCTATCCGAACACTCATATTCCCTTGCCCGTAACATCCATAAACATTTGGGAGATACACATTTCACCTTTAAGTATTTAGTACAACTCTTCTCAGGAGCAAAATCAAGGACTTGTTTGCCGCCGCTTCAGCTAATAACAATTGCAACTCATTCTTGTTACTAAGAGTTTGGTTTAATCATAAATTAGTTCCATCTGGGAAGGAATAGTTGGATTGTGATCCCAACTCCTTTTTGGCCTTGCATTTTTCACAACATTCGGGTTCAGGATTTTCCGCATCTACCGGCTGATTTTCCACATTAGTTGGATCATCATGCATATTCATTGAATGATCACCCAAGCTCTCATTTGAATAATCACCCAAGCTCTCCTTTGAATGATCATCCAATCTTTCATTTCCAATTGAATTATTGTTGTCGTTAGATGAATTCGTTGGTTCAATTAGAGGCCTCGCATTGACGTTTATCTCAATGTAGGCCTAGAGCCAACAATAACAATATCTAACATGTACAAGCTCATGTGCCTATCATATTTTATGAATGTGATATGTATTTTTCCGCTCCCATTCATTTGATTGCTAATCACCACGTCATTTGGCTCACAAGTTAACTTACCCGTCTCAATTACGCTTGCAATCATATTGTCATATGAACCATTGTGACGCAACGCAATGAGCACTTTTGTCTTACTAAAAGATTTCCTATACCATATTTTGGGAGTCTCCTTCCATACTCACATATAATCACCACAGCAACAACATATTCAATTATTGTCTTTATCGACTACAAAGATGTATACTAGATTATAGTACCTGTCGTTCACGATCGATGAAGTCTGACATCCGTACAGAATCGCAAATGAATGAGATTGTCATTCAAAATGCAGCTTCTGCAATGGAGAAACTGATTTTTAATGCTTTAAAACTGCAAAAATGTATCTATAATGAGTTATCAAGTGTTTATTATGGAAGATTTTCCGAATATCTAAAATGGCGGGAACATCAATTTTAAGCTTGTTTTTTTTAAAGAAAATGGAGTAAACATGACAGTTACATAATTCTAAAGCTGCAATGTTTTATACATTCATGATTCAAAATGTAAGGTTGTTACACAGTTGTCTTAAGGAAGAGAAATGGTACTTATAATTATAGGCAGAAATTGTAGGTATTAAAAATATGATGGACCTAAGCCACCTCCTACTTGACCGACACTAATCCACACTCCCAGGCGAGTCTTGAAGGCAATAGCAAAATTAATATTCTTCGTGCGATCTATATGTTATGAATTTGAATCATGTAAGTAGCAACAAATATTTGTTTTAGGGTAATATAACATACATTAAACTGAAACTTGATAAGTTTATCGTTACAGGTTTTCACCCGTATAGTTGTGACTACCACTCTCGGGTTTGTTTGTTTTCATGTTCCTCAACTTCTGTAAGTTTTCTTACAATTTGATTTCCGATATTCTTGCTTCATAATTGTTCATTATTTACTTTTAGTAAACACTTCGCACTATTTTTTAATTGTCTGCACGACATAAAAGCTATGTGCATGCGTTAAATTAATAATCATTGTTTATTTTGCAAATACGTTGCTTTTTTCACAAACTACTGTTGTTATGTACTACACACTATTATAATATTCTTTATATTTCAAAATCTACGTGTTGAGTCTTTTTATCCTCACTACTAATACATATTATCGTGTTTCTATGTATTTCTTTGATAATTGCAATTAGCCTCAAATGACACATAGACTTACCCTCAAATATATCACTCCAAAAATGCAAGATTGGATATGCAAATTACAAAGTATTGATAAGTTTCCGCGCAGAGATACCAAAGATATAGCCAAGAGATATCAGCTGCTTCTCTTACAGGATGATAGAAGAGGTTCTTCTATTCTTTTTACCTCTCTGTTTTGTCATCATTTTACATATTATCGTGTTTCAGTTGTTTGTGCCTTTTTTTAGCAGATATTTAACTGTATGTTGTTTGTTGTTGTTTGTCTTAAAGGATACAAAGGTGATTTATATCTTCTTAAATCAAAATTACATCATATATTTTTTTTTAACTTAATATGCATGTCGTACATACACTCTAATCTCGGGAAAGGATAGTTAGTCACCTAAATTATATAATTCTTATTCATCTTTGATGGTAAAATGTGAGCTTGTAATATGGCCTAGGTTCATATCCTTCGCTCAAACCCTTAGCTCTCACTTCGCTTTTACAACTTTGTTTAGCAGTTATGTAATGTTGTGAATTACTGTCTATATTTATTCCCGTACCAATACAAACCTTAAAGGAACTAATCTTGCAAAGTAAAACTTATTGCATACAATACACCCGAAGGTGAAGTAATATTAGTCAAAAGTGTTACTTTGGTCATTTGGTAAGATTTCCCTTTCTCTATACAATTTATATTTAGCATAACCTTATTGGATTGTAATTTGTTATCTCAGAAGAATTTACTAAATAAAAACTTTTGCACAGGAAAAATAAATTCTAGCAACCATACGGAACGCTGATATAACATAGTTTGCAAGACATTTTAAGCCCTTTCATATGTACCTGGTGTCAATAGCACACGTTAAAGACTCAATTTATGGATATGCTGCTTCATTCCACAGATTTATTTTTGAGAAAATATCTTTTTGTTTTTATTCGAGAGCTAAAATAATTTTTCAAATTGAAAATACTTTTAAAAATAAACTTTTTTTTGCGGGGTAGTACATCTAATCTGAGAAGAAGATTTTTCCGATGTCCTCGTCCGGATGTAAGTATATAAACTGATACTCATTTATTCATATTATTGATCTGATTTGGTATTTCTTCATATGAATTGGTTTCGTATTTCTTTGTATGAACTGATTTCATATTTTTTCGTATGAACTGATTTCGAGTATTCTAATGGCAGTTTTCTTCATGTGGATATTGGGAATGGGAAGACCAAGCTTTTCCTGAAGTAGCTTATCTACGTAATTTATAGTCGTCGTTGAAAGACGTCAAGATGGAAATGGATTATTCAAAGATTGAAATGGAAAATTTGAAGATTGAAATGGAGAACTTGAAGATTGTTGTGGAAAATTTGAAGATAAAAGTAGGTCATTTGTCGGAAACAATTGCTATATTGCATGCATCGAATGATTTGGTAGTGGAAAAAGTTAGGATATTTGAAGACAGTTTTTTTTGTAATTGTGACTGTAAAGACTTTTCAAATCAGTTTCTTGTCAATATATATGAAGTGTACATCGTGTTCTGTAAATGTGTAAGGGAGGGATCATAAATGTTCAGATTTTGTATATTTGCAATGCCAATATGATGTGATATTTTAATTTTCTTACTTTCAACTCTACTAAAGTCTCAAGTTCTCATGACAGAATGAGCATTGACTGAGAATTCAACTTTGCATTAGTTATGATTATGATTATAATAAAAAATTGGAGCAGTTTTGTTGTTGTATGACAATAATGAAGGGACCAGTTTTCTTTGTTGCTATAGATGCATTGCATCTAATTTGGTATGTGTGCAGTTTAAGTAGAATGGTGCCAAGTTTGAACATTACTTTTTAGTGTGTATTACTTCAACTACTAAACATTACTTCATATTATATCAGTGTCCTTCCATTACAAGACCAAAATGAAGAACAAAAAGGTTCTTCCATTACAACACCAAAATGAAGAACAAAAAGGGAACCAACATCACAAAAGACACTAACAACTGAATTCACGTAACACTAACAGCTGATGCTGAAAGTAAACACTAACAATTGTTTTCGACAAATGACCTACTTTAATCTTCAAATTTTCCACAACTATGTTCAAGTTCTCCATTTCAATCTTCAAATTCCCGACTTTAAACTTTGAATTATCCATTTCCATCTTGACATCTTTCAACGACAACTCTAAATTACATAGGTAAGCTACTTCAAGAAAAGCTTGTTCTTCCCATTCTCAATATCCACATGAAGAAAACTGTCATACGAATACTCAAAATCAGTTCATACGAAGAAATACGAAATCAGTTCATACGAAGAAATACCAAAACAGATCAATAATAGGAATAAATCAGTATGAATTCATATACTAGGAATAAATCAGTATCAGTTCATATACTTGCATCCGGACGAGGACATCGGAAAAATCTTCTTCTCAGATTAGATGTAGTACTCGATTAACAAAAGTTAAGAGGTATTTTTGATCCTTTTTCCACAGTAATATGATGAATTTCACATATATGGAAGGTAATTTACTGTCAAATATTTTCTTCACCGTAAAAATAGCTATTAAACATTGAAAATGGCTACATGAATTAACAATTATTTTTTTGTTTTTAACTATAAATTTTTAAGTCTTTCAACATAAATGAATAGAGACTCAAAATAAGTATTGAATACCGAACAAAAATGAAAAGAAAATATATGACGATGAATGAAAATAGTTGTCTGTGGCGTGACGTAAGGGGAGGTGCAAATAGGGGTTTGTCATAATATGAGCCATTTTTGTTATGTTTCATTATTTTGAGTATTTTCTGGCCTCTCTCTATGCTTGCGTTTGTTGTAAAATTGTAATCATGATTTTTAGTCTTTTTGCATTTTCATTTTTTTTTTTTGGCTTTTTTCTCTTAAACCCAGATTTTACTTCTTTTCTGAAAAATATTCCTGATACATAAGCGAGAGATGTATTTTAGAGGGGATATGACATTGGCTATATAGGAGAGAGATGTACGAGAGGGGAGGAATGTACTAAAAAAGGGATAGGTTTCACATACACAGGGGATGGATGTATTCGAGAGGGATAGATATGAATCAGTGGGAAAAAAGTGATATATCCGAGAGAGGATTTTTTTATTATTATTTTTAAATGGTGGGGAATCTTAGGGATTATGATAAAAATAAGATGTGTGTTTGGGTAGTTTTTCCTATATACTATTAACCATATATTTAGATATAATCTTTATTATAGGATAAATATTTATTCACTTTCAATAGATCATATATTTGTTTATGGTGTGTGTTTATTAAATAGTACTGATCTAGTGTTATTATTGTTACTGTGCTCTTTTTTTCATTGTTTCTATTATTTGTTTTAAATTACTTTAATTGAATTAAGTCTTCTCAAAATAGTTTCTTTTTTTCTTCTCAAATTAAAATACAAATAAACTTTGCATACATATCTAATATCATTTTCACACTTTATTTATAATTATATTTAATATATTATTATCGATCATTTTATCGAACTCCAACGTATAGTTTCATCTGAATTCTCTATTTTTGAAGGAAAGAATAGGTTAAAAAATATCTTTAATATATTCAAAATGACTTTATTCTTAATGATCATCCTTTTAACAAAGGTTAAAATCGATCCAAACAAATTCCAATTAATTTAACTCAGCTTCTTAATGATCATCCTTTAACAATATAATGGTCAGTCCTTAAAAATCCATCCCCAACAATTAATAAATTCAGACAAAATATATACGAATAAATCAATGCCATATATTAAATTAAAAATTGATATATAACGTTTCATAATATGTTTTAAGGAAGGCCATTTTTTACCATAAAAACAATCAAGATCCAATATATAGAAAAAGTGGTATTTTAATTCATAATTGAAGATAAAGACAATTATGGTCTAATAGGTAAATAAACTAAATCTAAGTCATCTTCAATACTTGAGAGATCATATTTCAAATCAATACAAGAGTATAATTTTTCTTAAGATTCACATGTAAATATAACTAAAAATATGTGTACGAGTAATTTCAAAACAAAAGGAAAAAGAGGGTTAAGTTTTTGAAACAGATGAATAATATTAATTGGGCCAATTACAAGGAAAAGAAAAAGGTTATTGCGCGACTCACACTCCAATGCCAATGATTCCTAAGGAATGCAAGTAGAAGTGATAAGCTGAACCAACACCTTTACAATTTTAATAATAAAAAAAATAACCCTTGAAAGATCGATCTCTGGTCTAGATCTCTTTATTTATAGGAATGAAAATCTGTTGAAATCAAGATATAAAACTAAAAATAAATATGTAAAGGGTGATACAATATAAGAAATGTATTACGAAATTTAGTGATGGCAAAACACAACCATATTTAATTACTTCATAAGACATGTTATCAACATCGAGCCTCATGCCTCTATGTCTATCATGCAACTCCACGACAAATATATCAAGCATCATATAATCCTATTCAGTAGAACTATTCGTTATACATCCTACCAAACAACCCCTTAAGCAAATAGAAATCCTTAACCAATCCCGAAGCTATTCTCACATGCTATAATTGTCAAAAGAACTACTATAATTAGGCATGTGCTTCTGATCATGTGTGATATGTATCGATATTTGGACTAATTAAGTGTTGAGCCAGTAATTGAAACACTAATCTTAAACTAATTACTCCTTCCGTTTTACAAAGAATGGTCTAGTTTGACTTGGTATAGAGTTTAAGAAAATAAAGAAAACTTTTGATCATGTGGTCCTAAATTAAAGTTATGTCAATGTACAAAATTGCTCTTTAATCTTGTTGGCTTAAATATGACACGTGGAAAGTTATTACCAAAAAAAGAAAGAGATTATTCTTTTTAAAACAGACTAAAAAGGAAAGGAGGTCATTCTTTTTGAAGCGAGGGAGTAAATACTAACCAAATAAATAGCACCATAAGATGAGCAAGTAAGAAAAAAGGAGAACACAAAACAAGTAGAAAGAATTGGCTGATGAAAGATTAATTTCATAATGATATACTTCAATTAAAGATCAAGCGAGTAAAAAGAGAATTTCTCTTTACATAACAAAATATAAATAACTTTCTTAGCTTACCCTCTTTAGGAAAGCTAAGGAACATGATTTTATTTAATCTCTTAAGGCTTGTTTGGTAGGGAGTAAGATTGGGTAATTTCAATTTATTGTTTATTTATGCTATTTGGTAGGTAAGAATTCTTTTTATCTCAAGACTATTTATACATCATAATTTAGAAAAATACTATCGAATGATAGTCGAGGATTAGGAGCAGCTCAAAATATTAATTATGAATGCTTTCAAGTAGAACTAAGTTTTATAATAATAGGCCTTCAATTTTAGAAAAATCATAATTACAAATATGATTCATGTTTTGTATCACATATTTAAATTTTAAGAAGTAGAACAAAAGTACTCCTGCAAGGTAATTTTTTTATATAAATAAGTTCGTTTTTATATTTATAAAAAGAGTAGGGGAGAGTTGGAAAATTAAAACTTGGTTCTTGGAATTGATAAACATCCATCCATACCAAACACACCCTTAAAGCAAACACATAAACCAAGATTTTTGCTATTTAATTTTTATATATCATTGGAAGAAATTTTTCATAGTTTTCATTCCTACGAAATGGAGACATACGTTCAGCATAAAATGCAAAAGAAAATAAAATAGCTTTTACGGCCACAACTATTCATTCTTTACCGGATGAACTATAAAGTAAATAGAGAATGCCTAAATAGTGACACACAAAAGAAATGCAAAAGTAAATAGATATTCTTTACGGCCACAACCGTTCATCCTTCACCGGATGAACTATATGACCTTTATGACAACAGTCGTCCATCCTCTAAAACCGGATGAACTTTAGTTTGAAACTTAACCATTCATTTGGGGTTGTCAAGGACATTATTTCAATTGCAGCTTGCTTTAACCTTTCTTCCACTCTAAATGTTTCTGAGAATTGAGCTATGTCACTTTCACCTTTTGCCTAAGTATACATCGATCAAACATATTTTTAGAATCAAGCAGTAATAATATACTCAGTAAATATATATGTAGACACGCTCTTGTAAAAATAGAAAGACTGTATATTTATGTTAAACACTTGACTCAGGTAAATCAATCTAAATAATTTCTAAACATAATTTATGACTAAATTATATGTAGTACCAAATAAAGAATTTAAACCTAAGGGTGAGACTAGGTTGGAGGACGCATTTCTAATAAAAGATAGACATATATTTTTTTTATTTTACTTCCATTTCATGTGAGAATAAATGTTTAATTAGACGCAAACTTATAAAAGAATAAACAACTCTATATTTCTCAAACACCCTATTCAAAAGAATTTATCAACACTTGTAATTCTGCAAGTTCTTGATCAATCAAACAAAGACACCTAAAATAATCGAAGAGTGTGCTAACTAAAAATCCTAGTTCACAATGTTCAAATGACAAATGTATTATATATTTTGAAGAAAATAAAATGACTTACATGAACTTGGATCATGAACATGCTTCTGAATTGATCAGATGAAATTTGAGCAGACACAATGTTCATCTTATGTTTCTCCAGAACATAACAAATGATGGTAAATAGCCCTGACTTTTTAGGACAACAAACACTAAAATGTGCATTCCACCACATACATTTAGTATCACATTTGGTGAACTCCATGTCTAAAAACCTGTTGGAATAAGGGGACTAGCACCAGGATTAGTTGGTGTAATAGCAGTAGAATTACATGTTGATCCTTGATCACCCACATACTTCTCCCAACTATTATCAACTTTCTGTGAACCCATCAACCTTATGCTATATTCTTCTAGCCTTTCTTGCTTTTGACATTCAAGTTTTTTGAAAGTATTCTGCAGCTTTAGGATGTGGTTCACTGCTTCATAAACTATTGTAGACTTATCAACCTACATATACAAAAACAAATATGAAATTAATTTATTTCTACTTCATATCACGAAGTCGGAATTTTTACTAACTAAGGAAAAGTAAACACAAATGAATAAATCAAGGATATATCATATACAAATTAATTAGTTTCAAGTCATTTATTAGTGTCTAAAAAGATTCATTTAATAAGTACAAATAACAAAAGAAGGCTATAATTATAAATTTATAATCTTTAAATCTTGCCTATTACGCAGCAGACCAATCTATCCTTCTTATAAAATTAATTGTAATAAGTGATTTATAAATAAAAAAATGTTATTGATTGTAACTAATATGAAAATAAGCATGTTTTCTTGCTAATAACAAGTGAAAATACACTACTACTAGTATAATGATAGTTAATGATATACTTATTAAGTACTTCAATCAGTTACAAAGATCTTGTAATTATACAAATTAAGAAAATGTTCTTTTTGACAAATTTAGAATAATGTTGAAAACTTCATATTCTTATGCTAGAAGAGAAAAAATAAATAAATTTGTGGAGATTTTCTTTTTATAACTATATATGTGAAAAAGTCGGAAGATCTATATTGTTTTATCCTTCACTTTTTTGGTAAACAGAACGCATATTATTATTCTATTTTGAAACTAACATGTAGATATGTATTAATTAGTAATAAGGGCAATCCTCTCTAATTTTTATTTATATTTTAGTTTTGTTACTAAACATTATATATATATATATATATATATATATATATATATATATATATATATATATATATATATATATATAAAGGAAATCAAGTTAAATTTTCACATAGAATCATCTCTCCTTTAATAAGCTTTTACAAGTTTTTATTTGATAAAGAAATCATGTTCATTTTTTGAATAATTCTTGATGAACTGATTATGATTATTACTTAAGGTTGCAGAAGACATAAAAGAAAAATTACAAAAAAAAAATATTTCAGATAATCGCAAAATTTATTGAATAATTTTCCTCGATAAGAAATAGGATAATAAAAAACAAGGTATGTCATTGAAAGAATTCTTTTTTTACCTTAGCAGGGAGATTAGGAACCAACATATGAAGAGTCTCGAACAGGGTTTGCATCTTCTTTCTCCTCTCTCTCTCAGTCCATATGTGTATCTGATGTTCTGATTCTCTTTTAGCTTCAGCTCCATCAACATCAGAATTTGATTCAGCAATTCCCTTACTGTTCCTTTTTCGATTTGGTGGACTTCTCTTCTTACCAACACCATTTGTTGTATCAACCACCCCATTAACAACTAGTAGCGGCTGACAAGTATCAGACCTAGTCAGATCTGACAATTTTTCACCCTCAAACGTCTCTCCACTCCCAACTTGATTGTCATTCAAGTTCAGATATGACCATAAATTATTAGTTTTCCATGAAAAATCATGATTATTCTCGACGCCTCCATTCATTTTTTTTCCAGGTGGTCTGATATTGTACCTTAAGTTACGCCTATATATAGAATTTTTTTCTTATAGGGGGCAAAGTGTAAAATGGAGAAATGAGGGATTGGATATGATAAGAATATAGAGAAGGATGACAAAAGGAAAAAAAAAAGAGAAAAAAAAAGTAGGGATAAAAAAGGGATGATTCATTTGTAATGAATACAAAAAACGAAATACAATCATAAGCCAAAATGTCGTTACTTGCTTCAAAACAAAAAACGATATCCGAAGTGCTTTTGTTATAGAATTTCCTCTCATTCATTTGGGTCCCAATTCACACTTACCACTACAAAAAACAATGAATTAAAATTAATTACTTTAATTACAAATATTAAATTACACATATAATCAAGTTATTATTCTCATCTATACAAACAATTTAAGTTTTTTTTTCAATTAAAATAATAATATTTAAAATGATTGTATATAAATATAATTTACTTAAAGATTTTATTTTAAAAATAATGTAAGTCTTGGTTCTTAAGTTATTTGAATTAGGTATGTCTAAATTGTAGTCTTATAGTATAAGAGGTTACATTACTAGCGTTAATTAGATTTTAATAATAGTTTATTCACGTGATTATTACTATTAATGAAATTTCATTAATAGTTGGATCCGATTATATACATTAGATTTTACGCATCATTTTACTCATTTATTCAAGTTGATCACACTAGAATTAATAATTAAGCAAGTATTTTTTTGTGAATAAATTTTTTTATCATGCAATATCCGTTCCATAAAAAATAAAAAGATCATCATTTTATTTCATCTTCTAGTCAGAATGTTAAAATGCCTCTAAATAATAATTATGACTTTCCCTTTATTAGGAGAAAAAAAGGAATTAGTTAGGATATTAATCTTTGCTAATCCTCCACTAGTTTGTAGCTACCAGTTATTTTTTTGATAATTCATTAATAAATAGTATAATCGATACATTTTTATTATTTATTTGTAAAAATTGTTTATCATAGGATTATCAAATGTAGGGTGATGTATTGATTCGTTTGATTCGATTTTAAAATTTATTGATTTGACTTATCGGTTGTTTATAGACATGCTAAATCATTGTAGAACCATTACCCATCAGTTATTGATTAATCGATTTAACCCCTTAAAATTTAATTTAAAAAATCACTTAGAAACAAGGTGACAACCAAATAAACCATGTATATGAGTTGAAAAATTGTGTCTTGCTCAAAAGCAAATATATTCACATTTTAGAATATCTAAGAGTTTGAAACAGTAAAAAATATGCGTATGAAACTAAACTCTAAGTCAAACACTTTATATACTAAACAATATAAATATATATTTTAAATTTACTAGGGGGTTATCAATTACTCGTTAAGAAAAGACATCAACCCGTTAAAAAGCAATACTTTGATAGTAAAATAATCAGAACTGTTACCAAAACCACAAATAAATAACTCATTACCGATAAATCAATAATTTTTTGATTTGATTTTAAACTATCGTAGTCAAATGAATGGGTTAAATTGAATTTGGGAATATTCAATCAAATTGAGTTTTACAAAAAATGAGTCATGTTACTTGGATTGAAGTGGACTAAATTCCCAGTCATAGCCCATTCTACCAAATTCTTTTTAAGTTTTATTTCTTTTATTTGTGTACTGTAATAACACTTTTTTTCTTATATATGAATGTATATAATACATCAACAACAACAACATATTAAACCAAATTTTACATGGATCAATTTAGACAACATATTGACCTAATCTTAAAATAGGTTAAATTAAACATATTAAAGTAAATTTAATTAATAAAATAAACAGATCACTAACCCGTCTAAATAGAAACAAATTAAATTAAATAAATCAATGATTTTATATTATTATGAGCTGATTTTACTCCGTCCAAAAATTAAATATCATCATACTTGTTTATGTATTTTGTTTTTGACAGGTAGGACCATTATCTTGTGACTAATGCTGACTGTTTCATTATTATCAACACATAAACACGAGCATTACGTATTAAGACAATCATTTCAAATATTATACTTGTCAAAAATAATTGGTGAAGATCCATTTCTACCAAGGACGCTTAATTCGGTAAATTATTTTGAGGAATGGTGTTGTCTTTGCTGTTTTCTTGAATCTAAATTTGTTTGTCTCGCATTGTGAGCAAGTTTATGAGAAACTTGAAAACATTTGATGAAAATGAAAATCTAATCTAATTTCATGGCCAAATATATATTTGAAGATAAAATTCTCAAAATCCATATATCTACTGTCTAATAGTTAACTAAAACACTAAGCCTTATGATCTCTTGGAGATTAAGTATCTCAACTATTTTGTATTTGATGATTGTGAAAGGAGAAATAAAGAGTAGTATTTATATGGTTATGTGAGGAGAGCTTAACAGTTTGTTTCCTGAACTTCATGGTAGCATTCATATATTATCAAATGTTGATATTACTACACATTTAAATTTGTGATTCAGTTTTTCACCTTTTCTATTGGGACTGAATTCATCCCCTCCATCCCCCAATTCATAGTTTAATTTCTCATATGCAATTTAAAAAATTACGCGACATTTTAAACTTTGGAATATTAAAATCAAAATGTATAGCCTTGTAAATCTTGCAGCCCTGTCAGGCTTTTGGAATTGGAAATTTAACAAAATTTTAAAAAAAGACATCATCTCTGAAATAACATACTTAAATTGAAACAGAAGATTTTTTTTGTGTATTTCTTGTATAAAAAAAATGCGGAACCTGGTTTTGTCACAACACACTTCAACCTTTGTTTAAGACATTTCTAATTTCTGGAGGGCAGCAGATTACTATGTTGTTCATCTTATATTCCTAAGATACTTATAACAAAACTTTGAAGAACTTGGTAATAAACAACAAACTTTAAAGAGTATTTTCAAAACTAGAAAATTTAAGATTAGCAAAGAAAATAGAATCACAAACTGATTAGAAACAAAAATAAAAATATTTTTCTCAAAGAAAGAAAATCGAGCCACTGAGTGGTGTCCCCTTAAAGAAAATTATTTCCCTGAAGTACCCGAGGTTAACGGAATATATCATTCCAGGATAGAACGATCTTACTCACCTGTGTATCGGTACCTAAACACACGGTGTCAACAAACCACTCAACATATTAGAAGACTCATTCAATACTAGATTTAGTAGTAGTAGAAGAAGTCCAAAAAAAATAGTTCAACTAAAATGAGAGGAAATCCATCAATTTATAGAAAACAAAGGGTAGAGTGAAAAGCTTCTTATTGTGCATTACCGAAAAGGTCACAAACCTTTGAAAATGTCACAATCTTTCGAAAAGATCACATTCTTTCATAAAAGTCATAACTTTTCATAAAAGTCACAACTTCTCATAAAAGTCGCAACTCTTCATAAAAGTTGCAACTCTTCATTTTCCATTCACACCTTTTAAAACCCAACAATCCCCCGCATGAATGGGGAATGACTCCAAGACAAAGAAACTGACAAGTACGTGTACTTTACAAGAAAGAATTTATTGCATCTGGATAAGTAAATTTTCTCTTGGACTTTCCGTAGTGAACATATGTCGGATATACTCGGTCAATCGGTAGATGCGATATCTTTGAACCGTCGAGCTTCGATGTATACCTAGACAATCATATGTCACACAATTAGCCCTTTCCGTTTATAATTCTTCCGATTGTGTTCATTTTAGTCATGAACACCTCCTGGTTTCATGAGTGTATAGAGAATAGGCTTTTGACAATAATTCTCTTTGAAGCGGCTAACACTTCACACTCACATAGGCAATTTGTAACCGTGTTATCGCGTATATACACTATTTGGTCAAATATGTCAAACTTAGCAATTCATTAAAAATATTAAGCTTTATGAACTCATTAAAAAACCTTAGTGTTATATTCTTGTTGCTGAGTACTGTCTTCATCGTGAAAATGGATTGAGTTTGTTGACAATGTTGAACCGTCAGTTACAACTTTATTTTCTCATCTAGTTCTTCGGATCTCAAGTCTGTTAGATAGAGTTACCTCCATGATGACTTGTCCTAAGCCGTAAATCCATTCTCTTACATGATGTTTAACCTTTCTCTCCATTTAGGTCTTTTTGTAAGTGAATCCGACACATTATGCTTTGACTTTACATAGTCAGTTTTGATAATGCCACTAGAGAATAGTTTTCTAATGTATCATGTCTACGTCCTATATGACGAGACTTTCCATTATACATCATGCTCCATGCCCTAACTATTGCATCTTGACTACTAAAGTGTATGCATACTAATGTCAATCGTTTGGGCCAAAAAAGAATATCTATCAAGAAATTCCTGAGTCTTTCAACTCATTCTTCGACCTTATCTAGAGCACCTAGATCGGAGATTATTGTAAAGCTAGTTATACATGTCTTCTTGTTTTGGAAGATTTCCAAGAGATTTATCCTCTATCAATAGTAAATACATATCTACTCGTGGATTTTACTTCATTTGTCCGGTTATCAGATATGCATCACTATATCCTTTCAATACTATTGGATATTGTTATAATGCAAGACATAACTTTGAGTATTTCTTAGATACTCCAAAACTTTTTTCATTGTCATCCAATGAGTTCAATTGGGATCACTCGTGAACTGACTCAATTCATTAATAACACATGTTATATCTGATTGCGCACACTTCGTGATATACATCATACTTCTTTATACTCTAGCACAATCCAATTGTGAATAATTTTCGTCTTCACTCCTTTGAAATGCAAAGCTCACATTTATTGGAGACTTGACAATATTGAAATCCAAATATTTGAACTAGTCAAGTACCTTTTCAATGCAATGATATCGTGACAATGCTAAACATTACAGAGTTCTAAGGATTCTTATCCCTAAGATCGCATCAACAACTCCAACATTTTTCATATCAAACTCATTTTTTAGCATACGTTTTGTAGCATTTATGTCATTAGTGTCTCTATTGATGATCAATATATCACCAATGTACAAACAAATAATGACCTTGTGATTTTAATGTGAACACATATTTCACTTCTATCATTCTTCAATCCATTTGCCAACATAGTTTGGTCAAATTTCTTATGTCATTGTTTGGGTGCTTGTTTTAGTCTTTACCAGGAACCACAAAATCCTCGGATTGTTTAATGTAAATTTCTTCCTCTAATTCTCTGTTTAAGAGAGTTGTTTTCACATTCATTTGATAATTTGGAGTTTATATACCATAGCTAACACAATTAACATCCAAATGAATGTAATTCTAGTTACTGACAAGTATGTGTCGAAAAGATCAAGACCTTGTTTTTGTCTAAAGCCTTTGACAAAAAGTCTTGTTTTATATTTGTCAACAGTTCCGTCGACTTTCATTTTCCTTCTAAGGATTCACTTTGAACCCAAAGGTTTATTTCATGGAGGAAGATCAACCAACTTCCAATAAGATTACTCAACATTAAGTCAATCTGATTATTGACACCATTTATTCAAAAGGATGAGTCTACAGAAAATACAAGAAATGGTACAAAATCATATTCGAAGGAAGTAGATGTCCTATTGACATTTACTACGCCTCTGAATCACTTTATAAAGTACATTCTCTTTTTTTTCTTTCCAAGGTCGTTTAGACCTTTCACTAAACTACTCAAGTCTAATTTTACAATCCACAGTCCTAGATCCTATTTTAATCCTTTTAGGAATAGGAACTTGGACTTTGGCTATACACCCCCACACTTTGAAATATTTCAAGTTGAATTTCCTTCCTTTTCATTTCTCATATGAAATAGATTGTGTCCTGAACAAACAAAATTTCTTTCTGTTTTAAAAGATAAAACTATTTTTGTTCCCTTTTAAAGTAAGGATAGTTCCTCCACACAGGTTTTGTGGTAAACATGAACTTATAAGTAATGCACCCATCATTTCCTTTAAAGTTTTTTTTTTTTCATTTGATTGAGGTGAATAGGCAGCAGTTTGATGGATGATTCCACTTTTCATATATCTTTCTGCAAAATGAGATTTATAGTCTCCATTTTATACCCAGTCTAGCTGTCATTCGAGGACGAATGATCCCAAGGGGAAGATATTGTAACACCCCAGAAATTTTTTGAATTAAGACTCGAATCGTTCTTCGTAGTGATTGAGTTTTTTTCCAAGGAATTTAAAATTTCTTGAGTGGTAAGGTCACTAGATGTAGCACCTTAAGTTCCAAGAAGATCCAAAGAGAAAATCACTCAAGCCATTCCTAAATTTTCTTAAGTTTTGGGTCAACTTCAACTGACCATAACGTTAAGTACGGAAAGAGTTTGCTCTTCGAGTCCTCAAGAAGATGGTTTTTTCAAGTGCGTATGCTTCCATAGAGTTTGGTTTGTTCACCCACATGCCAATCATGTTAATTTCAGCTTTAAATTCATTCTAAAAGTTGAAGCTTTGATGTTCTTGATATGTATTCTTGAAGTCACTTTTGTTCTTGAATTTGGATGAGATTGAGGAATTCTTGAGGTTATTGTGTCAATTTATAGAGTTCTTAGAGTTATATTCTAGTGTACATTGTTGGTTATCTGAATCTAAAGAGAGATTGAGCCATAAAAATCGAATTTAGACGAATTTGGGTTTGAAAACGAAGAAGGAAAAAGTCGAGTGTGATCCGGCACGTAAATCCGCGTCCCGGACTTGCTTACCCTGTGTGTAAAAGTTTTCTCCGCGACGCGGTTAGTACGCAGACTCCTCTTTCTAAAAATTTAATTATACGAGTAATTATTTAAATGATCTTCGCATCGCGAACTTGTGACGGTGATTTCGTGACTTTTTCTCATATTTAGCTATCTAAAAGTACTCCCAAACATCACGAGATCTTTCCTACCACAAATCACAACCTTGAATTCATGAATCACAGTCCAGGTAGTGTTAAGAGTTAAGTTTTGAATTCATTCGAACATTCTAAGAGTGTCCCTTTGAGCCTTTTTGAGGAGTCTTCTACAACTTCTAATAATTTGTTTCAAGGATCGAGTAAGTGAGTAAGAGTATGTGTAAAACGTTTTCATGAGTCTACCTTTTCATCACGAGATCTTTCATATAATCAACCATAACTCTTGAAATCATAATTCACATTCAAGAGAGATAAAGAGTGGAGTTCAAGAAAGTATTTGGGTACAATTGTGAATCCTTTGAGATCAACTATTGATTTGAGCTAAGATTTGAGGAAGTAAGTAAGAGAATGAGAAGAGTTGTATACATGAGTTCCAAGTATTTAAGTAGACCTTCGAATTGAGTCGTTCATGCCCATAAATTCTGCATGGACTCCATAAATTTGAGTATCACGGAGAGGAGTAGTATCTTCAAGTTCTATGTCTTGAGTATTGAGTTCCTTATCCCCTTAGAGATTATAATTCTAATCATGGGACTAATACATGTTCCCATGAAGCCATTGAGTTGACTAGTTCATGCTCATAATTCCAATAAATGCTATAAGTCGAACAATCTTGAGATAATAAGTGTCTTTGAGTCCTTGAGTTGAGTAGTTCATGCTCATAATTATGCAACCTCCAAGTTGAACATCATTAAATCATCCATAAACATGAGATCACGAACCTTGAATCCATAATTCAATTCAAGGAAAGCTAAGATCAAAGTTAAGAGAAGTTAAGAGTCATGTCTAGAAGTTAAGAGCAAGTCAAGTGAAGTTACCAAAGTTTTCAAGGGTCTTTTATAAATGTTGTAACTTTGTTTAATACTAGAGTTTCAAGTTTAGCTAAGAGTAAAAAGTTGATTTCACTTCTCAAAAATCTATAGGGAACTAAGTATTACCAAAGTATTTATAAATATTTCACATTTAATAAAAGAGAAAACTGAGATTTCCAAAAGAGTTTTAAGAAAGAAAAGGGAATAATGATTTCAAGAGAGATTTTAAGCCAAGTGTTGAGTA
The DNA here is from genome assembly GCA_016801875.1 of Solanum sitiens. Classification (NCBI taxonomy): domain Eukaryota; kingdom Viridiplantae; phylum Streptophyta; class Magnoliopsida; order Solanales; family Solanaceae; genus Solanum; species Solanum sitiens. The sequence goes on along the minus strand of JABWTJ010000543.1, from coordinate 509,602 downwards.
ATTATCTCAACCCAAAGAAAGAAGTTTGTTTTAAAAACATATGAGCTAAGTATATTTTGGGAGTAGTATTGAGCACCGATACGGGGATGCGAGTTCATATTAACTCAAGTCTACATAAAACCATGTAACCATCATGGGTAGTAAAGGATCATACTCTTTAGATGACTCCTTAAGTTAAGCTAGTGGATCTACTAAGTTAAGTTAGATCCTATATTGCTGGCAAGGTATATGATTGTCCTTGGCAGCACGAGGTAAATTGTTTTATCACCACTGAGGCTCATAGTGGTGATTGTCGGTTAGAGAAACTCGCACAAAAACTATATACTTTATTTTATAAGTAAAGTTTAGTTTGTTATTACATTTTCTTTAACAAACTAAGTTGATGTTACTGTTTTATAAATCTTTCCATATATTGCATATGTATTGTTGTTTTATATTGAATCGAGTATCTATAGTTGAGTCTCATGTCTTTGAGTTGGGTATCTAATCTTTGAGTTGAGTATCTTATCCTTGACTACTTTTGAGTTGTGTAAGTTTGAAAATCGTTGAGTATTCCTTGAGTTGAGTAAGTTTGAAAAGAGGTAAGTATGTTTTCATTTTTATCAAGTTTCAGCTTATGTTATGCTTTAGAATTTCGCTTACATGCTCGTACATTCCACGTACTGCATTTGGCCTGCATCTTCTCATGACGCAAACACATGTATTCAGGATCATCAACAGGAGCTTCGTTGAAACATCCAAGAGTTCGAGCTATGGTGAGCTTCTTTGATTTCAAAGGATTTCATTTACTTTTCAGTTTAGTCATTATGTCGTGGGTCTTGTCCCGACTTCGATCATTAGCAGCTATAGGCTTTCTAGTTAGTCAATATAGTTGAGGAGTCTGTATTAATCATTTATTTTATTCAATATTTTAAAGACATAAGTTGCCTATTTTATGGCGAATTGAAAATATTATATTTTTCAAGTTTTCTTTTGAGTTAAGGTTTTGTATTTCAGTTTCATGAGTTTTATTCTGTTTTAAGCTTTTGCATGCTTAAATTAGTCTTCTGCTTGTAGTCAACCAAGATTAGGGATCGCTTGGGGACCAACAATGGTTCTTGAGAGCCGGCCATGTCCAGGGTGTAGACTTGGATAGTGACATAAAATCATGAAAGAACCGATCTCATTTAAGAGTCGTTATCCCTCTAGATTTTCATTTAAAATTCCCTTTAAGAGTCATCATCAAGAGACTTGTGCTAGTTCCTTCCAAGTTGTTGCACTATAAGCTTGAGATGAACAACTCATAGGTTGTTGGGACCCTTGTTGTAAGTAACACTTTCATATAAATTCATCTCGCACAATACTTTCCATCTCAGTAGTAAATGTTTCCTATTCCACAAACCCAATCTGTTGAGGAGTTTTGAAGTACGTTCCAACATCCAAAAATTAATAATTCGACCAACTATGAATATAAAATAAGCAAAGTGCAAAAATGGATATTAGAGAGTTATAAAGTAAAAAGAGACATTTATTTTCTTTATTGAACATACAGTTTGATGGAGAAAATTCAATGAACAAACCGTCGTACTATAGTTGATGACAAATTGGCAGCATTTTTTACTTTAAAAAAACAAACATAAAAAAATTGATATAATTAATGAACATATTTGTAAATGGCGATTATTACAATAACCTGTTCAAACCATACAAGCCTACTAGGTGTGGGACATAAGAAAAGCTGAATAATGGATGTAGCTTGAAGATACACTCCTCTTTACATGGAGCATCTCTTGGAAGATATCCTTGTTACTGTGCTGCACCTCTAACTCATGCCACTTGTTCCACAAGATATAAAAGTCTTGTTTATACTCTTAAACTCCGTGCCAAGTCAAACTAGGTCATTCTTTGTGAAACGGCGGGATTATTAGTTAGCAATAGAATTTGCCAACCGAAATATTAAATCCTCTTATCTACAATTCTAGTGATAAAATGATATAATAGCATAAAAAGGGGACATCGAAGAGTAGTACTTACTTGTGCAATTGTCTCTTTTCATAACAAACAAAAAGAAAGCAGAACAAAGTATAAACAACTTATATCCAGTAAATTTTGTATAACCGAGAAGAAGAGAGAACTTACTATTTTTAAGCCAATACCATTGTGAGGCCACAAAACTACTAAAGCATGTTGAGAGGCATATGAAATGTAATCAGTTAATAAAATCCTTGAAATGTAGGCAACATATCATCTGAAAAGGATTTTTCTAAAACAATAGGGAGAGAATTTAGGAAGGCATCCCTATTTTCGTGTTATACATGCCATGCTTTATAAGTACCCTTTTTAAGACACCCTTTGTTCAAATTTGCACAAAAGAGAAAGATTTAATGATTTCAAGGTAACTCAAAAATACAAGCACATGTGAATTCAATGCGAAAATTGTTATTTTTTTTTCCTTTCATCAAATAAATAAGAATGATTGAAGTTTTTATATTTCGAATAGTCTTGAATTTAACTCGTGTTATTTTGGCTGGATTATTGTAAATGAATATATAACTTATTATTGATTAAATATCTATTCTTGTTCTTCTAAAGCTCTAATTTTACAAACCAAATCACCCAATTTTAATCACTAATAAGATTTAAGAGATACGAGCAATAATTAACATTATGCTTTAGGAATACGTGACAAATATAATATCTATCAAACCAGGCTCTTTAATTATATTTGTGTTATTGACGCGTGAAAGGTCATTTTGCAGTTGATGTGATGGCGATGATCGCTTAAGATTGTTTAATCTTTTTTTGTAGAAAGGATGTGAGACTACTGGGTTGTAGATTATTTAGGATTAATTAATGGGAATGTAAGTCTTTTTCTCCCAGGATAATGTAGGGCCCTAGTTATCATTAGTTGGGGTTGGGGCGGAGTCTAGGTTTCCCTCCACTAGGTTTTTAAGTTTATAATTAAGAATTACTAGTTCTGGACACGTGCATTAAACGTGTGTCCGTCTCCATGGCTATCACTATACCCTCCGATACTATTTGTGCTAGTATAGATGAGTTTTGAATCACAAGCATCGTTTCTTGATTTTCTATTAAGATATTCAAAGTTGGTGATCGTTCTTGGAGCCCCATTTCGACTCAAGATGATGGGTTTTTGTTGAAAGCTAGAAATGATGTCTATGTAAATGAGGACTATTCCCATAGATAGCCCATTCGGTAATATAAAAGGAATCGGTGGGAAGATGGAGTTTATTTGGTTTTGATTCATGATGGAATGAGCGATAAGAGAAAGAGTTTGTTGTTTTTGCAAATAGTGTGAACATATAAGCGTTTTGATCTTGCTATTTAAAGAGGTAAATTTTAGTCGTTAAAGTTACGAGAGAAAATATATTAATTGTAGATAGTCTAAATTTTAAATAATTTGATATTGTTGGGGGTCTATAAATTTTATGGATTGAACTATTAAATTAGTAGTTAATATCTGAATTGACCTTTATGCTTTAGGAATACATGGAAAATATAACGCCTACCAAACCAGGCTCTTTTATTTTATTTGTCTTGTTAACGTGTGAAAGTCATTTTGCAGTTGATGTGATGAAGATGATCATGTAAGATAGTTTAATCGTCTTTGTACAATGGATGTGAGATTACTAGGTAGTTGATTATTTAGGATTAATGAGAATGCAAGACTTTTTCTCCCATGATAATGTAGGGGCCAAGTTATCATTAGTTGGGGTTGGTGTAGAGTCTAGGTTTGCCTCCACTGATTTTTCAAGTTTATAAGAATTGCTAGTTCTGGACGCGTGCATTGGACGTGTGTCCGTCCCCACGGCTATCACTATCCCCTCTGACACTATTTGTGCTAGTACAGATGAATTTTGAATTACTAGCACCATTTCTTGATTTTCTATTGAGATATACAAAGTTAGTGATCATTCTTGTAGCCCAATTACGAACCAAGATGATGGGTTTGTGTTGAAAGCTTGAAATGATGTCATGTAAAAGGAGACTATTTCTACAGATAGCCAAATCACTAGTATAAAGGGAATCGGTTGGAAGATAGAGTTTGGCAGGTTTTGATTCATGATGGTTTAGGCGAGAAGAGGAAGAATTTGTTGTTTTTGCCAATAGTGTGAACATAATAATTGTAGGATATAAATCATAAGTTTTTCTTGTGTACCTTTGATTTCTTTTGTCTGCTTAAAATAGTATGTACATTCTCATATAGTCATATGTTATATATAATTATAAATTATCTAAAACATACTTCAGAGAAAAAAGAAAAGATAGAAAACTGAAAAGATTTTAGTCATTATTTAAGAAAATACATAATTACCCCATTAAACTTATACCATTTTTTTAAGTAGACACCTTAAGTTTGTGAAAGTTCTATTACCCCATAAAATTATTTTCATCCACAACAAATACATCATTTTAACAGCATGTGCAGTCTCATTGTGAGCGAATGTGTCTCACCCCAAATATAATAATTGAACTTTATTTTTTCCTGGTTCTTTAATAAAGGGTTGGGTAAAACCCAGATGCTCAAAACATTGATAATTCCCTTTTTTATCTTAAAACATATTATATATAAGTCATGACGAAGATAACATTCTATATCAGAGGGAAAAATTTAGAAATTTCATTGCAGATATTCGTAGAACTTTAACAGTGGTTGATAGAAGAAGTTCCATCTTCGGAGAACTTCACAGTGGCAGCTCAAATGGCTTCTCATGACCTTCATAGATCTATTTGGCATCCCTAAAATTGGATAATCGGATTGTTGGTTACTATCGCCAAACTCAAGAAGTTCATATGACATCTCACGGAGGTTTATAGATCGAATTATTGGATTGACAGAAAAAATAAATTCTTTGGCTGAACATGGAGAGCTCTTCAATGGTCATCAATGGAGATTTGTGAAAGATGGAAAGTGGTACATTTAATAAAGAAAAGAAATTTTTTATTGGTGACGCCATGTGGCACTAAAATACTGGTTTAGGGGTTAATTTTGCCCCATTCACGCACCTTTCAAAATTGAGATCGCACATGCTCTGAAATGGGTCAAAATGGTGTATTTATCATAATTAAAAATAATTTTGTGGGGTAATAGGACCCCCGCAAACTTAAGGTGTCTACTTCAAAAAACTGTATAAGTTTAATGGGGTAATTATGTATTTCCTCATTACTTAATAAAGTTAAAATATAAATGAAGGTCGCAATTAATATCCCGTATTAGTTTTTTTTATTATAAAGGTATTCTACCATAGTGGATTATCAATATGCTAACTGGTATTATTAACATGTCTGCTTTTCAATATTATTTTACTTATCACGGGAGATTTGGTCATTTTAGCTCAAAGTTTTCCTTCCTTTTCATTCCACGTGGTCATCTAGCCAGTGATGTGTTGTACGTGACATTCATGCCTCTTTCCACTTTAGTCTCATGTTTGATCTATTCATGGTGGAAAAAACTTTTTAGTTCTCATATAGCAAAAAGGGAGCAGATAACTCTTTGGTTCTTCGAAAGCTCTTTTCAGTTTTCACAAAGGAAAGAAAAGGGTATTAGCTTTCATCTTTCCCTCTTCCATTTTGCTGCTTTAATTTTGCTTCAATGTGCCATGCATTTATTAACTTTGCTAAAGATAAATACTTTTGGTTTTTCTTTTTCCGTAATATCGCTTCAATTTTCAAGTAATTTTTGATTCAAGCTTAGACTTTTTCTTCATTTTCGAGTTGTTGTCGAGTTCTTCTTAATTATTGAATTGCTTTCTATCGACCTTTTCTTCATTTTCTAATTGTTGTCGACTTCTTCTTAATTTTCGAATTGCTTGTTATCAACTTTTTCTTCATTTTCAAATTTTTGTCGACTTCTTCTTAATTTTTGAATTGTTGTATTTTAGTGTATGTATTGCGTGTTTAGGTCCAAACTTATGAGTGTCTGTGTAGTTTCTTGTAATAACTCATTTTAGGGTTGTTCGTACGTTTTTAATCCATTAAAAGGTGTATATGTTGGTTAAAAATTTATTTGATATTATATGTTCTTCTTATCCTATGTGACAATTCAGAGAAAATAGACATGGGTGTCTACTTAGTCTCTTGCAATAGCTCAATTTAAAACTAATGTCTCAATTGAGAGTTTCTCAGAAGATTTTAATCCATTAAATTATTCGGAAGATGTTGGAAAAGTTATTGATTAACAAAACTGATTAAATAAATTTTGTCCAAAAAATTTATCAATCAATCACATCATTTGCCAAATCTAAATCAAAATCAAAATCCAAATCCAAATCCAAAATCGAGCGAGCGACGACGACGACAACGCGAGGGGGCATCTTCTTCTTAGCTCTTTAAGAAGTAAAGGAAGTGTTCCGTATATAAGGACAACAATTTCCCTTTCTTTTGCCGATATGAGAGAAATAACTTTTCATTTGCACTTTGCAAATGACTTTTCATTTTCCCTGCAAAATAGTTCCCTCACTTTTCATATTCTCTCTTTTCTTTTCCCATTCACACTTGCTAAACCCAACAGGTTTAAAATTTATTTGATATATATGTTCTTCTCAATTTAAAGTTGTCTGCAAGTTTTTAAAATATTCACCACAGTTTGCAGTATTTATCAATGTCAATATCATAACGCTCGATTAACCATCCAAATCCATCAAAAACTCAAAAAGAGTTTGGCAATTTCAGTTCTATTTGATTTTTTCTCTTTGCGTCTCTGAGTTATGGGCAATGACCTATCCACTTTGTATCGAAAATTTGAAATATTGTGGCAGTTAATAGATACTTATATTTTTGTTTTGTGCTAATATTGATTAAACATCAGAAACAACCTCACTTACTTAGCCATAATTCATGGTGACTGATCATGAGTTGTGTCAGCGTAACATTTGTTTAACTATAACTTGAGATAACATAATATCTTCTCGGACGCATAATGTACAAATTGTGAAAAACACCTTTGCAGAAAGTAACTTAGGGGTTTCTCTCCAGTCTTTGCCATCAGGAATTGAGCAAACTCTGAATAGAAAAATGAGCAAAGCACGGCTCATATAGAAGATTATGAAGAGAAAGTAAATTAAAAAGGTCAAATTATTGATTTGTAAGCTGTATTTGGAGAAGTTTGGTGTTGTGCCCACAAAAATAACTTAATGTAGTTTATAGACACCACATTTATTTTTGATTTATTTTCTAGGGTTGAGCTTTTAAAAAGGAAAAAAGTGTGGGGTCATGGGTTTGTTTGGCTTTTTTAGAACTTGGGGTATATTTGTGAATGTGGGTCAAAGGCTTATTTATTGTTTCTAAAACTTGGGGAAATTATATATGTTTACAAAAATATTTTATAATCCGAATACATTTAAAATTTGGGGAAAATATATATATTTACCTAATTTTATATTAAAATCTGATTTAAAATGCTAAAATATATTATATTAGAAAAGACACCTTTTTCTGAAACGTGTTTCGACGATTCTTCTTGTCAAGTGCAAAACTTTTTAACTTCCCCATACACTTATTCTATGAGTAATCATCGCCTTTCTTCCCCCATACACTTATCCAAACGTTTCAAGAGAAATCAGATCATCGCTTCTCTTCCACATACGGGTCAACCATTTCATCGATCATTAACTTATACAAACGTTTCAACCATTTCATAGTCATAAACATCAAATCTTCATCTGTTTCTTCTTCTCCAAGTTCAAAACTTTCATCTTTTGTAAGTTCATTCTTGTGTAATAGTGTTTTTTCGTAATTCTAGTCGTATTTGACTGTTTATTTCGTTATAATAGTGTAATGGTTTAATAAACCTTTTTCCTGGATGATTTTTCTTCATTTAGGATGTCGTATTTAGTTGTTTATTTTGTTATAGTAATGTAATTATTTAATAAAACCCTTTTTCTGAATGGTGTCTCTTCATGTTCCTATTGGGTTACGTATTTTTGAAAAACAAATTGTGTTTATCTCGCATGTTGATTTTGAAATTTGACTTTTGTTGTGGATTGTTGTTTATCTCCTTTGAATCTGTTTGCTTTTGCTGGTCTTGTATTTATGTTTATCTCGACTATTGATTTTGAAATTTTGGTTTTTTTTGTGGATTTTGTTTTTCTCCGTTATATTTGTTTGTTTTTGCTTGTCTTGTCTTTTCTCATTACATGTCAATCGTATTGCTGATTTCTTTTGTATCTGCTCTTTATTTTGCACATTAGTTTAACTCTGGTAATAGCTAAAACTAGAGGTGGGCTTATTAAAAAATTTGTTCCTGGTAAAAACAAGAAACGAAAGGTTGAACCTCAAATTTCAAGATGTTCAAAAAACAATTGTAGTTGAAGAACCCAAGTTTAAGTCAGATTCTGATACGATGGATGAAATTGACAACTACGAGGACATTAGTGGCCAAGCTACTGATGAGATTGAGTCTAGTGAAGAAAACAATGGCAGTGGAGACGAGTCCACAAGTGGAGATAGCTGAGATAATGGAGAAGATGATGATGATCCTCTGTCCTTGCCAACTTGTCTCGGGTAATTCCTATAATCTCACTACTTATATGGATGAGTTAGGATCTTTTCCAGCCAAAATTTTAGTTAGAGCAAGAATGACTTTGTATCATGATTTTAGAAATGTTTTACTTTATGAAAAAAATTATAAGGACTTTAAAGGTAGTTGTTTTGGTTATTTAAGGCATGTTCCATATTATTACAAGTTCAATGGACAGATGGTTCATTACATGTTGTGTCGTGTCAATAATGATAAAAAATTTACATGAGATGTGATTTTGTGTGAATGATAAGCCTGCTTGTTTTGGCTTAATAGAGTTTGCATTGATTACGGGTCTGAATTGTGGAGCATAACCCCGTGATGCAAAAATGAATTGAGTGCTTCAGAAAGTTGAGAAATTTTACTATAAAGTAACGAAGAATAGGAATATCAGTGGTTCAAAGTTGTTGAGTTTGATTAAGGGTATCAGATTGAATAAGGAGCAGAAGTGGACGTGCTCTTTAGTTTGGTTCGTCCAGTCAATGCTTCTTGCCCACTTTGATCTAGGATTGTGGATTCAAACCACATTAAGATGGTCGATGATTTAGGGAAAATAGTGTTTTGATTTAACAATGAAGTATTTAAAGAACAAAATTAATCTGAAGAAACAAAGTGAAATGTACAAGGAAAGAGGAAATGCATCGTATGCATTGTATGGCTTCCTATGGGCATTTATGGTATTTTTCAGTAGTCTTGATTAATATTAAACTCTCATATTTTATATAGTATTTCATAGTTCTGTTCATTTATTTATTATTTTATTAATTTAAGGTATGGATATATGAGGTTTTTTGTCATCTTGGTAGCAAAGAAGTCCTTGGACTTTCCTCTCCTAGTTCCCCGTTACTTAGATGGCACATGGAAAAGAGTGATAATATTGTCGAAGGTGATCCATTTAAGTACAAATGGAGTACAAAGGTATACACTTATTTATTATTATCTAGCATTATTTGTAAATTAGTGAAGGTCTTGTGCTATTAATATATATTTATTTTTGTAGGTAATGCATCCATACATTATATCTATTGTCCGTGAGACAAAAAAAAATTATATGGCAACATTAAGTCCATATATGAACGAAGTGAAGGACACAATAATTGATGCTTAAAGGCCAGTTTGAAATGTGTCACTGTCCTCACTTCTGACCATCCTAATCAACCTGGGAAGAATTCTGCACAAAGTAATTCTAAAGATGAAAGTCTAGTGAGCGTGTTCCGTCCCTTGAACTATCAATAATGGAAGTTGTTGCTTTCATACGAGATGATAAATTGAGGAGAGTTAAAAAAATCAAGAAAAATAAAGGTAGACTAATTCATATACTGTTTGTATGAAATTATTTATTTGTAAGAATTCTAAGCCACTGATCTTGCAGTAACAACAGTTGATAAAGATGAAGACTATACAGGTTGGTAATGATGGTGCTGAAGTTGATGTTGATGAATTACTTCCATTAGCAATAGTCGATGAAGATCTACTTGCAGAGTACTTTGCAGAAGAATTTAATGAACAAGAGCAGGAGAAAATGGCAGAGAAGAGGATTAGATCGAAGAGAACAAAGAAGAAGAAAAAGAAGAGGAGCAGATCGAAGAGAAGGAAAAGGAACAAAAAGAAGAGGATAAGATCGAAGAAAACAAAGAAAAAGAAAAACAAGAGGAGCAAATCGAATTGCAGGAAGAAGAACAAGAGCAGGAGAAATGGAAGAGATCAAAGAACAAGAAAAAGAAGAGGAGCAGATCGAACTACATGAAGAAGAAAAAGAGCAGAAGAAGATGAAAGAGAAAGTAGATGAAGACAGTGATGAAAATTCAGTGGACGTCATGGGTATCTTGATAGATCTCAATGGTGAGCTAAATGGTCATGAGTAAGACAACAGATTTTTGAAGTTTGTTTAAGACAACTTGTTTTTGAAACGGTTGGTTATTTGTGTTGATGGTAAGACACTTAGTTTTTAAGATAATTAGTTTTTGGTGGTTGATACATTTGGTTTTTGAAGTGGGTAGATGACTAAGACAGTTGATTTTTTAAATGGTTGGTTTTTGGTGGTTGATGATTAAGACAGTTGTTAGATTGTGTAAATGTTATTTTTATTTTGATTGATAATGTTGCCAGTTGTGGGGGATCTCTACTTATGAATATTGTTGCTAGTTATAACTTTAAATTGACGATAAAAATGTACTTCTCAAAGTACATATTTTATTATGAAGGTTTTTTTAGATTTTTTGTTAATCTATGTATCACTCCCCAACCCTACACCCTGGGCAGGTTTAGAACTCAAAGATCATTGTTGGCCTCGAGCGGACGCTTGACTTGACTTACTTACTCAGTGGAAGACTTAAACACAATAGATTTAACTCATGAAATAACTAAAAAGGTAATAACTTAGACAAAACGGCAAATTAAGTATTAAACTTATAAAACTGAAATGAATAAGACAAGACAACTAATGTTATATGTCTATGAAGCCTCTAAAACAAAGAGGGATTTTGGGATAGGACCCCCAATCATCCTAACAATTGAAGACTAGAAAAAAAGAGATAAATGCAACGAAGCTCACCAACTGGTTATGAGTTGCTCACTGGATCAACGACGCGCTGGGTGCCGATTCTCGTTACCTGCGACTGCATCATAATACAATGCAGGCTAACTGGCATCAGTACATTGAATATACGAGTATGCGAGTTGGATTGCTAAAACAACATAGGCTTGAAAGAGATTATGAAAGAAACACTTACCTTGGCTCTTTTCAACTCACGAATACTCAACTGAACTCATTTCAATACAAAACTATTTAAAGACAAGTGCAATGTAAAGAAAAAGGAGAACTGTTTGGAACATGATGTCAACTCATAACCATAATATCATAAAAACATACCATGTTTAACCACAATTCTTCCTCATACATCTCTAATCACCACACCCAATTTATGTGGACTCTTACATGATCATATGATTTGTTTAAGCTTATTTAATTGGATAAATTTAAAAAATATAATTTATTATTAATTAATTGTTGTCTGTTTATTCCACTAGTTTTGGTCTATATATAAGTGTCATATTCTAGTACGTGTTGTATCGATAATGCTTTAACATAGACATAAACCGAAATATACCTTACTAATGTGAGAGTGTAAATCTCATTGATCATACGCACACCACACGCATAGATATATATCGATTGTTTAAGATGTCTATATATTTTGACTACATATTTTCATATACATATTTCACAACGGTAACAAAAGTTCAAATTGCTACTTTTTTTACAATTCATTAAGGATTAGTTATAATTAATTATTTTTTAAGCATTGTTTGATTTGGTGCATTAAAAATAGTCACAAATATCATTCTAATTCATTCTAATTTCGATTCTTAATCATATTCTAATGCATGCTTTAAAATCATATTACATTACAAATACCATGAATTTTCAGATATTAATAATTTTCATATATTGATAATTTTCGTATATTAATAATTATATATATTGATTAGTTTCACATATTGTTAATTTCCATATATTATTAATTTTAATATATTGATTATTTTCATATATTAATAATTTTCATATATTAATGATTTTCGTATATTCATAAATTTCATATATTGATAATTTTCGTATATTGATAATTTTCATATATTGATATTTTCATATATTGATAATTGTCATATATTTATAATTTTGATATATTGATAATTTTCATATATTAATAATTTTCATATATATAGACAGTGTACAAAATGTATGTCATCTTTTAATTTATCTATATTAGATAATGAGTAATTACGATAATAGATGACAATATATTGATGAAAATGCTGGCAATTGCTTGATTACAGTAGCAAAAAGAAAGCTCAATTACAGTAGTAAAAAACAAGTAGTAGCTTCATTACAAAAACAAATTTCAATCAAGCTTCTTAAGATTTGTTGTCGTTCACAAATGTAGTTCTCTTGTGTCCGGTTCGCTTACAAATTGAACATTTGTTCCTTCTCTTGCTCTTGAGATTCTCATCGGCGCCTTTGACACACTTTCTTCTTTTTCTACCAATCTTGGTATCGACAAAAGATGGAAGAATCTTCACATTAAGTAATTCATCTGGAACACACCATTTCGGCTCGAGCAGGACAACATTAATAGAATCCATGTATGCAAGAAGGTACGCTTCAACTTTATACAAAGGTGAATAGTACTCATAGATGATCATACCATACTCATTGCCATGCTTCGATCGCAAAGCAGTCATCGCATGAGCACAAGGTATCTTGATCAAGTCATATTCCTTATATGAACATGACTTTTCCAGTAGGTCCACATAGGGAGTAACACCCGCACCAAACACGGTAAATTGATTGTCGTCCCCATTTATGATCTCGACATACAAGGAGTCGCCTTGGATAATTTTTTTCTTCCAATTTTTCCAGAGCCGGCACCATTTGATTACCCATTGATTTCAGGATATATGCATGCCTCTCCCTAAAAAATTCTCCAAACCTCTTAACAATCGAATTAAATATAGACTCCACAAGTTACTCTCTTTCGTCTATAAACATAACATTGATTGACTTGGCGATATTCGTGGTCATCACATCATATCTATTTTTAGGAAAATGTGTCCTGCTCCACTTCTCAAAACCAATATCGTGCTGAGGGACGACGACTGCAGCGGGGCATTTGTTCTTGAATTCTACAAAATGATTGTCAAACATCTCCAAAGAATAAGCCTTTGCCGCATTGTAGTAAAGATAAAGGTTATCTCCACAATGATGATTTACGGGGAGATTTTTACCGAGGTGCCTCATGCAATATCTTCGGTGAGCATGATTGTAAACGTTCATAATACCATTGGTGATAATCTTGTGTCTATCGGAGATAAAACACAAATCTGGTTCATCGACCACAATCTCCTTTAATTTAACAAAGAAGAATGTCCACGATGCATCATTCTCTTTGTCAATGATACAAAAGGCAATCGGATAAACATAACTCTTCATATCTTGTGCAAAAACGCTCAACAACATGCCCTTGTATTTACCATGTAAATGAGTGCCATTAATCGCAATCACCTTTCTCATGTGGACAAATCCCTTAATGCAAGCACCAAATGCCAAGAAATAATGCATGAACCTATGGCTATCCCTGTTTACCATGAGACAAAAACTAGAACCAATATTAAGTATCTCGAGCATATAAAAAAAGCCAATAAACATGAATATCCGTTGTCCGCTGTCCCTCGGACCTTTTCGTTGGCAACCACTCCACCCTTCCAACATTTCCAATAGCTTGGACTACAATGAAAGGAATTGAACATAACTCTTTGAATCTCTTTAACATTTGGACCCTTGCCATCACGATACATCCGAACACTCATAATTCCTTTCCCATAACATCCATACACAGTTGGGAGATACACATTTCACCTTTAAGTATTTAGTACAACTCTTCTTAGGAGCAAAATCGAAGGACTTTTTTACCGCCGCTTCAGCTAATAACAATTGCAACTCATTCTTGTTACTAAGAGTTTGGTTTATACATAAATTAGTTCCATCTAGGAAGGAATGGTAGGATTGTGATCCCAACTCCTTTTGGCCCTGCAGTTTTAACAACATTCGGGTTCAGGATCTTCCGCATCTACCGACTGATTTTACACATTAGTTGGATCATCATGCATATTCATTGAATGATCACCCAAGATCTCATTTGAATAATCACCCAAGCTCTCCTTTGAATGATCATCCCATCTTTCATTTCCAATTGAATTATTGTCATCGTTAGATGAATTCATTGGTTCAATTAGAGGCCTCTCATTGACGTTTATCCTCAATGTAGGCCTAGAGCCAACAATAACAATATCTAACATGTACACGCTCACGTGCCTATCATATTTTATGAATGTGAGATGTATTTTTCCCCACCCATTCATTTGATTGCTAATCAGCACGTCATTTGGCTCACAAGTTAACTCACCCGCCTCAATTACGCTTGCAATCATATTGTCATATGAACCATTGTGACTCAACGCAATGAGCATTTTCGTCTTACTAAAAGATTTCCAATACCATATTTTGGGAGTCTCCTTCCATACTCCAATATAATCACCACCAGCAATAACAAATTCAGTTACTGTCTTTATCGACTACAAAGATGTATACTAGATTATAGTATCTTTCGTTCATGATCGATGAAGTCTGACATCCGTACAGAATCGCAAATGAATGATATTTTCATTCAAAATGCAGCTCCTGCAATGGAGAAACTGATTTTTAATGCTTTAAAACTGCAAAAATGTATCTATAATGAGTTATCAAGTGTTTATTATGGAAGATTTCTCGAATATCTAAAATGGCAGGAACATCAATTTTAAGCTTGTTTTTTTTGAAAGAAAATGGAGTAAACATTACTATGGAGTATGATTTGATGATTATTTGACCTTGAAAATGAATATTTTTGCCAGAAAACTCGCTGGAATCGTCACTTTTGACGGCCAGCAGCAAAACGAGCTATGTTCTTCTTTCCCGTTTGTTGGATTTTTTTTCTTCTCTCTCTCTCTCTCTCTCTCTCTCTATATATATATATATATATATATATATATATATATATATATATATATAGAGAGAGAGAGAGAGAGAGATTATTTCAAATTAGTTGGAAAAGAAGGGACACCAAATAGGAGATATTAAAAGTTACGGAGGTCTTTTGTATGTGTCAATTAGGGCATGTGGATGACATCATTAACAGTGGGTACAATACTAATTTTTCAAGAATTTTGTCTTAATTTCCAATTAAGTTTGGAGAGTCTCTATTTTGCCATCTCTCCCCGGTATTTGTGTACAAAAGTGAATCAATTTAATTAATCAATATTCTTTTCAATTTTAGCAAAATTTTAGACAGTTACATAATTCTAAAGCTGCAATGTTTTATACATTCATGCTTCAAAATGTAAGGTTGTTACACAGTTGTCTTAATGAAGAGAAATGGTACTTATAATTATAGGTAGCAATTGTAGGTATTAAAAATATGGACGACCTAAGCCACCTCCTACTTGACCGACACTCATCCACTCCTAGGCGACTCTCGAAGGCAATAGAAAAATTAATTTTCTTTATGTGATCTATATGTTATGAATTTGAATCATGTAAGTAGCAACAAATATTTTTTTAGGGTAATATAACATACATTAAAATGTAACCCTTTTCTTTATTTTTAATTTGTCCTTCTTCGTTACAGGTTTTCACCCGTATAGTTGTGACTACCACTCTCGGGTTTGTTTGTTTTCATGTTCCTCAACTTCTGTAAGTTTTCTTACAATTTGATTTCCGATATTCTTGCTTCATAATTGTTCATTATTTACTTTTAGTAAACACTTCGCACTATTTTTTAATTGTCTGCACGACATAAAAGCTATGTGCATGCGTTAAATTAATAAACATTGTTTATTTTGCAAATACGTTGCTTTTTTCACAAACTACTGTTGTTATGTACTACACACTATTATAATATTCTTTATATTTCAAAATCTACGTGTTGAGTCTTTTTATCCTCACTACTAATACATATTATCGTGTTTCTATGTATTTCTTTGATAATTGCAATTAGCCTCATATGACACATAGACTTACCCTCAAATATATCACTCCAAAAATGCAAGATTGGATATGCAAATTACAAAGTATTGATAAGTTTCCGCGCAGAGATACCAAAGATAAAGCCAAGAGATATCAGCTGCTTCTCTTACAGGATGATAGAAGAGGTTCTATTCTTTTTACCTCTCTGTTTTGTCATCATTTTACATATTATCGTGTTTCAGTTGTTTGTGCCTTTTTTTAGCAGATATTTAACTGTATGTTGTTTGTTGTTGTTTGTCTTAAAGGATACAAAGGTGATTTATATCTTCTTAAATCAAAATTACATCATATATTTTTTTTTAACTTAATATGCATGTCGTACATACACTCTAATCTCGGGAAAGGATAGTTAGTCACCTAAATTATATAATTCTTATTCATCTTTGATGGTAAAATGTGAGCTTGTAATATGGCCTAGGTTCATATCCTTCGCTCAAACCCTTAGCTCTCACTTCGCTTTTACAACTTTGTTTAGCAGTTATGTAATGTTGTGAATTACTGTCTATATTTATTCCCGTACCAATACAAACCTTAAAGGAACTAATCTTGCAAAGTAAAACTTATTGCATACAATACACCCGAAGGTGAAGTAATATTAGTCAAAAGTGTTACTTTGGTCATTTGGTAAGATTTCCCTTTCTCTATACAATTTATATTTAGCATAACCTTATTGGATTGTAATTTGTTATCTCAGAAGAATTTACTAAATAAAAACTTTTGCACAGGAAAAATAAATTCTAGCAACCATACGGAACGCTGATATAACATAGTTTGCAAGACATTTTAAGCCCTTTCATATGTACCTGGTGTCAATAGCACACGTTAAAGACTCAATTTATGGATATGCTGCTTCATTCAACAGATTTATTTTTGAGAAAATATCTTTTTGTTTTTATTCGAGAGCTAAAATAATTTTTCAAGTTGAAAATACTTTTAAAAATAAACTTTTTTTTGCGGGGTAGTACATCTAATCTGAGAAGAAGATTTTTCCGATGTCCTCGTCCGGATGTAAGTATATAAACTGATACTCATTTATTCATATTATTGATCTGATTTGGTATTTCTTCATATGAATTGGTTTCGTATTTCTTTGTATGAACTGATTTCATATTTTTTCGTATGAACTGATTTCGAGTATTCTAATGGCAGTTTTCTTCATGTGGATATTGGGAATGGGAAGACCAAGCTTTTCCTGAAGTAGCTTATCTACGTAATTTAGAGTCGTCGTTGAAAGACGTCAAGATGGAAATGGATTATTCAAAGATTGAAATGGAAAATTTGAAGATTGAAATGGAGAACTTGAAGATTGTTGTGGAAAATTTGAAGATAAAAGTAGGTCATTTGTCGGAAACAATTGCTATATTGCATGCATCGAATGATTTGGTAGTGGAAAAAGCTAGGATATTTGAAGACAGTTTTTTTTGTAATTGTGACTGTAAAGACTTTTCAAATCAGTTTCTTGTCAATATATATGAAGTGTACATCGTGTTCTGTAAATGTGTAAGGGAGGGATCATAAATGTTCAGATTTTGTATATTTGCAATGCCAATATGATGTGATATTTTAATTTTCTTACTTTCAACTCTACTAAAGTCTCAAGTTCTCATGACAGAATGAGCATTGACTGAGAATTCAACTTTGCATTAGTTATGATTATGATTATAATAAAAAATTGGAGCAGTTTTGTTGTTGTATGACAATAATGAAGGGACCAGTTTTCTTTGTTGCTATAGATGCATTGCATCTAATTTGGTATGTGTGCAGTTTAAGTAGAATGGTGCCAAGTTTGAACATTACTTTTTAGTGTGTATTACTTCAACTACTAAACATTACTTCATATTATATCAGTGTCCTTCCATTACAAGACCAAAATGAAGAACAAAAAGGTTCTTCCATTACAACACCAAAATGAAGAACAAAAAGGGAACCAACATCACAAAAGACACTAACAACTGAATTCACGTAACACTAACAGCTGATGCTGAAAGTAAACACTAACAATTGTTTTCGACAAATGACCTACTTTAATCTTCAAATTTTCCACAACTATGTTCAAGTTCTCCATTTCAATCTTCAAATTCCTGACTTTTAACTTTGAATTATCCATTTCCATCTTGACATCTTTCAACGACAACTCTAAATTACATAGGTAAGCTACTTCAAGAAAAGCTTGTTCTTCCCATTCTCAATATCCACATGAAGAAAACTGTCATACGAATACTCAAAATCAGTTCATACGAAGAAATACGAAATCAGTTCATACGAAGAAATACCAAAACAGATCAATAATAGGAATAAATCAGTATGAATTCATATACTAGGAATAAATCAGTATCAGTTCATATACTTGCATCCGGACGAGGACATCGGAAAAATCTTCTTCTCAGATTAGATGTAGTACTCGAAATTAGAGTTTTGACCACAAAATCACAAGAACATTTTCTTTGAGACGAACTACTATTTTGTGACATTTTATGAGAAGAAAAATCAGAGGTGAACGGAAGAGAGATGCTGGAAGAACAATGGGTAGAACAAAAGAGAGATGTCGTAGAAAAAACAACTTAAAATCAAAAAATCTTACCTTTCATTGGCAAAAATTCCATTTGTTGAGCAAGATCGCCGTAAAAGATCGGAGGAGAAGTTAATGGCTAAATTTGGGGGAAAATGGGAATGGGTAATACAGTTAATTGGGTTAGTTGGTACCGCGTTATCCTAGAGGGGTCGGGTCATTAGGTTAAAAATAGGGAATAAGATTTTTTTAAAAAAATCAGGTAATTGGGTCAATTTGGTTTAATTTTGGGGATTTCCTTAATAAGGGATAATTTTGGTGAAATTAGTAACGGGAGGGGTAAATTTAACTTCATTTTAACAGCGAGGGTAAAGTCAAATAATAAACAAAAGTTAAGGGGTATTTTTGATCCTTTTTCCACAGTAATATGATGAATTTCACATATATGGAAGATAATTTACTGTCAAATATTTTCTTCACCGTAAAAATAGCTATTAAACATTGAAAATGGCTACATGAATTAACAATTATTTTTTTGTTTTTAAGTATAAATTTTTAAGTCTTTCAACATAAATGAATAGAGACTCATAATAAGTGTTGAATACCGAACAAAAATGAAAAGAAAGTATATGACGATGAAAGAAAATAGTTGTATGTCGCGTGACGTAAGGGGAGTTGCAAATAGGGGTTTGTCATAATATGAGCCATTTTTGTTATGTTTCATTATTTTGAGTATTTTCTGGCCTCTCTCTATGCTTGCATTTGTTTAAAATTGTAATCATGATTTTTTGTTTTTTTGCATTTTCATTTTCCTTTTGGCTTTTTTCTCTTAAACCCAGATTTTACTTCTTTTCTGAAAAATATTCCTGATACATAAGCGAGAGATGTATTTTAGAGGGGATATGACATTGGCTATATAGGAGCGAGATGTACGAGAGGTGAGGAATGTATTAAAAAAGGGATAGGTTTCACATACACAGGGGATGGATGTATTCGAGAGGGATAGATATGAATCAGTGGGAAAGAAGTGATATATCCGAGAGAGGATTTTTTTATTATTATTTTTAAATGGTGGGGAATCTTAGGGATTATGATAAAAATAAGATGTGTGTTTGGGTAGTTTTTCCTATATACTATTAACCATATATTTAGATATAATCTTTATTATAGGATAAATATTTATTCACTTTCAATAGATCATATATTTGTTTATGGTGTGTGTTTATTATATAGTACTGATCTAGTGTTATTATTGTTACTGTGCTCTTTTTTTCATTGTTTCTATTATTTGTTTTAAATTACTTTAATTGAATTAAGTCTTCTCAAAATAGTTTCTTTTTTTCTTCTCAAATTAAAATACAAATAAACTTTGCATACATATCTAATATCATTTTCACACTTTATTTATAATTATATTTAATATATTATTATCGATCATTTTATCGAACTCCAACGTATAGTTTCATCTGAATTCTCTATTTTTGAAGGAAAGAATAGGTTAAAAAATATCTTTAATACATTCAAAATGACTTTATTCTTAATGATCATCCTTTTAACAAAGGTTAAATCGATCCAAACAAACTCCAATTAATTTAACTCAATTTCTTAATAATCATCCTTTAACAATATAATGGTTAGTCCTTAAAAATCCATCCCCAACAATTAATAAATTCAGACAAAATGAGTCTTATATCCATATATACGAATAAATCAATGTCATCTATTAAATTAAAAATTGATATATAACGTTTCATAAAAGGTTTTAAGGAAGGGCATTTTTTACCATAAAAACAATCAAGATCCAATATATAGAAAAAGAGGTATTTTAATCCATAATTGAAGCTAAAGACAATTATGGTCTAATAGGTAAATAAAATAAATCTAAGTCATCTTTAATACTTGAGAGATCATATTTCAAATCAATACAAGAGTATAATTTTTCTTAAGATTCACATGTAAATATAAATAAAAATATGTATACGAGTAATTGCAAAACAAAAGAAAAAAGAGGGTTAAGTTTTTGAAACAGATGAATAATAGTCATTGGGCCAATTACAAGGAAAACAAAAAGGTTATTGCGCGACTCACACTCCAATTCCAATGATTCCTAAGGAATGCAAGTAGAAGTGATAAGTTGAACCAACACCTTTACAATTTTAATTAAAAAAAATGACCCTTGAAAGATCGATCTCTGGTCTATATCTCTTATTTATAGGAATGAAAATCTCTTGAAATCGAGGTATAAAACTAAAAGCAAATCTGTAAAGGGTGATACAATATGAGAAATGTATTACGAAATTTAGTGATGACAAAACACAACCATATTTAATTACTTCGTAAGACATGTTATCAACGTCGAGCCTCATGCCTCTATGTCTATCATGCAACTCCACGATAATCATATCAAGCATCATATAATTCTATTAAGTAGAACTATTCCTTATACATCCTACCAAACAACCCCTTAAGCAAATAGAAATCCTTAACCAATCCCGAAGCTATACTCACATGCTATAATTGTCAAAAAAACTACTATAATTAGGCATGTACTTCTGTTCATGTGTGATAAGCATCGACATTTGGACTAATTAAGTGTTGAGCCAGTAATTGAAACACTAATCTTAAACTAATTACTTCCTTCGTTTTACAAAGAATGGTCTAGTTTGACTTGGCACAGAGTTTAAGAAAATAAAGAAAACTTTTGATAATGTGCTTCTAAATTAAAGTTATGTCAAATGTACAAAATTTCCCTTTAATCTTGTGGACTTAAATATGCCACGCAGAAAGTTATTACTTAAAAAAAAAAAGAGGTCATTCTTTTTAAAACAGACAAAAAATAAAAGGAGGTCATTCTTTTTTAAAGGGGAGAGTAAATACTAGCCAAATAAAAAACTAATGTATCAGTCTTCATAGCACCATAAGATGAGCAAGTAAGAAAACAGGAGAACACGAAATAAGTAGAAAAATTTAGCTGATGAAAGATTAATTTCATAATGATATACTTCAATTAAAATTCCTCTTTATATAACAAAATATAAATAACTTTCTTAGCTTACCCTCTTTAGAAAAGCTAAGAAACGTGATTTTTTTTTATCTCTTAGGGCTTGTTTGGTAGGGAGTAAGGTGAGTAATTTCAGTTTATTATTTATTTATGCTATTTGGTAGGTAATAATTTTTTTATCTCAAGACTATTTATAAATCATAATTTATAGAAATACTATCGAATAATAGTCGAGGATTAGGAGAAACTCAAAATATTAATTATAAGTGGTTTAAAGTAGAATTGAATTTTATAATAATCGGCCTTCAATTTGAGAAAAATCATAATTACAAATATGATTCATGTTTTATATGACATATTTGAATTTTAAGAAGTAGAACAAAAGTACTCCTGCGATATAATTTTTTTTATATAAATAAGTTCGTTTTTTATATTTATAAAAAGAGTAGGTGAGAGTTGGAAAATAAAACTTGATTCTTGAAATTGATAAACATCCATCCATACCATACACACCCTTAAAGCAAACACATAAACCAAGATTTTTGCTATTTAATTTGTATATATCATTGGAAGAAACTTTTCATAGTTTTCATTCCTCCGAAATGGAGATATACGTTCAGCATAAAATGCAAAAGAAAATAAAATAGATCTTACGGCAACAACTGTTCATTCATTACGATGAACTATAAAGTAAATAGAGAATGCCTAAAGACCGACACACAAAAGAAATGCAAAAGTAAATAAAATAGTCTTTATGGCGACAACCGTTCATCCTTCACCGGATGAACTATTACGGCAACAGTCGTCCATCCTCCAAAACCGGATGAACTTTATTTTAAAACTAAATTGTTCATTTGGGGGTTGTCAAGGACATTATTTCAATTGCAGCTTGCTTAAACCATTTTTCCACTGTAAATGCTTCTGAGAATTGAGCTATGTCAACTTCACCTTTTGCCTAAGTATACATCGATCAAACATGTCTTTAGAACCAAGCAATAATAATATACTCACTAAATATATATGTAGACACGTTATCCATGTGATCTTGTAAAAGTAGAAAGACTGTATATTTATGTTAAACACTTGACTCAGGTAAATCAATCTAAATAATTTCTAAACATAACTTATGACAAAATTATATGTAGTACCAAATAGAGAATTAAACCTAAGGGTGAGACTAGGTGGGAGGAGGCATTTCTAAAAAAAGATAGACATATATTCTTTTATTTTACTTCCATTTCATGTGTAGATAAATGTTTAATTAGACGTAAACTTATAAAAGAATAAACAACTCTATATTTCTCAAACACCCTATTTAAAAGAATTTATTAACACTTGTAATTCTTCACGTTCTTGATCAATCAAACAAAGACACCTAAAATAAATCGAAGAGTGTGTTAACTAAAAACCCTAGTTCACAATGTTCAAATGACCAATGTATTATTTTGAAGAAAATGAAAGGACTTACGTGAACTTGGATCATGAACATGCTTCTGAATTGATCAGATGAAATTTGAGCAGACACAATGTCCATATTATGTTTCTCCAGAACATAACAAATGATGGTAAATAGCCCTGGCTTCTTAGGACAACAAACACTAATATGTGCATCTCCACCACATACATTTAGTATCACATTTGGTGAACTCCATGTCAAAAAACATGTTGGAAAAATGAGGGGACTAGCACCATTATTTGTTGGTGTAATAGTTGTAGAATTACATGTTGATCCTTGATCACCCACATACTTCTCCCAACTATTACCAACTTTCTGTGAACCCATCAACCTTATGCTATTTTCTTCTAGCCTTTCTTTCTTTTCACTTTCAAGTTTTTTGAAACTATTCTGCAGCCTTAGGATGTGGTTCACTGCTTCATAAACCATTGTAGACTTATCAACCTACATATACAAAAAAAATAATATGAAATTAATTTATTTCTACTTCATATCGCGAAGTCGGAATTTTCACTAACTAAGGGAAAAGAAAACACATATGAAGAAATCAAGGAAATATCATATACGAATTAATTAGTTTCAAGTCATTTATTAGTGTCTAAAAAGATTCATTTAATAAGTACAAACTACAAAATAAGGCTTAATTATAAATTTATAATCTTTAAATTCTGCCTATTACGCAGCAGACCAATCTATCCTTCTTATAAAATTAATTGTAATAAGTGATTTATACATTAAAAAAATGTTATTGGTTGTAACTAATATTGAAATAAGCAAGTTTTCTTGGTAATAACAAGTGAAAATATGCTACTACTAGTATAATGGTTCTATATGGTTAATGATATACTTATTCAGTACTTCAATCAGTTATAAAGATCTTATATTTATAAAAATTAAGAAAATATTCTTTTTGACAAATTTAGAATAATGTTGAAAACTTCATATTCTTATGCTAGAAGAGAAAAAATAAATAAATTTGTGGAGATTTTCTTTTTATAACTATATATGCGAAAAAGTCGGAAGATCTATATTGTTTTATCCTTCACTTTTTTGGTAAACAAAACTCATCTTATTATTCTATTTTGAAACTAACATGTAGACATGTACAAATTAGTAATAAGGGAAATGTGTATATTACCAAATAAATTTATTCCAATTCGATTGAGGTTCTATTAGATATGATCTCTCTAATTTTTATTTTTATTTTAGTTTTGTAACTAAACATTATATATATATATATATATATATATATATATATATATATATATATATATATATATATATATATATATATATATATATATATATATATATATATATATATATATATATATATATATATATATATATATATATATAAGGGAAATCAAGTTAAATTTTCACATAGAATCATATCTCCTTTAATAAGCTTTTACAAGTTTTTATTTGATAAAGAAAATCATGTTCACTTTTTGAATAATTCTTGATGAACTGATTATGATTATTAATTAATGTTGCAGGAGACATAAAAGAAAAATAACAAAAAACAAATATTTCAGATAATCACAAAATTTATTGAATAATTTCCTCGATATGAAATTGGATAATAAAAACAAGGTATGTCATTGAAATTTTTTTTTTTTACCTTAGCAGGGAGATTAGGAACCAACGTATGAAGAGTCTCGAACAGGGTTTGCATCTTCTTTCTCCTTTCTCTCTCCGTCCATATGTGTATCTCATGTTCTGATTCTCTTTTAGCTTCGGCTCCATCAACATTAGAATTTGATTCAGCAATTCCCTTACCGTTCTAGACTTCTCTTCTTACCAACACCAATTGTTGTTTCAACCACCTCATTAACAACTATTAGCGACTGACAAGTATCAGACCTAGTCAGATCTGGCAACTTGTCACCCTCAAACGTGTCTCCACTCCCAACTTGATTGTCATTCAAGTTTAGATATGACCAGAAATCATTAGTTTCCCATGGAAAATCATGATTATTCTCGCCGCCTCCATTCATTTTTTTCTTTTTCAGGTGGTCTGAGATTGTACCTTAAGTTATGCCTATATATATAAAAAAAATCTTGTAGGGGGCAAAATATAAAATGGAGAAATGAGGGATTGGATATGATGAGTATTGAATATGCAACGAATATAGAGAAGGGTGACAAAAGGAAAAAAAAAGAGAAAAAAAAGTAGGAATAAATAAAGGATAATTCATTTGTAATGAATACAAAAAAACAAAATACAATCATAAGCCAAAATGTCGTTACTTGCTTCAAAATAAAAAACGATAGCTAAAGTACTTTTGTTATTGAATTTGTTCTCACTCAATTTGGGTCCCAATTCAGACTTACCACTACTAAAAATAATTAATTAAAATTAATTACTTTAACTACAAATATTAAATTGCACGTATAATGAAGTTATTATTCTCATCTATACAAACAGTGTAATCTGTTTTCCAATTATAATAATAATACTTAAAATGATTGTATATAAATATAATTTACTTAAAGATTTTATTTTCAAAAAAATGCAAGTCTTGGTTCTTATGTTATTTGAATTAGGTATGTCAAATTGTAGTCTTATAGTATAAGAGGTTACATTGCTAACGTTAATTAGATTTTAATAATAGCTCATTCACTTAATTATAACTATTAATGAAATTTCATTAATAGTTGGATCCGATTATATACATTAGATTTTACACATTTTTTTAATCATTTATTCAAGTTGATCACACTAGAATTAATAATAAGCAAGTGATTTTCGTGAATAAAAGTTTTTATCATGCAATATATGTTCCATAAAAAACAAAAAGAACATCATTTTATTTCATCTTCTGGTCAGAATGTTAAAATGCCTCTAAATACTAATCATGACTTTCCCTTTATTAGGAGGAAAAAAAGGAATTAGTTAGGATATTAATCTTTGCTAATCCTCCACTAGTTTGTAGATAGCAATTATTTTTTTTGATAATTCATTAATAAATAGTATAATCGATAAATTTTTATTATTTATTTGTAAAAATTTTTTATTGCAGGCGTATCAAATGGGTGATATATTGATTGGTTTGATTCAATTTTAAAATTTATTGATTTGACTTATCGGTTGTTTATAGACATGCTAAATCGTTGGAGAACCATTATCCATCGGTTATTGATTAATTGATTTAACCGTTAAAATTTGATTTGAAAAATCACTTAGAAACAAGGTGACAAACCAAATAAACCATGTATATGAGTTGAAAAATTGTGTCTTGCTCAAAAGCAAAGATATTCACATTTTAGAATATCTGAGAGTTTTAAACAGTAAAAAATATGTGTATGAAACTAAACTCTAAGTCAAACACTTTATATACTAAACGGTAAAAATATATATATTTTTAATTTACTAGGGGGTTATCAATTACTCGTTAAGAAAAGACATCAACCCGTTAAAAAGCAATACTTGATAGTAAAAAAATCAGAATTGTTACCAAAACCACCAAATAAATAACTCATTACCGATAAATCAATAATTTTTTGATTTGATATTAAACTATCGTAGTCAAATTAATGTGTTAAATTGAATTTTTGAATATTCAATCTAATTGACTTTAAAAAAACGAGTCATGTTACTTGGATTGAAGTGGACTAAATTCCGAATCATAGCCCATTCTACCAAATTATTTTTAAGTTTTATTTCTTTTATTTGTGTACTCTAATAACACTTTTTTTCTTATATATGACTGTATATAATACATCAAAACAACAACATATTAAACAAAATTTTACATGGATCAATTTAGACAACATATTAACCTAATCTTAAAATAGGTTAAATTAAACATATTAAAGTGAATTTAATTAATAAAATAAACAGATCACTAACTCGTCTAAATATAAAAAAAATTAAAGAAATCAATGATTTTATATTATTATGAGCTGATTTTACTCCGTCTAAAAATTAAATCTTAGAATAGAACGATCTTACTCACCGGTGTATCGGTACCTAAACCTACGGTGTCAACAAACCACTCAACATATTAGAATACTCATTGAATACTAGAGTTAGTAGTAGTAGAAGAAGTCCAAAAAAAATAGTTCAACTAAAATGAGTGGAAATCCCTCAATTTATAGAAAACAAAGGGTAGAGTGAAAAGCTTCTTATTGTGCCTTACAGAAAAGGTCACAAACCATTGAAAATGTCACAATATTTTGGAAAGATCACAATCTTTCATAAAAGTCACAACTTGTCATAAAAGTCACAACTCTTCATAAAAGTTGCAACTCTTCATTTTCCATTCACACCTTTTAAAACCCAACAATCCGCCGCATGAATGAGGAATGACTCCAAGACAAAGAAACGAACAAGTATGTGTGCTTTACAAGAAATAATTTATTGCATCTAGATAAGTAAATTTCCCCTTGGACTTTCCGTAGTGAACATATGTCGTATATACTCGGTCAATCTGTAGATGCGATATCTTTGAACCGTCGAGCTTTAGTGTATACCTAGATAATCATATGTCACACAATTAACGCTTTACCATTTATGATTCTTACGATTGTGTTCGTTTTAGTCTTGAACACCTCCTGGTTTTATGAGTGTATAGAGAATAGACTTTTGACAATAATTCTCTTTGAAGCGGCTTACACTTCACACTCACATAGGTGATTTATAACCGTGTTATCGCATAGATACACTATTTGGTCAAATCTGTCAAACTTAGCAAATCATTTAAAATATTAAGCATTATTAACTCATTAAAAAGTCTTAATGTTGTATCCTTGTTCCTGAGCATTGTCTTCATCGTGAGAATGGATTGAGTTTGTTGACAATGTTGAACTGTCAGTCACAACTTTGTTTTTCCCCTTGAATCTAGTTCTTCGGATCTTAGGTCTGCTAGATAGAGTTACCTCCATGATGACTTGTCCTAAGCCGTAAACTCATTCTCTTACATGATGTTTAACCTTTCTTTCCATTTAGGCCTTTTTGTAAGTAAATCCGACATGTTATCCTTTGACTTTACTAGTCAGTTTTGATAATTCCACTAGAGAATAGTTTTCTAACATATCATGTCTATGTACTATATGACGAGACTTTCCATTATACATCATCCTCCATGCCCTACCTATTGCATCTTGACTATCAAAGTGTATGCATACTAATGTCAATCGTTTGGGCCAAAAAAGAATATCTATCAAGAAATTCCTAAGTCTTTCAACTCATTCTTCAACCTTATCTAGAGCACCTAGATTAGAGATCATTATAAAGCAAGTGATACATGTCTTCTTGTTTTGGAAGATTTCCAAGAGATTGCTCCTCTACCAAGAGTAAATACATATCCACTCGTGGATTTTACTTCATTTGTCCGGTGATCATATATGCATCACTATATCCTTTCAATACTATTGGATATTGTTATAATGCAAGACATAACTTTGAGTATTTCTTAGATACTCCAAAACTTTTTTCATTTTCATCCAACGAGTTCAATTGGGACCACTCGTAAACCGACTCAATTCATTAATAGCACATGTTATATCTGATCGCGCACACTTCGTGATATATATCATACGTTTATACTTTAGCACAATCCAATTGTGAGTCATTTTCGTCTTCAGTCCTTTGAAATACAAAGCTCACATTTATTGGAGACTTGACAATATTGAAATCCAAATATTTGAACTAGTCAAGTACCTTTTCAATGCAATGAGACCGTGATAATGCTAAACATTATGGAGTTGTAAGGATTCTTATGCCTAAGATCGCATCAACAACTCCAACATTTTTCATATCAAACTTATTTTCTATCATAAGGGATGTAGCATTTATGTTATTAGTGTCTCTATTGATGATCAACATATCACCAATGTACAAACAAATAATGACCTTTTGATTTTAATGTGAACACATTTTACTCTTCTATCATTCTGAAATCCATTTGCCAACATATATAGTTTGGTCAAATTTCTTATGTCATTGTTTGGGTGATTGTTTTAGTTCATAAAGTGACTTAACACACACTTTCTTTTCTTTATCAGGAACCACAAAACTCTCGAATTGTTTAATGTAAATTTCTTCCTCTAATTCTCTGTTTAAGAGAGTTGTTTTCACATTCATTTAATAATTTGAGGTTTATATACGACAGCTAACACAATTAACATCCAAATGAATGTAATTCTAGTTACTGGCATGTATGTGTCGAAAAGATCAAGACCTTGTTTTTGTCTAAAGCCTTTGACAATAAGTCTTGTTTTATATTTGTCAACAGTTCCGTCGACTTTCATTTTCCTTCTAAGAATTCACTTTTAACACAAGGTTTATTTCATGGAGGAAAATCAACCAACTTCCAATAAGATTACTCAACATTAAGTCAATCTCACTATTGACACCATTTATTCAAAAGGATGAATCTACAGAAGACACAAGAAATGATACAAAATCATATTCGAAGGAAGTAGATGTCTTATTGACATTTACTACGCCTCTGAATCTCTTTATAAAGTACATTCTCCTTTTATTCTTTCCAAGGTCGTTTATACCTTTCACTAAACTACTCAAGTCTAATTTTACATTCCACAGTCTTAGATCCTATTTTAATCCTTTTAGGAATAAGAACTTGGACTTTGGATAGACACCCCACACTTTGAAATATTTCAAGTTGGATTTCCTTCATTTTCATTTCTCATATGGAATAGACTGTGTCTTGAACAAATACAATTGCTTTCTGTTTTAAAAGACAACTTTTTTTGTTCCCTATTAAAGTAAGGATAGTTCCTCCACACAGGTTTTGTGATAAACCTGAACTTATAAGTAATGCACCCATCATTTCCTTTAAAGTTTAGTTTTTTTCATTAGATTGAGGTGAATAGGGTAGAAGTTTGATGGATGATTCCACTTTTCAAATATATGTCTTCAAAATGAGAGTTATAGTCTCCATTTTATACCTAGTCCAACGGTCATTCGAGGATGAATGATCCCAAGGGGAAGATATTGTAACACCCCAGATATTTTTTGAAATAAGACTCAAACCGTTCTTCGTAGTGATTGAGATTTTTGCAAGGAATTCAAAATTTCTTGAGTGGTAAGGTCACTATATGTAGCACCTTAAGTTCCAAGAAGAACCAAAGAGAAAAGCACTCAAGTCATTCCTAAATTTTCTTAAGTTTTGGGTCAACTTCAACTGGCCATAACGTTAAGTACAAATGAGTTAGTAGATCCATAAGTTTGCTCAATTCTGAGCTCTGAGTAAAATGTTATGACTGATTTACTAACGACGAGCAAACCTGGCAGCAACTCCGTGATGGCTCCACGACGTGGAACCAGTACGGACATTGAAAAATAATTCCGACCCCCCACTCATTTTAATTATTTCTTTAGGGGTATTTTAGTCCTTAAAACCCTTATAAGGTCATCTAAATTTTCCAAAACGTGTAGAAAAATAGTTTTCTTAAATCAAAACCTTCTCATCCACTCCAAAAATTCTACGCTCAAGAAAATCAAGAAATGTTAAGGCTAGGTCTATCTTCCCAGATTTTGCTTCAAGTTCTTCAAGATGGTTCTTTCATGTACGTAGGCTTCCATAGAGTCGGGTTTGTTCACCCACATGCCAATCATATTAATTTCAGCTTTACATTTGTTTTAAAAGTTGAAGCTTTGATGTTCTTGATATGTATTCTTGAAGTCACTTTTTTTCTTGAATTGGGATGAGATTGAGGAGTTTTTGAGGTTATTGTGTTTATAGAGTTCTTAGAGTTATATTCTAGTGTACATTGTTGGGTATCTGAATCTAAAGAGAGATTGAGCCATAAAAATCGAATTTAAACGAATTAGAGTTAGAAAACGAAGAAGGAAAAAGTCGAGTGTGATCTAGCACGCAAGTTTGCGTCATGGACTTGCTCCTTGTGTAAAAGTATTCTCTGCGACGCGGTTAGGACAGGGACTCCTCTGTCTCAAAATTTAATTTCACGAGTAATTATCTAAAAGATCTTCACGTCGATGACTTGTTCCATGATGGTGATTTCGTGACTTTTTCTCCTGTTTAGCTATCTAAAAATACTATTAAACATCACGAGATCTTTCCGACGATAAATCACAACCTTTAATTCATAAATCACATTCCAGGTAGAGTTAAGAGTTAAGTTTTGAGATTTCATTCGAACATTGTAGGAGTGCTTTTGAGCCATTTTGAGGAGTGTTCTACAACTTCTAATAATTTGTTTTCATGGCTCGAGTAAGTGAGTAAGAGTATGTGTAAAAAGTTTTCATGAGTCTACCTTGTCATCAGGAGATCTTTCGTATAATGAATCATAACTCTTGAATTCATAATTCACATTCAATAGAGATAAAGAGTGTAGTTCAAGAAAGTATTTGTAACATCTCGTAACTTGAATTAACTAAGAATAAGATAAGAAGCCAAGAATAATCAGTTTTTGGAATAAGTAAGGAAATCTAGAAAATTTCCAGCTTTCCAAAAGTGTGTTTTGGTCATTTTCAAACGGCCATAACTTCCAACTCAGAAGGAGTTTGGATGAGTTCTTTTTATGGTTGGGAAGGTCTTTCCAACGCGCCGAATTTGCGAAAATCCGATGTCGTATGAGGGAGATATGTCTTTCATTAGTTGGACTGTTGAGCTGAGAAAAATCAAATTCGGATTTTAGTAAGGGGAAAATTGTTTATTCCCTAGTATTTCCTAATTCATTTTTAGGTTATATTAGGGGTAAAACCAAGTCTCAAATCAGTTTCAGAAAAACTAAGAACTCTTAGGGCTTGGGAGAAAAGAGAAAATAAGAGGAAGATCAAGATTGTCCAAAAATGCCAAGTTCGTTGAGTGGATTTCGTCAGTGGTGATCCCTATTTAGGTATGTGAGATCATTCGGAGTTGGGTTCTTTCAACCACACCCAATTTGTTTCAATTCATCAAGTTAGAGTATATGGAATGATGAATATGGGAGTTTTTGATGAAAATTCATTTAATTCTTGTTTGTTGAATTGTAGTGTATCCCAAGTAGATTTGATTCATGTTTTCAGACTATTTTGGGGTCTAATCTATTTGGTAATGAATTATTATGAGATCCTAAGTGTTTGGGGTGGGATCCATGGAAATTTGGGAGGTTTAGAATTGAAAATCGGAGAAGAAAAGTAGCAAAACCCGTCTCATAGGCCCTGGGGCGCCGCGCCTCAAGACAGACTCTGTCCATCAGGCTCAGGCGTGCCGCGCCAGCCAGAGCGCCTGAAGGCAGCCTCTGTCCGTCAGGCTCTGGCGTTCCGCGCTTCTCAGAGTGCCAAGACCCCCTGGAGACCCTGTTATTTCCCTATCTTTTCATACTATTTCCTAAGTGATGTACCTATCATTCATAGTTGATTCCAATACTCTAAAGTACATCTAAACATCATGAAATCATCCATAAACATGAGATCATGATGCTTGAATTCATAATCCAATTCAAGGAAAGTTAAGATCAAAGTCAAGGAAGTTAGGAGTCAAGTTTAAAAGTAAGAAGCAAGTCAAAGTAAATTTTTAAAGTTTTCAAAGAGTCTTAAACATTCATTTTAACTTT
This sequence comes from Solanum sitiens, assembly GCA_016801875.1. Classification (NCBI taxonomy): domain Eukaryota; kingdom Viridiplantae; phylum Streptophyta; class Magnoliopsida; order Solanales; family Solanaceae; genus Solanum; species Solanum sitiens. Next base: position 476,966 of record JABWTJ010000543.1, on the reverse strand, counting down.
GGTTTAAGGCTCAAGTTACAAGTTGAGAAAAGAGTAAAGAGTTGAGTTAAATTCTCAAAAGTTATAAGGGGACTAAGTATTCCCTAAGAGTTAAGTTTCAAGTTAAGTAAAGAGCAAGACTTGAGTTCATTTCGCAAAAGCTATAAGGGAACTAAATATTCCCTAAAGTTTTATAAATGTTTCACATTTAAGTTTAAAGGAAACTAAGAGTTCCAAAAGAGTTTTGAACTAAAACACTACAAAAAAAACCTCAATTACCAACAAAAATATTCGTTGGTAAATTGATCAAATCGATTGGAAAATTGAGTTACCAACCAAATGTCAACTTATATTAATTCGTTGCTAAAAAGCTCGTTGGTAAATATTACCAACCGATTTTAATTTGTTGGTAAACTTACCAACCAAAAATCAGTTGGTAAACATTCAAAGATGTTGTTACAAAATTTTGAAACATGACCCTGAAATTTCCGTTGGTAAATTTACCAACTAATTTTTGGTTAGTATGTCGTTAGTACCTTTATTAACGAATTGAAAAGGAGTTGGTAAATTTTTTTCTTCATTTTTCGATTCATACATCGGTAATTGGTTGGTAATTTTAGTAACAAAAAAAATTGTGTTGGTAATTTACCAATAAATTTTAAATACTTTTTTAATTCTTTTTTTGGTTTTCCATCCGCTGTTCGGTATTTTACATTAGGTTTTTAATTCTTTTTTTTGGTTTTCCATCCGCTGTTCGGTATTTTACATTAGGTGGTAATGCACTCCCTAACAAAGATAATTATGTACCCAACGGGAATCGAACCTAAGACCTCTTGGTTAAGGTTGTAGCCTGCAGGAGTACTTACCACTACACCAAAATCCTTGTTGTTAATAAATTTTAAATACGTTAGTATGATTATTTATTTTTTTAATAAATTTACTAATTGATTGTCAGTTTTTTGGTAATAGATCATTCAAGTTCAATGTTAGGTTAGTAATTGATTGATAATATGTTCAAAATATTATTAACCGAATGATTATTCAATAGTAAAATATTTATTAATTTATTGCATTTAAAATCTAAGAACACGAATATAAATCCAATAATATTAATCAATTTTATAAATCATATTTAAAGCTAAAGGGTTCAGTAAATTATCTCAACCCAAAGGAAGGAAGTTTTATTAAAAACATGAGCTAAAGTATGTTTTGGGAGTAGTATTGAGCACTAATGTGGGGATGAGAGTTCATATTAACTCAAGTCTCCATGTAAACCATGAAGACATCATGGGAATTGATTGGTCATACTTTTTAGATGATCACGTAAGTTTATCTAATGGATCCACTAATCTAAGTAAGGTTCTATACCGATGGCAAGGTATAGGATGGTCCTTGAGCAACGTGAGGTAAAACGTTGTATCATCACTTAGGCTCAAAGTGATGGCTGTCGGATAGAGAATCTCCCACAAAAGTTATATTACTTTCATATATAAGTAGAATTGAGTTTGTTTCTGCATTTTTTTAACGAAGTAAGTTTGTTTTATCGTTTTACAAGCTTTATATATATCGCATGTGTTTTAAATTATTTTATATACATACTTTGAGTTCAACATATTCTTGAGTTGAGCAGAGCCAATGTAAGTTCATCTTAATCACCTCAAGCTTAAGTCGTCGTTTAGCTTTCCAACTCGCATACTCGTATATTCAATGTACTGATGTCGGTTGGCCTGCATCACTTCATGATGCAGACGCTGGTAACTAGGATCAGCACGCAGCGCACCGTTGATCCCGTTGAGCATTCCAGTCACTTGATGAGCCTCTTTGTATTCCGGAAGACATCCCTTTTATTGATTTTCTAGCTTAGTTCATTAGGATGTTGTGAGGTCTGTCCCAACATCCATCTCAGTTATTAGAGGCTTCATAGGTAGATAAAAAGTTAGTAGTTCAGTTTTGGATTCTAATTTATCTTATATTTCATGTGTTCAAGTACTGAGATTTAAGTGTCATTTTGGGCAGATTGTTATATTAAGTATTTCTTTAAAACATGCTTTATATCTTGATTGATCTGAGTTGAGTCTTCCGCTGAGTTAAGTAAGACAGTCCAAAGGTTCGCTTGGGGGCCAGAACAATGGTCTTCAAGTGCCGGCCACGTCCAAGGTGTAGGCTCCAGGCGTGATAGTATTTGAGTACAATTGTGAATCCTTTGAGATCAACTATTGATTTGAGCTAAGATTCGAGGAAGTAAGTAACAGAATGAGAAGATTTGTATACGTGATTTCGAAGTATTTATGTAGACCTTCGAGTCGAGTCGTTCATGCCCATACATTCTGCATGGACTCCATAAATTTGAGTATCACGGAGAGGAGTAGTATCTTCAAGTTCTAAGTATTGAGTTCCTTATCCCCTTTGAGATTATAATTCTAATCATGGGACTAATACATGTTCCCATGAAGCCCTTGAATTGACTAGTTCATGCCCATAATTCCCATAAACGCTATAAGTCGAACAATCTTGAGATAAGAAGTGTCTTCGAGTCCTTGAGTTGAGTAGTTCATGCTCATAATTACGCATGAACCTCCAAGTTGAACATCATGAAATCATCCATAAATATGATATCACGAAACTTGAATCCATAAATCAATTCAAGGAAAGCTAATATCAAAGTCAAGAGAAGTTAAGAGCAAGTCAATTGAAGTTACCAAAGTTTTCAAGGGTCTTTTACAAATATTTTAACTTTGTTTTAATACTAAAAGTTTCAAGTTAAGCTAAGAGTAAAAAGTTGAGTTCACTTCTCAAAAAGCTATAGGGAACTAAGTATTCCCAAAGAATTTATAAATGTTTTCACATTTAACATAATAGGAATCTGAGATTTCTAGAAGAGTTTTGAGCAAGAAATTGGAACAACGATTCAAAGAGAGCTTTTAAGCTAAGTGTTGAGTAATTATCTCAACCCAAAGAAAGAAGTTCCTTTTAAAAACATATGAGCTAAGTATACTTTGGGAGTAGTATTGAGCAGCGATATGGGGATGCGAGTTCATATTAACTCAAGTCTCCATAAAACCATGTAGCCATCATGGGTAGTAAATGATCATACTTTTTAGATGACTCCTTAAGTTAAGCTAGTGGATCCACTAAGTTAAGTTAGATCATATACTGATGGCAAGGTATAGGATGGTCCTTGGCAGCATGAGCTAAGATGTTGTATTACCACTTAGGCTCATAATGGTGGTTATCTGTTAGAGAAACTCCCGCAAAAAACTATATTACTTTATTGTATAAGTAAAGTTCAATTTGTTATTACATTTTCTTTAACGAACTAAGTTGATGTTACTGTTTTATAAAGCTTTCCATATATTGCATATGTGTTGTTGCTTTATATTGATTCGAGTATCCAGAGTTGAGTCTCATATCTTTGAGTTGAGTATCTAATATTTGAGTTGATTATATTATCATTGAATACTTTTGAGTTGTGTAAGTTTGAGTATCGTTAAATATTCCTTGAGTTGAGTAAGTTAAAAGAGGTAAGTATGTTTTCATTTTTATCAAGTTCTAACTTATGTTATGCTTTAGAATTCCGCTTACATGCTCGTAAATTACACGTACTGAGCCATTTGACCTGCATCTTCTCATGATGCAGACACAGATATTCAAGATCATCAACAGGAGCTTCGTTGAAACATCCAAGAGTTCGAGTTAGCTATGGTGAGCTTTCTTGATTTCGGAGAATTTCATTTACTTTTAAGTTTAGTCATTATGCCATGGGTCTTGTCCCGACTTCCATCATTATCAGTTATATGCTTCCTAGTTAGTCAGTATAGTTGAGGAGTCAGTATTAATCATTTATTTTATTAAATATTTTAAAGACTTAGGTTGCCTATTTTATGGCGAATTGAACATATTATATTATTCTGAGTTTTCTTTTGAGTTAATGTTTTGTATTTCAGTTTCATGAGTTTTATTCTGTTTTAAGCTTTTGCATTCTTAAGTTATTCTTCAGCTTGTAGTCAGCCAAGATGAGGGATCGCTTGGACCAACAATGGTTCTTGAGTGTCGGCCATGTCCAGAGTGTAGATTCGGATAGTGACATTACATCATGAAAGAACCAATCTCATTTCAGAGTCGTTATCTCCCTACATTTTCATATAACATTCCTTTTAAGAGTCGTCATTAAGAGAATTGTTCTAGCTCCTTCCAAGTTGTTGCACTATATAAGCTATTGTCAGAAATAAAAAAAGCTTGAGATGAACAACTCGGAGGTTGTTGGGACCATTGTTGTAAGTTACACTTTAATCTAAATTCATCTCGCACAATATTTTCCATCTCAGTAGCCAATGTTTGCTATTCCACAAACCAAATCTTTTGAGGAGGAGTTTTGAAGTACGTTCAAAGATCCAAAAAATAATAATTCAACCAACTACGAATGTAAAATAAGCGGAGTGCAAAAATGGACATTAGAGAGTTATAAAGTAAAAAGAGACATTTGTTTTCTCTATTGCACATACATTTTGCAGGAGAAAATTCGATAAACAGACCGTCGTACTATAGTTGATGACAAATTGGCAGCATTTTTTACTTTAAAAAAACAAACAGTAAAAAATTTGATATAATTAAGGAACAATTTGTAAATGGTGATTTTGACAATAACCTGTTCAAACCATACAAGACTACAAGGTGTGGGATATAAAAGCTGAATAATAGGATGGCAGTTTTTTTACCTGGATGTAGCTTGAAGATACACTCCTCTTTATATGGAGCATCTCTTGGAAGATATCCTTGTTACCATGCTGCACCTCTAACTCATGCCACTTGTTCCAGAAATCAGGGTCGAATCTAGGGTCTGTGAATTGAGATGAGTGCTTGTATAGTGCACGGGCATGTTCAATCTCTTCTAGGAACTTCTTAAGTTCAACATACTTTAAGCACGTAACTTTCGCGTCCTTGTCTGGAAGCCCAGACTCAATTACCTGTTAATATATCTTCCGTGTTCTTGGAACACTAAATATCTCTCAGCGTAGAGCGGAATGATAGTTGCAAATGCCACCAAATAAAAAATAAGTATATCAGATTGTATTGATACAAACATATATATACAATTTCAAAAAAGTAATAACTCAAGTTATAGAAATATAATATTAGTTAGCAATAGAATTTGCTAACCGAAATATTAAATCCTTTTATCTATAATTCTAGTGATAAAATGATATAATAGCGTAAAAAGGGGACATCGAAGAGTAGTACTTACTTTTGCAATTGTCTCTTTTCACAACAAACCAACAAAAAAAAAAGCAAAATAAAGTATAAACAACTTATATCCTGTCAATTTTGTATAACCCAGAAGAAGAGAAAACTACTATTTTTAAGCCAATACCATTGTGAGGCCACAAAACTACTAAAGCATGTTGAGAGGCATATGAAATGTAAATTAGTTAATAAGATCCTTTGAAATGTAGGCAACATATCATCTGAAAAAGATTTTTTTTAAAATAATAGGGAGAGGATTTAGAAAGGCATCCCTATTTTCTTGTTATACATGCCATGATTTTTAAGACAACCCTTTCTTCAAACTTGCACAAAAGAGAAAGATTAATGATCTCAAGGTAACTCAAGAATACAAGCTCGTGTGAATTCAATGCGAAAACTGTTTATATTTTTCCTTTCATCAAACAAATAAAAATGATTGAAGTTTTTCTATTTTGAATAGTCTTGGATTTAATTCATATTATTTTGGATGGATTATAACTGCATATTTCAAGAAAAAAAAGATCAAAAGTAAATAGAAAGATGATATTTAAGCAAATGTTCGAATTAAAAGGTAAAAGGTAGATATCACAAAAGCATCCAAAGACCATTTGACAAACAATATATAACTTATTAATGATTAAATATCTATTTCTTGTTCTTCTAAAGCTCTACTTTTACAAACCAGATCACCCAATTTTCATCACTATTAAGATTTAAGAGATACGAGAAATAATTAGCATTATGATTTAGGAATACGTGGCACATATAACGCCTACCAAACAAGGCTCTTCAATTATATTTGTGTTATTGACGTATGAAAGGTCATTTTGCAGTTGATGTGATGGTGATGGTCGCTTAAGATTAATTAATCTACTTAGTAAAAAGGATGTGAGACTACTGAGTGGTAGATTATTTAGGATTAATGGGAATGTAAGTCTTTTTCTTCCAGGATAATGTAGGGTCCAAGTTAACATTAGTTGGGGTTGGGGCAGAGTCAAGGTTTCCCTCCACTAGGCTTTTAAGTTTATAAGAATTACTAGTTCTTGACACATGCATTGAATGTGTGTCCGTCTCCATGGCTATCACTATACCCTTCGATACTATTTGTGCTAGTGCAAATGAATTTTGAATCACTAGCACCGTTTCTTGACTTTCTACTAAGATATTCAAAGTTGGTGATCATTCTTGGAGCCCCATTTTGACTCAAGATGATGGGTTTTTGTTGAAATCTGGAAATGATGTCATGTAAATGGGGACTATTCCCACAGATAGCCCATTCGGTAGTATAAAGGGAATCGGTGGGAAGATGGAGTTTATTTGATTTTGATTCATGATGGAATGTGCGATAAGAGGAAGAGTTTGTTGTTTCTGCCAATAGTGTGAACATATAGATGTTTTGATCTTGCTATTTAAAGAGGTAAATTATGTCGATGAAGTTACGAGTGAAAGTTATATTAATTGTAGATACTCTAAATTTTAAAATTTAATATTGTTTGGGGTCTATAAATTTTTTGGTTATTAAACTAGTAATTAATAGTTGAATTGAACTTTATGCTTTAAGAATACGTGACAATTATAACATCTATCAAACCTGGATCTTATATTTTTGTCTTATTAACGTGTGAAAGGTCATTTTGCAGTTGATGTGATCAAGACGATCCTCTAAGATAGTTTTATCAGCTTTGTACAATGGATGTGAGATTACTGGGTAGTTGATTATTTAGGATTAATGGGAATGTAACTCTTTTTATCCCATGATAATATAGGGGCCAAGTTATCATTAGATGGCGTTGGGGTAGAGTCTAAGTTTGCCTCCACTGTTTTTTTAAGTTTATAAGAATTGCTAGTTCTGGACGCGTGCATTGCACGTGTGTTCGTCTCCACGGCAATCACTATCCGTCCGACACAATTTGTGCTAGTAAATGAATTTTGAATTACTAGCACCATTTCTTGATTTTCTATTGAGATATACAAAGTTAGTGATCATTCTTGTAGCCCAATTACGACCCAAGATGATGGGTTTGTGTTGAAAGCTGGAAATGATGTCATGTAAATGGAGACTATTTCTACAGATAGCCCATTCACTAGTATAAAGGGAATTGGTGGGAAGATAGAGTTTGGCTGGTTTGATTCATGATGGTTTGGGCGAGAAGAGGAAGAGTTTGTTGTTTTTTCCAATAGTGTGAATATATAGGTGTTATGATCTTGTTATTTAAAAGGGTAAATTTATGTCAATGAAGTTACGAGAGAAAGTTATATTAATTGTAGATACTCTAAATTTTGAAATTTAATATTGTTTGGGGTCTATAAATTTTTTGGTTATTAAACTAGTAATTAATAGTTGAATTGAACTTTATGCTTTAGGAATACGTGAAAAATATAACATCTATCAAATCTGGCTCGTATATTTTTGTCTTATTAACGTGTGAAAGGTCATTTTGCAATTGATGTGATCAAGATGATCCTCTATGATAGTTTTATCAGCTTTGTACAATGAATGTGAGATTACTGGGTAGTTGATTATTTAGGATTAATGGGAATGTAACTCTTTTTATCCCAGGATAATATAGGGGCCAAGTTATGATTAGCTGGGGTTGGGGTAGAGTCTAGGTTTGCCTCCACTAGTTTTTTAAGTTTATAAAAATTGCTAGTTCTGGACGCGTGCATTGCACGTGTGTCCGTCTCCACGGCAATCACTATCCGTCCGACACAATTTGTGCTAGTAAATGAATTTTGAATTACTAGCACCATTTCTTGATTTTCTATTGAGATATACAAAGCTAGTGATCATTCTTGTAGCCCAATTACGATCCAAGATGATGGGTTTGTGTTGAAAGCTGAAAATGATGTCATGTAAATGGAGTTTGGCTGGTTTGATTCATGATGGTTTGGGCGAGAAGAGGAAGAGTTTGTTGTTTTTTCCAATAGTGTGAATATATAGGTGTTATGATCTTGTTATTTAAAAGGGTAAATTTATGGCGATGAAGTTATGAGAGAAAATAATATTAATTGTAGATACTCTAAATTTGAAATTTTTTATGTTGTTTGGGATTTATAAATTTTGTGAGTTGAACTATTAAATTAGTAATGATTATTTAAATTGGCCTTTCTACTTTAGGACTACGTGGCATGTATATGTCTATCAAATCAGGCTCTTTAATTTTATTTGTTTTATTAACGTGCGAAAGGTCAATTTGCAGATGATGTGATGGAGATGATCCTTTAAGACAGTTTATTCGTCTTTGTAGAAGGTATGAGAGATTACTGGGTGGTAAATTATTTAGGATTGATGGGAATGTAAGTCTTTTTCTCCCAGGATAATGTAGGGGCCAAGTTATCATTAGTTGGGGTTGGGGTAGAGTCTAGGTTTGCCTCCACTAGGCTTTTAAGTTTATAAGAATTACTAGTTCTGGACACGTGTCTTCGTCTCCACGACTATAACTATCCCCTCCGATACTATTTTTGCTAGTACATATGAGTTTTAAATCATTAGCACTATTTCTTGATTTTCTATTAAGATATTCAAAGTTAGTGATCGTTCTTAGACCCTATTACGATCAAAGATGATGGGTTTGCGTTGAAAGCTGATAATGATATCATGTAAATGGGATTATTCCCTCAGATAGCTCATTCACTAGCATAATGGGAATCAGTGGGAAGTGGATTTTTTTTTTTATCCATAATGGAATGAGCGAGAAGAACAAGATTTTTTTTGTTTTTTCAAATAGTGTGAACATATAGGTGTTTTGTTCTTGCTATTTAAAGAGGTAAATTTATGTCGATGAAGTTACGAGAGAGTAATATTAATTGTAAATACTCTAAATTTGGAAAGTTTGATATTGTTTAGGTTCTATAAATTCTATGGGTTGAACTATTAAATTAGTAATTAATTTTTAAATTGACCTTTCTACTTTAGGAATACGTGACAAATATAATGTCTACCAAATCAGGATCTTCAAATTTTATTTGTGTTATTAACATGTGAAAGATCGTTTTTGTTGTTGATGTGATGGAGATGATCCCTAAATATAGACTAATCGGCTTTGTAGATGGGATGTGAGATTAATGGGTTGTAGATTATTTAGGATTATGGGAATATAAGTCTTTTTCTCCTAGGATAATGTAAGGGCTAAGTTATCATTATTTGGGGTTTGCGTAGAGTGTAGGTTTGCCTTTAATGTGCTTTTTAGTTTATAAAAATAACTAGTTTCGGACACGTGCATTGCACGTATGTCCCATGCTAACTTGTGTGAAGTTGTTGTAATTATATATATATATATAATCCGAACACATGCTTTGCACCACGTGTATCCCAAGCTAGTTAGTCAGATACTTTGAAAATATTATAATAAGTGTGTGATAAGTTGTACAAAAATTGAAGAGAAAAACACAAATTCAAATCGATGAAAAATAAATTTATTCAACCGATATTATTATCATTACAGGATACATCGACATATTGAAATAATGTTGTTGAATGAATTTCAAAAGGAATATTAGAACAACTTTAATTTTATGCAATTCTTATAATATATCATGTATTCAAATTGACAAAAGTTTCCTTTGCTTAATATAATATAACTCGTAAGCTAAATGTCGGTGTGTTCTGAAAATATTTTTCGTCTTAAGTTTTCATCTCCTTTCAAAGAAGTTATATTCTCTATCTTTTAACATTTGCATACATATTAAGAATTTAGTTGTGAAATAATGATTGTGTTTTGTAAAAGTTTTATAGAACTTCAATCAACATATGTCTTCCTTGAAATGGCCAGTAGATGACTATTGTCAATTTTGTGGTGTACACCTACCAAAATTTGTTATTATTAATGATAAAAATAATAATTGTATGATATAAATCATAATGTTTTCTTGCGTACCTTTGATTTCTTTTGTCTGCTTAAAAATTATTAGTGGCAAACTAATAGTATGTATATTCTCATATAGTCATATGTTATACATAAATATAAATTATCTAAAACATACTTCAGAGAAAAAAGAAAAGATGGAAAAATGAAAAGACTTTAGTAACCATTTAATAAAGTTAAAATATAAATGAAGGTTGCAATTAATATCCCATATTAGTTTTTTTTATTTATAAAGGTCTTCTACCACAGTGGAAGTATCACTATGCTAACTGGTATTATCAACATGTCTGTTTTTCGTAATTATTTTTATTTATCAAGGGAGATTTGGTCATTTTAGCTCACAGCATCCCTTCCTTTTCATTCCACGTGGTCATCTAGCAAGTGATGTGTTGTACGTGACATCCATGCTGCTTTCCACTTTAGTCTCATGTTTGATCTATTCATGGTTGAAAAAACTTTTCAGTTCTCATATAGCAAAAAGAGAGCAGATAACTCTTTGGTTATTCGAAAGCTCTTTTCCGTTTTCACAAAGGAGGGTATTATCTTTCATCTTTCCCTCTTCCATTTTGCTGCTTTAATTTTGCTTCATGTTCCATGCATTTTTTTAATTTTGCTGCAAATAAATACTTTTGGTTTTTCGTCTTCTGTAGTATCGCTTCAATTTTCAGGTAATTTTCGTTTTTAGCTTAGACTTTTTCTTCATTTTCGAATTGTTGTCGACTTCTTCTTAATTTTTGAATTGCTTGCTATCGACTTTTTATTAATTTTTGAATTGATGTCGACTTCTTCTTAATTTTCGAATTGCTTGTCGTCGACTTTTTCTTCATTTTCGAATTGCTGACGACTTCTTCTTAATTTTTGAATTGATGTGTTTTAGTGTATGTATTGCGTGTTTCAGTCTGAACTTATGAGTGTCTGTGTATTTTCTTGTTTAACTCATTTTAGGGTTGTTCGTACGTTTTTAGTCCATTAAAAGTTGTATATGTTGGTTAAAAATTTATTTGATATTATATGTTCTTCTTATCCTATGTGACAATTCAAAGAAAATAGACATGGGTGTCTGATTAGTCTCTTGAAATAGCTCAATTTAAAACTAATGTCTCAATTGAAAGTTGTTCAAAAGATTTTAATCCATTAAATTATTTGAAAAATGTTGGAAAAGTTGTATATGTTGGTTTAAAATTTATTTGATATTATATGTTCTTTCTTATCCTATGTGACAATTCACAGAAAATAGACATGGGTGTCTAGTGGTGTCTACTTAGTCTCTTGCAATAGCTCAATTTAAACTAATGTCTCAATTGAGAGTTGTTCAGAAGATTTTAGTCCATTAAACTATTTGGAAGATGTTGGAAAAGTTGTATATGTTGGTTTAAAATTTATTTAATATATATTTTCTTCTCAATTTAAAGCTATTCGCAAGTTTTATAAGCATTCACCACAATTTACAGTATTTATCAATGTCAATAGCATAACGCCCGATTACCCATCCAAATCCATCAAAAACCCAAAAAGAGTTTGGCAATTTCAGTTCTATTTGATTTTTTTCTCTTTGCATCTCTCAGTTATGGGCAATGACCTATCCACTTTGTATCGAAAATTTAAAATATTGTGGTAGCTAATAGATACTTATATTTTTGTTTTGTGATAATATTAATTAAACATAAGAAACAACCTCATTTGCTTAGCCATAATTCATGGTGACTGATCATGAGTTTGTTGTGACTACAACTCTCAGGTTTGTTTGTTTTCATGTTCCTCTACTCCTGTAAGTTTTTGTACCCTTTGATTTCCGATATTCTTGCTTCGTAAGTATTCATTATTTACTTTTAGTAAACACTTCGCACTATTATTGAATTGTCTGCATGGCATAAAAGCTATATGCATGCGTTAAATTAATGGTCATTGTTTATTTTGAGAGTATATCGCTTCTTTCACAAACTACCGTTGTTATGTACTACACACTATTGTAATATTCTTTATTTTAAAATATTTACGTGTTGAGTCTTTTTATCATCATGATTAATACATATTATCGTGTTTCTATCTATTTCTTTGATAATTGCATATTAGCCTCATATGGCACATACTGCACATAGACTTAACCTCAACTATATCACTCCAAAAACGCAAGATTGGATATGCAAAATACAAGTTATTGATAAGTTTCCGCCCAGAGACACCAAAGATAAAGCCAAGAGATATTAGTTGTTGCTGCTTCTCTTACAGGATGATGAAGAGGTTCTTCTACTCTTTTACCTCTCTGTTTCCTCATCGTTTTTACATATTATCGTGTTTCAGTTGTTTGTGCTTTTTTCTTTAGAAGATGTGCGTAACTGTATGTTGTTTGTCGTAAAGGATAAAAAGGTGATTTATATATCTTCTTAGATCAAAATTACATCATATTGTTTTTTTAAAAAAAAACTTAATATGAATGTTGCACGTACACTCTAATCTCGGGAAACGATACTTAGTAACCTAAATTATATAATTCTTATTCATCTTTGATGGTAAAATGTGAGCTTGTAATATGGCCTAGCTTCTTATCCTTCGCCTAAACCCTTAGCTGTCACTTCGCTTTTACAACTTTGTTTAGCAATTATGTAATGTTCTGAATTACTGTCTAATTTACTCCCTTAATTTTAAAGAAATTAATCGTGAAAGTAAAACTTATTGCATATAATACACCCGAAGGTGAAGTAATAGTAGATACAAAGGCAGCTATTAAAACTATAGTCAAAAGTGTTACTTTGGTCATTTGGTAAAATTTCCCTTTCTCTATACAATTCATATTTAGCAGAACCTTATTGGATTGTAATTTGTTCACTCAGGAGAATTTACTGAATAAAAACTTTTGCACAGGAAAATCAAATTGTAGGAACCATATGGAAAGCTGATATAACACAATTCGCAAGACGTTTTAAGCCCTTTCAGACGTACCTGGTGTCAGTAGCACACGTTTAAGACTCAATAAATGGATATGCTGCTTCATGCAACAGATTCACTTCGACAATCAATAAAAATACCATTCTTGAGCCGATTGACAAAGTCATCCCCCCAAAAAATCCACTGCCCCCTCCTACTCGACTTGTCTATATCCAAACAAACTTAAATATTTGACTATTTGAGGTTGAAATTGAGCATTCACATGTGCTAATTTGCCGCATTTATTTTTCATCCAACTGAAATACGATGTTAAAAGAAAATAATGTGTCATTAAGTTATTGATATTTAATGAAGAGATAACTGTCAAAAACACACCTCAACTATACCCTTTTTTTGAGTTTCATACCTAAATTATTAAAAGTATGAGTTTGATACCTAAACTATTACTTTTTAGTTTGAGAAAAACATCTCTCTCTTTTATACCACTTTCATTATGGTGTGTGTAATACACTCTCTCTTTTATTTTAAAAATTGACATATCACACTCCATATGGACAAAACATCCAAACTTGACAATAAATAAAAAAATTATTATTATTGGTTAGAATTAAAAATTAAAAATTATTATAAAAATAATAATATTTATTTTATAAAATAAAAGGTAAAAAATATTTTTCTTACCCCACTCCATCACTTCCGCTCAGTGCCCTCACCCCCACCATTTTTTAAGTTTTTTTTAATTATAATTATCTAATAAAAGTATTTTTTACATCATCTCCCCAAACCCCCCGAAATATTAATTTAGATGTTATTTTTTTTTTTTTAAAAATAATTCTACCCACCCCACCTAACCCTCCGCTTCCATTTCTTTTTCTCATTATGTTTTAGATATATACATATCAAAAATATTTTTTAGTTGTCATCGCAAGATTTTTGTTATCATTTTTTATCTATTTATGTTATATTTGTATATTAGTACAAATTTTTTTCTAAAAATATATATACGTACATATCTAACACAAAATGAGAAAAATATAAAAATAAAACTAAAAATTAGGAGAGGACAAAATAGGATGCGGTAGAATTTTTAATTATTTTTAAAATAAAACAATATCAATTTTTTTTATGGGGTGGGGTGGGGATGAGTGTGTGTGTGCGCGTGTTTTTAGAGGGGGAGGGTGAAGTATAATTTTTTTAAAAAAATATTTTATAAAAGATTTTTTTTTTTTTTGAAAAAGGATAGGGGGTTGTCGAGGGGGAGGGGGAGGGGGGAGTTACGTGGAGGACGTGGTGGAGTGGGGTGGTTAAAAAAATCAATTTAAATTTTAATATAAAAAAAATATTTTTTAATGGATAGTAATACTTTTAATCTTTAATTTTTAATTAATATTAATATTTTATTATTTAATTTTTGTCAAGGTGGAATATTTTATTCATGTGGAATGCCATGTGTCGAGGTTTTTATTAAATAAAAGTGAGAGTGCATTACACTAACCACTGAGGTGTGTTTCTCAAACTAAAAAAAAATAGCTTAGGTGTGGACTCTCAATAGTTTAGGTATGAAACTAAAAAAAAAGGATAATTTAGGTGTGTTTATGACCCTTATCTCTTTAATGAATAAATAAGTATGATCTGTCAATTATAACACCAAACAATGTTCTCGTAACAACAATCAACGGTGTTGGAAGTGCAATTGAGTTAATATATGTGCTTATATTTCTCTTGTATGCACTCAATAATCAAAAGAGAAAAATAATAGCAATATTCATTTTAGTCCTTGTCGCTTTTGTTGCCGCAGCGATCATCTCCATGCGTGTTTTTCATGGAGAAAATAGAAAGTTCTTATGTGGTATGGTTGCCACCATATTGTTATGTATGCATCTCCCCTCTCTACTGTGTTTGGTATGAATTAAGGAAAATATTTTCCTGGAAAATAAGTAGATTGTTTATTTAATTTTTTCATGTTTTGTTAATGAGTAGAAAATATTTTTCAAAAAAAAGATTTTTTAGTGTTTGATTTATGATTAAAAAAATACTTTGAGAAAATATCTTTTTTTTTACTAGAGAGCTAAAATAATTTTTGAAATTGAAAATACTTTTTAAAAATAAGCTTTTTTTAGGAATGAGATGGGTAAAAAAAGTTGAAAATATTTTTTAAAACAAACTTTTTTATGGTAACTGAAGAGGGGGCTGATTGGGGGGGGGGGGTATCCCTGGTAGGTGGTGGGGTTGGTGAAAAAATAAAAATATGTAATTGGAAATATTTTTTACAAACAAACTACAATTTATTTATTTATTTATTTATTTTGGGGGGGGGGGACTAGTAGGGGGTTAGAAGGATCGATGATAGGGGTGAGGTGAAAACTAAAATTTGAAATTGGAAATATTTTTTGAAAACAAACTTAAAAAAAATTGAAGCTGAAATATTTTATAAAAATAAACTAAACATTCTTTTTTGGAGGGGGCTGGGGGAGGGGGTTTAAAGGTAGGGGTGGGATGGGGTGAAAAAAAATTGAATTGGAAATAATATTTAAAAACATACTATATTTTTATTTTTATTTTTTTTGGGGTGGGGGGTGGGGGTGGGGGTAGGGAGCTGGAGGGTGGTAGGGGTTGAAGTGGGGTAAAATAATAAAAAATTGAAGTTGAAAATATTTTTGGAAAATGTTTTTCTTGATTTTCTGAGGGAAGACATTTTCTTTAAATTTGAGAAAAATGAGTTGATTTGAAAAATATTTAACCCAACCAAACATGAGAAAATTAAAAAATATTTTTCCTTCATATCAAACACACCATAAATAAGTCATGATTTAAAATTAATTAAAAGATAGCTACTCTGCTGAGAATACAATTAAATAATAAAGGTCTGCACTCTCTGACTGCTTAAACTTTTAGATAAGGTGATCATACATACCTAATTGTCCACGACATTTAAAATGTACCTTCAACATCCGAGGTTCAATTGCATGCTCTATGGGGCTATTTTTATTTGAATTTCAATATTTTTCTTGAAATTTCAATATAATGTACTGAAATTTTGACGTAAAATTAAAAATTCGAACTCTACAATAATAGAAAAAAGGGTCAAAAATATCCCTCAACTTTCGTTTATTATTTTACTTTACCCTCACCGTAAATGAAGTTAAATTTAAATTACCCCTTCCATCACTAATTTCACCAAAATTACCCCTCATTAGACGGAATTCCTAAAATGAGCCAAATTGACCAAATTACCCGAATTTAAAAAAAAAAAAAAAACTATTCCCTATTTTTAACCAATGACCCGACCCCTCTAGGATAATCCGGTACCAATTAACCCTTTTACCCATTCCCATTTTCTTCCAAATTTACCCATTAACTTCTCTTCTGATTTGTACGGCGATCTTGCTCAACAAATCAAATTTTCACCAACGAAGGGTAAGATTTTTGGATTTTAAGTTGTTTTTTCTACGGCATCTCTCTTTCGTTCTACCCATTTTTCATACAGCATCTCTCTTTCGTTCACCTCTGATTTTTCTTCTCAGAAAATGTCACAAAATAGTTATTTGTCTCAAAGAAAATCTTCTTGTGGTTTGGTGGTCAAAATACTGATTTCGAGTACTACATCTATTTCGAGAAAAAGATTTTTCCGATGTTCTCGTTCGGATGTAAGTATATGAACTGATACTGATTTATTCCTATTATTGATCTGATATGGTATTTCTTCATATGAATTGGTTTCGTATTTTCTTCGTATGAACTGATTTTATATTTTTCGTATGAACTGAATTCGAGTATTGTTATGGCAGTTTTCTTCATGTGGATATTGAGAATGGGAAGACCAAGCTTTTCCGGAAGTAGCTTATCTACGTAATTTAGAGTCGTCGTTGAAAGACGTCAAGATGGAAATGGAAAATTCAAAGATTAAAGTGGAGAATTTGAAGATTGAAATGGAGAACTTGAAGATTGTTGTGGAAATTTTGAAGATAAAAGTAGGTCATTTGTCGGAAACAATTGCTACATTGCAGGCATCGAATGATTTGGTAGTGGAAAAAGTTAGGACATTTGAAGATTTTTTGTAATTGCGGCTGTAAACACTTATCAAATCAGTTTTTTGTCCATATATATATAGTGTACATCGTGTTCTGTAAATGTGTAAGGGAGGGATCATAAATGTTCAGGTTTTGTATATGTGCAATTCTGTAAATATATAAATGTGGATAATAAAGAATTTGTTTGACAAAAACTTTAAGTTGTCCATGCTGGTTTGAGGAAGACAGGAATGATTATCTTGGGTGGAGGGCTGCCTAAGCACCATATTTGCAATGCCAATATGATGTGAGATTTAAAGTATGTGAGATTTTAATTTTCTTGTACTGTTTTCAATTTATTCAATGCAGGCTCATTGTGATGCAACAATTGCATTTACCATATTTGCAGCTGAGAAATTTGCAGCCACATAGACTAAATGCTTCTTTCGCAGCTAAATGGACATTTGAAGACATTTGCAGCTGCATTTTCCATGATTTGGACTCTAACTTTAGGCACTTACTATTACTATTGACTTGTGACCATATTTTTTTCGTTATTTGATCAAGGTCATGCTTGAATGCTTCTTTTGTTAGTCCAGTTATTTGTTTCGTTAGTGATAGTTGTCGAGTATGTTGCTGTCAGGCCCCAAGCCTACAACCCAGGACGTCGCCAACACTCAATGACAATTTTCGGCATTGAGCGGACCCTTGACCTGACTTACTTAACTCAACGGAAGACTAAACTCAATGACATAGTCTCATTCAATAACTTAAAGAAAATAAGTTGGCCAAAATGACAGTTAAGTCTCATAATAGAATACCTGCAATACAAATAATGAGAGACTCAGAACTAAACTGTCTGACTGTACTAAGATGTATATTGGAACAGACCCCACAACATCCTATAAAGTAAAGACTGAAAAGCAAGTAAATGTGTCCTCCAGAATGCAAGGAGGCTCACCACTGACTCCGAGTGCTCAATTGGATCAACGAGGCGTTGGATAATGTTGATATTGGTTACATGTGTCTGCATCATGATACGATGCAGACCAACAGATATCAGTACATTGAATATACGAGTATGCGAATTGGAATGGTACAACAACTTAAGCTTGAAAAAGAGTAAGAAGAAATATTTACCTTGGCTCTGCTCAACTCATAATAACTTGACTTAATATAAAGCAATAAAGCACATGCAATATATATATATATATATATATATATATATATATATATATATATATATATATATATATATATATATATATATATATATATATAAGAATGTAAAATAATGAAAACACTTCGTTCTTTAAAGATAATGCAATAACAAATTACTTATATATAAAGTAATATACTTTTTGTGGGAGATTCTCTAACCGACAACAACCACTATGAGCCTAAGTGGTGATACATCATCTTGCCCACGCTGCCAGAACTGTCCTATACTTTGTCGTCGAATAGAACTACTTAACTTAGTGGATCCACTAGCTTAACTTGCGTGATCATCTAAAAAGTATGACCCATGATGACTACATGGTTTTAATGGAGACTTGAGTTAATATGAACTCCCATCCCCACATCGGTGCTCAATACTACTCCCAAAATATAATTTAGCTCATGTGTTTTTAAAACAACTTCCTTCTTTGGGTTGTGATAATTACTCAACATTTAGCTTTAAAAAGCTCTCTTGGAATCAATGTTCCCATTTTTCTTGCTCAAAACTCTTTTGGAAATCTTAGTTTCCTCTTATATTAAATGTGAAAACATTTATAAACTCTTAGGGAATACTTAGTTCCCTTATACCTTTTACTAAAATGAACTCAACTCTTTACTCTTTACTTAGCTTGAAACTTGAGTCTAAAATCAACTCTTAGGGAATACTTAGCTCCCTTATAACTTTTGAGAAATGAACTCAAATATTCACTCTTTACTTAGCTCAAAACTTGAGTCTTAAAACGAAGTTAAAACGTTTAATAAAGACTCTTGAAACTTTAAAAAACTTTTCTTTAACTTACTTCTTAACTTCTAGACTTAAATCTTAACTTCTTTGACTTTGATCTTAACTTTCCTTGAATTGGATTATGGATTCAAGGTTGATGATCTATGTTTATGGATGATTTCATGAAGTTTAGATGTACCTTTGAGTGTTAGAATCAATTAGGAATCGTAGATACATCACTTAGGAGTTAGTAAGAAAAGGTGGGGGAAGAATGGGGAGCACTGGCGTCCCTAGCGCTCTGAGAGGCGCGGGGAGCTAGACCTCAAAGTTCATAGCACTTTATGTGGCGATCTGGCTGGCGCGACACACCAGAGGCCAAAGTTCAGAAAAACTTTTGTGGCACAACACCCCAGCCCTTGCCCAGTAAATCTCCGACTTTTTTCCTTCGTTTTTCATCTATAGACCCTCTAAACTTCCATGGTTATTTATCCAAACACTCAGGAACATTATTATCCTCAATAACCAATAGATTTGAATCAAAAAATAACCTGGAAACACGAATCAAATCAACTCTAGGCATGTAACAACTCAATCAACAAGAATTCAAAAATGTTCTTCAAGAACTTCACTTTCTATCATTCAACCAACTCAAAAATCTCTAAATTTAAACAATTTGGTGTGTGGGTGAACTAACCCAACACGAAAAGATCTCACATACCTTGATAGGGATCACCCCTGACGAATTCCACTCGCAAATCTTGGCGTACTTGGCGAATTCTTGACTTTTCTCCCTTTCTTTCTTCTTTTCTCTCTTCTCCAAGCTCTAAGCGTGATTTTGATTTTCTAAAACTGAACTAAACTCAGTTTTTACCCTAATAAACACCTAAAATGAAATAGGAAATTAATTGGTGACAAGACTAGTTTGTCCTTTCTTAAATCTGGATTGGGACTTTCCTTACTTGAACAACCCAACTTCTGATTGACATAACCCTCTCATACGATATAAAAAATGTGCAAACTTGGCGGCGTTGGAAAGATAACTTCAAGGGCTTTCCAACCATATCAAGAACTACCTATAACTCATCCTAATCTAGATGTTATGGCCATTTGAAAATGATCAAAACTCACGTTCTTAACATAGACAATTTTCCAGATTTTCCCCTTTCATTTCAAAAATGAATATTGTTAGTTTCTTAGCTTATTATTAGATATATGAAAATTGTGAGATGTTACAATATCTCCCATTTGGGAACATTTGTCCTCAAATGAGATTTCTTTCACTAAGCTAAGGATAATAACATCAAGTTCAATGCTCAACAAACAAAAGCAAGTTATCACATGCTTACTCATAGTTTATAAAGTACTAGAAGAGAAGTAGTACCTTGATCTTCATTCTTTCCGGATGCAAAAAGATGTGCATATCTCTTCTTCATATCCTTTTCAGCTTCCCAAGTCGCTTCTTCAACAAATTGGTTCTTCCAAAGGACCTTGACTGATGCAACCTCCTTTTTTCTCAACTTGCACATTTGGCGATCTAAGATCTGAACCGAAATCTCTTCATAGGATAAGCTATCCTTAATCCCAATATTTTCAGTTGGTACAATTAATGAAGGATCGCCCACGCACTTTTTCAACATTGAGATATGAAATACTGGATGAACTGCTGCTAACTCTTGTGGTAGCTCTAACTCATAAGCTACATCGTCAATTCTTTTGGTTATGCGATAAGGTCCAATATACGGAGGACTAAGTTTTCTCTTCTTACCAAACCCCATAACACCCTTCATGGGTGAAACCTTCAAGTATACCCAATCATCCACATCAAACTCCAACGGCCTTCTCCTAACATATGTGTAGGATTTTTGAT
Source organism: Solanum sitiens (assembly GCA_016801875.1). NCBI lineage: Eukaryota > Viridiplantae > Streptophyta > Magnoliopsida > Solanales > Solanaceae > Solanum > Solanum sitiens. The sequence continues at coordinate 456,176 of JABWTJ010000543.1, read as the reverse complement.
GACTCTGTGCTTTTTTCAATCTTTCTTGAATCACCTTCACCTTCTTCATGGCTTGGTGAACTAGAACTGTTCCTATCAATCCTACTTCACCAACTTCAAACTACCTAATAAGAGATCTCCATCTTCTCCCATAAGAGCTTCGTATAGAGCCATTTTGATGCTCAAATGGTAACTGTTGTTGTAAGCGAACTCAATGAGGTAGGTGATCATCCCAATTCCTGTTGAAATCAATCACACAAGACCTCAACATATATTCTTAGGTCTGGATAGTACGCTCTGCTTGCCCATCTGTCTGAGGATGAAAAGGAGTGCTTAAGTTCACCTTTGAACCCAAACCTTTCTGGAAACGAAGGCTGTCTAAGGCACTGTGCACAACCGATTGTGACCAACGGATCGTGGTCCAATAGATGGGGCATTGATTGCGTCAGTCAATGGACACTTAGAATATTTGTCAAGGACTATATTTTAACAGTCTGACCAAAATGACGGACCAACAGGATGGAGGGTCCTGTGGTCGTTGATTTACAAACGTTGCATCGACGTGGTCTCGTCTATGAGACCACCGGTTTTGCTGCTCGTTTTTAGATTGGTTAAGTTAATTAATTAGGTGGCTATTTAATTAGTTAGGGGTTAAGGGAGGTCTCATTAAGTTAATTAACAACCTATATAAAGACCCTAACCTGATTAAGCTAAGCTAACCCTCATAAATCCTAAAACACAAATTCTCTTCCTTCTCTCTTCTTTCTCTCTCCCAAGTTGAAGAACACCATAGAAGTCAAGGTCAAGAGGTTCTAGGGATTCTAAAGATCAACGTTTCTCCATCAAACTTCATCAATCAACAAGGTATGATATTTCTTTCATCTTTGGGACCTCTTTTCCCAAAGGGTTCCTTCAATTTGATTTCAAAATATGAGTTTTCATGTGGGTCTCTTCCAATCTCGAAATTGATCTTTCAATTTGATTTGTTTATGGTTTATTTTGATTGTATTGATTAGATTATGATGAATTATGACTATATTACACTACTTATTGATGGATTGGTCTAGTTTGTAGAAGATGACCTTTTCCCCTTAACCCTAGGTTGTGATCTTGAATTGAACTATCTAGTATTGATGTAATTGACTTGGTTAATATGTTAATTACTATCCTATGATGTTATTTTGATAATTTATGAATAGATTGAGATGAATTGTAGTCCTACCATGCTAGTTCTTGAGTAATTGATCTAGGTTGTGAAGTAGATTATGAATTTGACCTAAGTCTCTAATCTTAAGCTATGAGCTAGTGATGGATTGTTGCACAGTGTTTCAATTGACTTCATTATTATGTTGGTTACTATTTTGTGATGATATTACACTCATTGTTGGGTTGAGTTTGAGGTTTGATGGTAAGACCTTGATTGTTGGCTTATGAAGGAGACTTGGTAAGTCTTGTGATCTCAACTCTTTACTTCAACTATGGTTACTTGTGATTAAGTGATGATGTTGTATTGAAGTATACCTTATATTAAGATTGATTGGGTTGGTATGATGCTGAATTGAAATGTCTTGACTATGGTTTGTGAGGTGTTGGCTAAGATGTAAATGTTATAAGGATGGTGATAACTTACCAATGTGCCTTATCATGAATGATTATGTAAATGTGCTAACCTCACATGTATGAATTGGAGTGAAAGGAAAATACTCATGCAATTCATATTGATCTATGATGATTATGATTATATAAGGGATAGACCCTATGACCTACATTAATCTATGATGATTAATAAAGGTATTAAAGACATTTCAAAAGAGACTCTGGCTTAGCACCGAGTGGACTAGAGTGAGGAGTGTCCCTTCCTACATAAGGAAGGTAGGATCACTAACATACTCTTGATATTGGAGAGTATAATGCATGTAGCATAAACAAGGTCCCAACTATATCTCCTAGTTCTTGAACTATGTTGCCCCCATAGGAATACTATCTAGTGGATCCACGTAGTTGCTATGTTCATGTTTTGGTATTTCACCTTGGCAGGTAGTCCGCCTTCTTTCAGTGTAGGATTTCATGACAACGGATTCCACATCAGCTCATGTGGTCTATGTTGGTTAAGGTAAGATATTCCCAAAAGGTAAAATGAAGTAATGAATGAACTCTAACTAGGATGACCTAAGGGGTTTAGCTTAGTCTCGGTTGGGATATGGGACTCTACCTATACATTGCACTAGTTAGCCTTGAAGGGAATCTTAGGAGGATGTTCTTATGTATGTATATGCTTATAAATGTAAATGATATGTATATGATAATCTTACATGTTGATGGAACCATATGATGTTGAACTCACTTATGAATACATGTTTGGTCTATATAGCTAAAGTATGATGTTAGGTACTCTAATGATATGATATGTGAAGTTGGACATTGGTTATGGTTCTTGTTAGGTTTACTTGATTGAGTAAGGTTATGGGGCTTTGCTTAGTCATTGCACAAGTGTACTTAATGAGGGTCATGAGTAATGGTCTTGATTTGGGTATATTGTAATGAATTCTTATTCATTCTTGTTGAGGTTATAACTTGATGATAGAGTTGTCTTGAGTATCTGTTCAAATATGTTGGTATGCATGATTGACTTGGCTAGATTTAGTATGGTTGGTCTTGTGATGAACATGATCTTGACTTGATGAATATGCATTGATGACTTGTAATTGTTCTTGAATGTGCATAAGGCTTTCCAAATTAAAAATAGCATGCTTTAATGAAATGTCCTTTCTAGCATGATTTTATGATGTGTGTGCATATGGTTTCATACTTAGTACATGTGATGTGCTAACCTCATTTTCTCCCTTTTCCCCAACATTTTAGGTTCTGGTCGTTGAAGGACTTTTGGGACGACTTTGAAGGAAGACTTGGAATTCTCACTCATCCAAGTTGGGTAGGTCCTCACTTTCCGAGGGCAATGCCACTATCAAGCTTTTGAATGTTGTTCTAGTTTTAAGACTTCTATGTTTTTTCCTATTCATTTGAGTACTAAAGATTCTATAGCCTATATGTGGCTTTATTACATTGATGTATGGGATATGCCCAATTAATATACTTTTGTTTAGATGGTTATGAGATGAGACACTCTTTTAAGACTATGTTAAGTATCTTATATATCTATGATAGATAGAAAAGTTTTAAATTTTTCTTTATTTTTAACCTATGAAGGTAATGATGTAAACTAAGAGGCTAGTCTTAGTCCTCTCCGAGGACGACGACGACGGTTATGTCTAGGGGGTGCTCCCCGGATGTGACAATACTAGTGACAACATCTGGAGAGTTCTCTTGCTCTTGTCGGCTAGTGATTGCATATTGGTGGTTTTCCCCTACGCCAGTACCAAAATTGGCTCCTCTAGGTGCAACCCTGTTGAGTGAAGCAACTGATGAAGATTGCGGTCTGTTGTCCGGATTTCTACTACCCTGCCTATTTTTGGGCACTCTCTCATGAAGTGACCCTCTTGACCAAACTTAAAGCAACCTATATGGACATCATGACATTTACCTGGGTGGGTTCTACCACACTTAGCACATGTAGGATCCCAACTACCTCTCTATGCCACACTTCCTTGAGACAGTGCTGGTCTAGATTTGAAATTCTGTGAATTTTGGCCATGATGCTCCTTTGTTTCTAGGTGCAGGTACACTAGCATATGATGGTGCATACCCTTTTTTGTTTATGAAATTATGGCCCATTCAAACCACATTTTTGCTGCCCAGAATCATTCCCCGTCTTAGATGTTTTGCTTCTATACTCTTCTCTATACGTCAGCTTCTCCTCTTCGACCTGTTGCACATAAACCATCAACCTGGATATGTCCATGTTGTCTATCAGCATTGCAACCTTTCCCACTTTGCTTTATGCATGACCCAAGACAGCGACAAATAAGCTCATTCTGCTTCTCATATCCTTAACCATTTCAGGAGCATAGCTGGACAATTGGGTGAACTTCAAACCATACTCATGCACACTCAACGATTCCTTTTTCAGTGTAAACTCTAGTACCTTATCCTTTTTCAATTCTCGGGGAAAGAAACACCCCAAGAAAGCCTCTTCAAAATAGGTCAAACTTGGATGTGGTTCATCCTCATCTCTTTCGTCCTCCACTGATCGAACCTAGTCCTAGCCATATTTTTCAATTGATATGCAGTTGGCTCAACTCTTTAAGCATCAATGACATACACCACATCAGAAACCTTCTTTGATTCCTCAACAAAATTCTCCAGATCCTCAGTAGTGCTCGAAAAGGTGAAACTGTTAGGATTCATCCTCAAGAATTCACAAATCCTCGAAATGTCAGTCTCTTCTTGTTAATCTCTTCTTTGTTGACCAATCTGGTTAGTCACATCTTGACTCAGCATCCTTATAGCCTCTCTGAATTCGGCATTAGTGACCTCGCCTTGAGGTTGCACGTCTGGTGCATCAGGTAACTCTGGTTCCTCTACATTCCTCCTAGATGGACGACCTCTTGTTGCTATTTATGGAGTCATGGTTATCTGAAACACGCACAAGCACATATCAGAGAGAAACTTTAGAGATAAACTCTAACGCACGAAAAGGAATATGAAAGAAGTGAGGATTTCCTAAATGTTGTAGCCTCCAAATTATAGATATGGCGCAGTTCACACCTATAAATAGGACTCTACAAACACTTCTTCATAGATTCCCTAGGACTCTTAAACTCTGGGCTCTGATACCAAGTTTATCACGCTCCGAATCTACACCCTGGACGTGACCGAAAATCAATGACCATTGTTGGCCTTAAGAGGACCCTTGGCATGGCTTACTTAACTAAGCGGAAGACTTAAGTAAATGACATAGTCTCATTTATAACTTAAACAAAATAAGTTGTCCAAAATAACACTTAATCTCCTAATAGAATATCTGCAATACAAATATGAGAGACTCATAACGAAATTGTCTGATTGTCTATGAAGCCTCTATAATACTAAGATAGATGTTGGGATAGACCCCACAACATACTATAAAAGAAATACTGAAAAGCAAGTAAATGTGTCCTCCAGAATGCAAGAACGCTCTGACTCTGAGTGCTCAGCTGCATCAATGAGGCGCTGGATGATGCTGATCCTGGTTACCTATGTCTGCATCATGATACGATGTAGGCCAACTAACATCGGTACATTTAATGTACGAGTATGCAAGTTGGAATGCTAACAACAACTTAAGCTTGAAAAAGAGTAAGAAGGAACACTTACCTTGGCTCTGCTCAACTCATGAATAACTTGACTTAATATAAAACAGTAAAACACATGCAATATTTATCTATCTATCTATCTATCTATCTATATATATACTAGTTTTCTAACACGTGCAACGCACGTGTATACAATGCTAATTAGTATATATACTTCTAAAATAATAGTATATGATGTGAGCATATCTAATTGATATTATGATCGTTGCAAGACACATCATACAAAAAATTGTTATAGTGAATTTGAAAACTAATACTATAACAACTTCAATTATACAATTCTTATAATTTATCAAGTATTCAACTTGTATTAAAAGTTCTTTTTTAACATATCACAACACATAATTTAAATGTCGACAAAATAGTTACAAAATATTTAATGTCTCCGTCTTCTTTTTAAGGAATAATACCCTCAACTTTTTTACAGATGCATACATATCGAGAACTTGTCGTCGAATGAGAGTAGTGCATTGTAATAGTTGTAGAGAAATTCGATCAACATATGTCTTCCTAAGGATGGCTAGTAGATCATTATCAATTTCATAGTCTACACCTACAAAATAAAAGTATTTATTTGTTATAAAATTATCATTGTTTAAATATTTAATTGACATATATAAATAACAATTACATGTATATGTACCCTTCGTCTTGTTGGCTCATTGAAGGTTATTAATTCTGCCATCCGTAAATTGACAAAAGAATTTTTTGTCAAGTTGTATACATGAATTATAAAATACGACACAATCATTTGTGAGATATTAATAATATGATAAAAAAAAGAAAACTATACAAACCAAAAATTATATTTGTGAGGTACTTTTAGCTTTTCTATACTAAACATGAGGGTCATTTATTCATCTTTGTCTTCCATCTCAGTCTTTTAATAGTTAAATCTTTACTCATTCAGCTCCACTTACTGGTTTATTATAGTAGTTCTTGAGAGAGATGTTTGTAAATTAGAGTATGTATTGGTTGCAAGTCTAATGTTTTATGGATAAAGCACATGAGATTATGAAAAATTGCAAATGGTTATAATATACATCATGCATTATTACACCCAATTACTTTCTCTTGCCAGTTCAAATTGCTTGAGAGAGCTATATAGTCTATCTTCCAAGTTCCAAGGGGTGAATCTCTCTCCCTTTTCCTCCTTTTTTGAATCTGTTTTTTCTATTTCAAAGCTTCATCATTTTACTTGTCAAAATGACAAAACAAACTTACTGTGGTCCTACAACTTTTACAGGTTTTACAACGTTCATTCACAAAATCTGGTCTAAGCGTTCTTCAAAAAGATGCCTCCAGAACTCAAATTCTCAAAATATCCAATTCACAGACCAAAAAACTAAACACAAGCATAAAATAAAAAAATAATGAGCAATCTTTATCACAACAGACCAAAAAAAAAAAAAAAATGATCTTTCACATTCTTTGCTTTTGTTATTGACTCATAATCAATATAAAAATAAATTTCAATGACCCAATAAACCAAAAAATGATAAAACCGACACCACATAACTCAATTTCATAATTCAAACACTAACAAAACATCTAAATGTCTATTTTGTACACATTCAGAGTTCACTACAGCAACATCCTAATGCTTTTTCATAGACTACAAAATGATATTTTCCTAGTAGGATAGTAGAACATCATTCCCACGTAAGAAAGGAAATGTACCATGTGAATGAAATTCAGGAGACTAAATATTCACATGTCGTACCATGTGAATTTCACATCGTGGGCCTAGCTACAAGAACTACAAAGATATCATAAGTCAGCAGTACACTGAAATAGGAAGATATTTGTATTGACTTTACATAAGCAAATTACCACTTGTATGCTTATTCAAAATAATTCAAGACACTTTCCGTCATCATACTTTTGATTCAACTTTCTTGAAGGCTACAGTAGGCGATCTTGTAAACGTAATGCATCTCATAATTCCTACCATATCTCATAATACAATCTGCAAAGGAGTTTGCAAGTGAGTTGATAAAGGAGCATGATTCCTCTGCTCAATCAGAGAAGCAAGACACCAAGGTTTCAAGCACCGAGCAGAGTTCAGAAAATAATAAATGCAGTTTACCTCTAGCTATAGCTTCTATGGTTAAATAACAATATCAAGAAGATACAGATAAAGAGAATAAAATGAAATAAGCTACCCAAAAAAAAGTGGAGAAAAAAAATTTACCTGATGAATTTGAATGAGCCACAGAAAAGAGAAGCAGATTAATGAACAATGAGATGTTGTTGAAGACATTTATATAGATCAGTCAAGAATCTAAAAAGGTTTTAGATAAGCTGATAATTAAAGCAATAAGTTGAGCGTGGGAAAAAGGGCTGCTTCAAGGGACATTGAATAGAAACGTTTGTACATTGAACAGACGTTTTTGGAGAATTAAATTAGGGTTGTGATTATCAACAACTTTTTTTAATTAATTAATATTTAAATAACATTATAGGGGCAAAAAGGTAATTCAACTTTTTGTGTTAAAATGTTCCCACTTATAATAATATATGATATATATATATTATATATATATATAAGCTTGTAAAACAATGAAAACACTTAGTTCGTTAAAGATAATGCAATTAAAAATCACTTTACTTTTATATTAAGTAATATAGTTTCTATGGATATTCTCTAACCGACAACCACCACTATGAGCCTAAGTGATGATACATCGTCTTGCACACACTACCAGAACTGTCCTATATTTTGTCATCCCATAGAACTACTTGACTTAGTGGATCCACTAGCTCTACTTATGTGATCATCTAAAAAGTATGACCCGTTAATACTCATGATGGATACATGGTTTTCATGGAGACTTGAGTTAATTTGAACTCTCATTTCACATCGGTGATCAATACTACTCCCAAAATATACTTTAGCTCATGTGTTTTTAAAACAACTTCCTTCTTTGGGTTGTGATGATTGTTCAACACTTAGTTTTAAAAAGCTCTCTTGGAATAAATGTTCCCATTTCTTGCTGAAAACTCTTTTGGAAATCATAGTTTCCTCGTATCTTAAATATGAAAACATTTAACTCTTAGGGAATACTTAGTTCTCTTATACCTTTTAGAAATGAACTCAACTTTTTACTCTTTACTTAGCTTGAAAATTGAGTCTTAAATCAACTCTTACGGAATACTTAGTTCCCTTATAACTTTTGACAAATGAACTCAACTCCTTACTCTTTAGTTAGCTTGAAACTTGAGTCTTAATAGAAGTTAAAACGTTTAACAAAGTCTCTTAAAACTTTAAGAAACTTTGCTTTGACTTACTTCATTATTTGTAGACTTAACTGTTAACTTCTATGACTTTGATCTTAACTTTCCTTGAATTGGATTATGGATTCAAGGTTCATGATCTCATGTTTATGGATGATTTGATGATGTTTAGATGTGCCTTTGAGTGTTAGTATCAAATAGGAATCATAGGTACATCACTTAGGAATTATTACGGAAATGTGGGGAAGAATGGGGAGAACGGGTGTCCCTGGCGCTCTAAGAGGTGCAGGGCGCCAGCCCTCAAAGTTCAGAGTACTTTCTATGGCGCTCTAGCTGGCATGACGCGCCAGAGGCCAAAGTTCAAATGAACTTTTGTGACGCTCTGGCAGGCGCAATGACCCAACCCTTGCCCAAAAAATCTCCAACTTTTCTCCTTCATTTTTTTTGTTTCTAAACCCTCTAAACTTTCATGGTTCTTTCCCCAAACACTTAGGATCATTATTACCCTCAATACCCAATAGATTTGACTCAAAAAATAACCCGAAAACACGAATCAAATCAACTCTAGGCATGCAATAACTCAACCAACAGGAACTAAACAATGAACTTCACTTTCTATCATTCAACCAACTCAAAATCGATGAATTTTAAAAGTTGGTGTGTCGGTGAACTAACCCAACACAACAAAATCTCACATACCTTGATAGGGATCACCCCCGACGAATTCTACTCGCAAACATTGGTGTTCTTGGCAAACTCTTGACTTTTCTCCCTTTCCTTCTTCGTTTCTCTCTTCTTCAAGCCTTAAGCGTGATTTTGATTTTCTAAAACTGAACTAAACCTATTTTTTACCCTGATAAATCCCTAAAATGAAATAGGAAATTAATTGGTGAAAAGACTAGTTTGCCCTTCCTTAAATCCGGATTGAGACTTTCCCTACTTCAACAATCCAACTTCCGATTGGCATATCCCCCTCATACGATATCAAAAATGCTCAAACTTGGAGGCGTTGGAAAGATCACTCCAAGGGATTTTTAACCATATCAAGAACTTTCTCTAACTCATCCTGAGCTAGAAGTTATGGACATTTGAAAATGACAATAAACTCACTTTTAAAACTTAGGCTATTTTCTAGATTTTTCCCTTTCTTACCAAAAAAATGAATATTTTAGTTTCTTAACTTATTCTTAACTTTTTCAAATAGTGAGATGTTACAGTTGCTCGAACTCTCCAAAAATGATGTTATACTTGTATTGGACCCTCATAAGTTACACTCTTACTTTCAACTCTGCTAAAGTCTCGAGTTCTCATGACAGAATGAGCATCGATCTGAGAATTCAACTTTGCATTAGTTATGATTATGATGATAATGAAAAATTGGAGCAGTTTTGTTGTTGTATGAAAATAATTAAGGGACCAGTAGTCTTTGTTGCTATAGATTCATTGCATGTAATTTGGCATGTGTGGAGTTTAAGTAGGAAGCAAAAACATCTGTTACATTAAGCAAATACATTCCAACAATGGTTCCAAGTTTGAACATTACTTTTTAGTGCGTGTTACTTCAACTACTAAACATTACTTCATATTATATCAGTGTCCTTCCATTACAAGACCAAAATGAAGAACAAAAAGGTCCTTCCATTACAATACCAAAATGAAGAACAAAAAAGGAACCAACATCACAAAAGACACTAACAATTGAATTCACTAAACACTAACAACTGATGCTGAAAGTAAACACTAACAATTGTTTCCGACAAATGACCTACTTTTATCTTCAAATTTTCCACAACTATGTTCAAGTTCTCCATTTCAATCTTCAAATTCTCCACTTCAATCTTCGAATTATCAATTTCCATCTTGACATCTTTCAACAACGACTCTATATTACATAGTTAAGCTACTTCAGGAGAAGCTTGCTCTTCCATTCCCAGTATCCACATGAAGAAAACTGCCATAAGAATACTCGTTCATACGAAAAAATACTAAATTAGTTCATACGAAGAAATAAGAAATCAGTTCATACGATGAAATACCAAATCAGATCAAAAATATGAATAAATCAGTATCAGTTCATATACTTACATACGGACGAGGACATTGGAAAAATCTTCTTCCTAGATTAGATGTAGTACTCAAAATCAGAGTTTTGACCACAAAATCACAAGAACATTTTCTTTGAGACAAATAACTATCTTGTGACATTTTCTGAGAAGAAAAATCAGAGGTGAACATAAGAGAGATGCTGGAAGAACAATGGGTAGAACGAAAGAACGATGTCGTAGAAAAACAACTTAAAATCAAAAAATCTTACCTTTCATTGGTGAAACTTCGATTTTTTGAGCAAGATAGCCGTAGAAAATCGGAGGAGAAGTTAATTGGTAAATTTGGGAGAAAAAGGGAATGGGTAATGGGGTTAATTGGGTTAGTTGGTACCGGGATATCCTAGAGGGGTCGGGTCATTGGGTTAAAAATAGGGAATTAAGAATTTTTTTTTCAAATATTCAGGTAATTGGGTCAATTTGGGTTACTTTTGGGGATTCCGTCTAATGAGGGGTAATTTTGGTGAAATCAGTAACGGGAGATGTAAATTTAACTTCATTTTAACAGCGAGGTAAAATCAAATAATAAACCAAACTTGAGGGGGTATTTTTGAGCCTTTTCCCACAATAATATGATGAATTTCACATATATGGAAGGTAATTTACCGTCCAATTTTTTCTTCACAGTAAAAATAGTTATTCCCCCCGTTTTAAAAAGAATGACCTAGTTTGACTTGGAACGGAGTTTAAGAAAAAAAAAGACTTTTTAATCTTGTGGTTCTAAATTAAAGTTATGTCAAATAAATGTCTTTTAATCTTGTGGTCTTAAACATGCCACATGGAAAGTTAAAGTTAAAGTATTGCCAAAAAAAGAAATGGGACATTCTTTTTTAAACAGACTAAAAAGAAAATATGAACATTCTTTTTTAAACGGAGAGAGTATTAAACATTGAAAATGGCTAAATGAATTAACAATTACTTTTTTATTTTTAAATATAAATATTTAAGCCTTTCGATAAATGAATAGGGATTCAAAATAAGTATGAATACAGAACGAAAATGAAAAGAAAGTATATAACGATGGAAGAAAATAGTTGTCAGTTGTGTGACGTAAGGGGAGTTGCAAATAGGGTTTTGTAATAATATGAGAAGTTTTTGTTATTTTTCATTTTTTTGAGTATTTTCTGGCCTCTCTCTATGCTTGCGTTTGTTGTAAAATTGTAATCATGATTTTTTGTCTTTTTGCATATTTATTTTCTTTTTTTTCTTCTTAATGCCAGATTTACTTCTTTTTTGAAAAATATTATGAATGCATAAGCAAGAGATGTATTTGAGAGGGGATATGACATTGGATATATAGGAGAGAAATGTACGATAGGGTAGGAATGTATTAATAAAGGGGTAGGTCTAGATACATAGGGGATGGATTTATCCGAGAGGGATAGATATGTATCAGTGAGAAAGAAGTGATGTACCCAAGAGAGAATTTTTTATTATTAATTTTAAATGGTACGGAATCTTAGGGATTATGATAAAATAAGATGTGCATTTAGGTAGTTTTTCCTATATACTGTTAACCATTTATTTAGATATAATATTTATTACTCCCTCTGTCCCTATTTACTTGTCCATATTTCTTCTTTTAGATGTCCCTATTTACTTGTCCATTTTTGACAAATCAAGAAAGGACAAAAAAAAATTCCTATTATACCCTCATTTAAATTTCTTGAAATTTTCTAAGTTTTAATTCATCCTTATTGAAACCATATTTAATAAGGGTAAAATTGTACTTCTATATGTTAATTATTGTTATCTTAATATGTGTGCCTTTTCTAAAGTGGACAACTAAATAGGGACAGAGGGAGTATAGAATAAAGATTTATTCAGTTTTAATAGATCATATATTTGCTTATGGTGTATTTATTATATAGTATTGATTTAGTGTTATTATTGTTACTATGCTATTTTTCGTTGTTTCTATTATTTGTTTTAAATTACTTTAATTGAATTAAGTGTTCTGAAAGTAGTTTCTTTGTTTTTCTTCTCTAATTAAAATAGAAATAAACTTTGCATACATATCCAATATCATATTTTCACACTTATTTATAAATTATATTTATTATATTATTATTGATCTTTCATCGAACTCCAATGTATAGTTTCATGTGAATTTTCTATTTTTTAAGGAAAAAATAGGTTCAAAATATCTTTAATATGTTCAAAATGACTTTATTATTAGTGATCATCTTTTTAACAAAGATTAAAATTGATCCACACAAACTCCAATTGATTTAGCTTAGCTTCTTAGTGATCATCCTATCACAATATAATGGTTAGTCCTTAAAAATTCATCCCCAATAATTTCTTATACATCCTACCAAACAACTCCTTAAGCAAATAACAATCCTTAACCAATCCAGAAGCTATACTCACATGCTAATTGTCAAAAGAACTACTATAATTAGGCATGTGCTTCTGTTCATGTGGAATATGTACCGATATTTGGACTAATTAAGTGTTGAGCAAGTAATTGAAACACTAATCTTAAACTAATTAAATAATAACCAAATAAAAAACTAATTTATCAGTCTTCATAGCACCACAAGATGAGCAAGTAAGAAAAAAGGGGAATACGAAATTAGTAGAAAGATTTGGTTGATGAAAGATTAATTTCATAATGTTATACTTCAATTAAAGATCAATCGAATAAAAAGAGAATTCCTCTTTACATAACAAAATATAAATAACTTTCTTAGGTTACCCTCTTTAGAAAAGCTAAGGAACATGATCTTTTTTTAGAGATTGTTTGTTAGGGACTAAGAATGAGTAACTCCATTTTATTGCTTATTTATGCTATTTGGTAGGTAAGATTTTTTTTTTTATCTCAAGACTATTTATACATCATAATTTAGAAAAATACTATAGAATGATAGTCGAGGATTATGAGAAGCTCAAAATATTAATTATAATTGCTTTAAAGTCGAATTAAAATTTATAATAATAGGCCTTCAATTTTAGAAAAATCATAATTACAAATATGATTCATGTTTTGTATCTCGACATATTTGAATTTTGAGAAGTAGAATAAAAGTACTCCTGCGATATAATTTTTTTATATAAATAAGTTCGTTTTTTATATGTATAAAAAGAGTAGGTGAGAGTTGAAAAATTAAAACTTGGTTCTTGGAATTGATAAACATTCATCCATACCAAACACACCCTTAAACCAAACACATAAACCAAGATTTTTGCTATTTAATTTAGAAATATCATTGGAAGGAACTTTTCATAGTTTGCATTCCTCCGATATGGAAACAGACATTCGTCATAAAATGCAAAAGAAAATAAAATAGCCTTTACGGTCATAATTGTTCATTCTTTACCGGATGAACTATAAAGTAATAGATAATGCCTAAACGGCGACACACAAAAGAAATACAAAAGTAAATAAAATAGTCTTTACGGCCAAAACCGTTCATCCTCCACCGGATGAACTATATGGCCTTTACGACAATATTCGTTCATCCTCTATAACCGGATGAACTTTAATTAGTTTGAAACTAAACTATTCATTTGGGGGTTGTCAAGGACATTATCTCAATTGCAGTTTGCTTAAACCTTTCTTCCACTGTGAATGCTTCTGAAAATTGATTTATGCCACTTTCACCTTTTGCCTGAATATACATCGATCAAACATGTTTTTAGAACCAAGCAGTAACAATATACTCACTAAATATATACGTACATACGTTATTCATATTATCTTGTAAAAATAGAAAGACAGTATATTTATGTTAGACACTTGACTGAGGTAAATCAATCTAAATAATTTCTAAACATATTTTAAGATTAAACTATATGTAGTAGCAAATAGAGAATTTCAACCCTTAGGGTGAGACTAGGTGGGAGGATGCATTTCTAAAAAAAGATAGGCATATATTCTTTTATCTTACTTCCATTTCATGTGAAGATAAATGTTTAATTAGACGCGGAACTTATAAAAGAATAAACAACTATATATTTCTCAATCATCATATTCGAAAGAATTTATTAACACTTGTCATTCTTCAATTTCCTGATCAATCAAACAAAGACACGTAAAAAAAATCGAAGAGTATGCTAACTAAAAACCCTAGTTCACATTGTTCAAATGACCAATGTATTATTTTGAAGAAAATGAAAGGACTTACATGAACTTGGATCATGAACATGCTTCTGAACTGATCAGATGAAATTTGAGCAGACACAGTGTCCATATTATGTTTCTCCAAAACATAACAAATGATGGTAAATAGCCCTCGCTTTTTAGGACAACACACACTAATATGTGCATCTTCACCACACACATTTAGTATCACATTTGGTGAACTCCATGTCAAAAAACTTGTTGGAATAAGGAGACTAGCACCAGGCTTCGTTGGTGTAATAGCTGTAGAATTACATGTTGATCCTTGATCACCCACATACTTCTCCCAATTATTACCAACTTTTTGTGAACCCATCAACTGTATGTTATATTCTTCTAGCCTTTCTAGCTTTTGACTTTGAAGTTTTTTGAAAGTATTCTGCGAATTTAGGATGTGGTTCACTGCTTCATAAACTATTGTAGACTTATCAGCCTGCATTTACAAAAAAAAATATGAAATTAATTCATTTCTACTGCATATCGCGAAGTTGGGATTTTCAGTAACTAAAGGAAAAGTAAACACACATGAAGAAATCAAGAAAATATCCTATACGAGTTAATTAGTTTCAAGTCATTTATTAGTGTCTAAAAAGATTCATTTAATAAGTACAAATTACAAAAGAAGGCTATAATTATAAATTTATAATGTTTAAATGATGTCTATTACGCAGCAGATCAATCTATCCTTCTTATAAAATTAATTGTAATAAGTGATTTATACATAAAAAAAATGTTATTGGCTGTAATTAATATGAAAATAAGCATATTTAATCGGTAATAACAAGTTAAAATACGCTACTACTAGTATAATGGTTCTATATGGCTAATAAGATACTTATTAAGTACATCTATTAGTTACAAAGATCTTATAATTATAAAGATTAAGAAAATGTTCTTTTTTCACAAATTTAGTATAATGTTGAAAACTTCATATTCTTATGCTAGAAGAGAAAAAATAAATAAATTTGTGGAGATTTTCTTTTTATAATTATAAATGCGAAAAAATAAGAAGATCTATATTGTTTTATCCTTCACTTTTTTAGTAAACAAAACACATCTTATTATTCTATTTTGAAATTACCATGTAGGTATGTACAAATTAGCAATAAGGGGAATGTGTGTATTACCAAATAAATTTTTTCCAATTGGATTGAGATTCTACTAGAAATGGTCTCTCTAATTTTAATTTTAATTTTAGTTTTGTTACAAAACATTATATATATATATATATATATATATATATATATATATATATATATATATATATATATATATATATATATATATATATATAAAGGAAATCAAGTTACATTTTCACGTAGAATCATGTCTTCTTTAGTAAGCTTTTACAAGTTTTTATTTGATAAAAAGATCATGTTCATTTTTTGAATAATTTTTGATGAATTAATTATGATTATTAATTAAGGTTGCAGAAGACAATAAAAGAAAATTAACAAAACAAACAATTATTTCATATAATCACAAAATTTATTGAATAATTTTTCTCGATAAGATATCGGATAATTTAAAATAAGGTATGTCATTGAAAGAATTTTTTTTACCTTAGCAGGGAGATTAGGAACCAACGCATGAAGAGTCTCGAACAGGCTTCACATCTTCTTTCTCCTTTCTCTCTCCGTCCATATGTGTATCTCATGTTCTGATTCTCTTTTAGCTTCGGCTCCATGAGCATCAGAATTTGGTTCAGAAATTCCCTTACCGTTCCTTTTTCGGTGTGGTGGACTTCTCCTCTTACCAACACTAATTGTTGTTTCAAACACCTCATTAACAACTGTTAGCAGCTGACAAGTATCAGACCTAGTTAGATCTGGCAACTTGTCACCCTCAAACGTCTCTCCACTCCCAACTTGATTGTCATTCAAGTTCAGATATGACCACAAATCATTAGTTTCCCATGACAAACCATGATTATTCTCGCAGCCTCCATTCATTTTTTTCCTTTTTCAGGTGGTCTGATATTGTACCTTAAGTTGCGCCTATATATAGAATTTTTTTCTTCTTGGGGGCAAAGTGTAAAATAGAGAAATGAGGGATTGGATATGCTCAATATTTAGCATGAAAAGAATATAGAGAAGGGTGGCAAAAGGAAAAAAAAGAGAAAAATAAAAAGTAGGGATAAAAAAAGGATGATTCATTTGTAATGAATAAAAAAACAAAATACAATCATAAGCCAAAATGCCGTTACTTGCTTCAAAACAAAAAACGGTAGCTAAAGTACTTTTCTTATAGATTTTGTTCTCAATTGGGTCCCAATTCCCACATACCATTACTAAAAACAATTAATTAAAAATAATTACTTTAATTACAAATATTAAATTACAAACATAATCAAGTTATTATTCTCATCTATTCAAACAGTTTAAGTTTTTTTTCCAATTAAAATTATTGTATAAATATACTTTACTTAAAGATTTTATTTTTAAAAAAATGCAAGTCTTGATTCTTAAGCTATATGAATTAGGTATGTCTAAATTGTAGTCTTATAATATAAGAGGTTATATGAGTAGCGCTAATTAGATTTTACTAATAGCTTATTCACGTGATTATTAATGTTAATCAAATTTCATTATGGCTCCGATTATATACATTAGATTCTACGGATCTTTTTACACATTTATTCAAGTTGATCACACTAAAATTAATAATTATGCAAGTATTTTTTCGTGAATAAAGGTTTTTATCATGCAATATCCGTTCCATAAAAAAGAAAAAGATCATCATTTTATTTCATCTTCTGGCCAAGATTTTAAAATGCCTCTAAATACTAATCATGACTTTTCCTTTATTAGGAGAAAAAAAGGAATTAGTTAGGATATTAATTCTTTTCTAATCCTCCACTAGTTTCTAGCTAGCAAATATTTTTTTCTGATAATTCATTAATAAATAATATAATTGATAAATTTTATTATTTATTTGTAAAAATCGTTTGTTTCGGGAGTATCAAATATAGGGTGGTGTATTGATTGGTTTTGTTCGATTTTAAAATTTATTGATTTGACTTATCGGTTGTTTGTAGACATGCCAAATCATTGTTGAACCATTAAGATATTGACACATCGGTAATTGATTAATCGATTTAACCATTAAAATTCAATTTAAAAATCATTAAAAATCACTTAGGAACAAGGTGATAAGCAAAATGAACCATGTATATGAGTTGACAAATTGTGTCTTGCTCAAAATCAAAGATATTCACATTTTAGAATATCTGAGAGTTTGCAACAGTCAGAAATACGCGTATGAAACTAAACTCTAAGTCAAGGACTTTATATACTAAACGGTATAAATACATATTTTTAATTTACTAGGGGGTTATCGATTACTCGTTAAGAAAATACATCAACCTGTTAAAAAGCAATACCTGATAGTAAAAAAAATTGAAATTGTTACCAAAACAATCAAACAAATAACTCATTACCAATAAATCAATAAAAAAAAAAAATTATTTTAAACTTCGTAGTCAAATGAATGGGTGAAACTAAATTTGGGCATATTAAATCAAATTGAGTTATAAAAAACCGATTCATGTTACTTGGATTGAAGTGGAGTAATTTCGAGTCATAGCCCAATCTACCATATTCTTATTAAGTTTTATTTCTTTTATTTGTGTATTCTAATAAAACATTTTTCTTATATATGACTGTATATAACACATCATCATCAACATCAACATATTAAACAAAATTTTACATGGATCAATTTAGACAACATATTAACCTAATCTTAAAATAGGTTAAATTAAACATATTAAAATTAATTTAATTAATTAAATAAACAAATCACTAACCCGTCTAATATAAACAAATTAAAGAAATGAATGATTTTATGAGCTGATTTTACTCCGTCCAAAAATTAAATCTCATTATACTAGTTTATGTATTTTATTTTTGACAGATAGAATCATTATCTGGTGACTAATGTTGACTGTTTCATTATTATCAACACATAAACATGAATATTACGTATTAAAACAATCATTTCAAATACAACACTTGTCAAAAACAATTGGTGAAGACCCATTTCAATTTGTGGGTGTAATATATGATAAATCATTTCGTTGGGACTGCATTCATCCCCTCCATCCCCAAATTCATAGTTTAACTTGACATATGAAATTTAAAAAATTATGCGACATTTTTAGATTTCGGAATTTTAAATTAAAAATGTATATAATATTTTAAATTTTGTAACCCTGTTAGGCGGTTGGAATTGAAAAACTTAACAAAATTTTAAAAAAAAACATCATCTCTGAAAGAATCCACACATTTTACATGGACTCAACTATTTATAAGCAAGTACAAAGAAAGAATCCACACATTTTCCCATTTGTTTTTACTTACATCATTCTTCCTGCTTTTGCTTTTGCCTTTTATTTTATTTTATTTGCATAGAACTACTGAAAGTGAAGACCAAAATTAAATTTTACCAACAAGATGCATCTGTCCATATCTTGATGCTACATGATTATAACAATATGTTCTTACTATTCTCTCAACCCCTTTTACTTTATCAACAAAATGCATCTGTCCATATCTTGATGCCATTCTATTGCATACATTGTGATCGATCTACTATGCTCATCCCAACGTATAATCAATACTTACTTTTTTTAGCTATTTTACAAATGATTGAACTAAAACACTACCCTTCTATATACAGAGTACAAATTGACATTGATCCTTTTGTCTCCGACCAAATGGCTGAAAAAATGTTGCATCTCTCAATACAAGAAATTTACAAAATTTGTCAGGCCAAAGTACTTCATGCTATTAAACGTAAAACATATAAAACAATCCCAATAAATTACTTACTTCTTCCTTGCAGAACCACCGATAACTTTTTTCAAAGCTGTGCAATCAACTAACAAAATTCAAATGAAAAAATTCCAGAAATCATCACGATACTTCAGCTGTAAATTGGCTCTCCTAAATTATGAAAAAAAAATACAATGTTACCCAACCAGCACTGATGATCACAGCAGAAACAACAAAACATAAAGTGCTTGACACCAGCAGCAAACCTTTCAACAGCAAACTCATACGAAAAGGGACTGAAAGATAAGACTCCTCCTCCTCCTCTCCTCTCTTCATCTCTTCTACTTCTTCCTTACAATTTTTTTTCATGCACTAATTTTGTGTGTCTCTAATTACTAAAACAATTTCTCTCGCACATGATTTTGCTGATTGTTTTTGCAACAAAGACTATGCTTTTGTATATGCACTGCCTCCCATGAAAAATTGCAGAAAAGAGTTTCAACAAGGTATGTTATAATCAGTCATATTAACTCCATTTTTACTAGGTTATGCCTCCACAATATTAAACACTCTTCCTTTTAACTGCAGATATTTTGTCAGCTACAAAGGAGCAGCATAACTTGCCACCACTACCACTTCCACCTTTCCTGTACAAAGATGTAAATATGTATAAAAATCTAGTGCAAAGTGTATTCTATTGCCCACTAATTATATTTTGGTTTAATAATTAATATAAGTTAAATCCTAAATATGTGAGGAGAAGTGGGGAAGTGGGGAACTTATATGTGTGGAGAAGTTGGGGAAGTTATTTAGTAAATTTCAACTACCATTAAGTGGGGAGTTACTTGGTAGTTTTAAAACTACCCATTATCTCCAGTACTCACCATGATGGAAACGTAGGAATGATGTTAAAAAAACTTTCTTATTTAAAGGGTACTCTCTCTGTCATATAGATAAGTTTTATCCATCAAGGTTATTCATAAAGTATAAGGCAAGAGAGAAAAACAAAGTCAGGAGAACGAAAAGAAAAAAAAGACTTTCACTCAATTCAAGTCAATGTTCTTAAAAATCACTATGGCTGATTCGAGTATGTATTCTTGAATGAATTATCATAGTAATAGATTTATTTGAAAATTATATAGTTCTACGATCATGAATAATTGATAGGATTTATGAATGCATAGATTGTTTAAGTTTTCACAATCATACAATCCTAACATGTGGTATCAAGAGCCTGGTTTAAGAACTAATGAATTTTTCATAGAATTAATGGTTTCCTTATTTGAAAACGGTAATAGGTAGTATTAAGTGAAATAATTATTCACTATCATGATATATTTTATTTTGAAATTATGTATATAAGATTAGTTAATCACCAACGTGGTCTAATCTATGAAGAATTAATTCAAAATAATAATGATTAAACGTTTATTCAGTTATCCATTATTTTGATGCTTACAAATGATATACTCCCTTCGTTTCAAAAGAATGACCCTATTTACTTTTTAGTCTGTTTCAAAAAGAATGACCCATTTCCTTTTTTGACAATACTTTAACTTTAACTTTACACGTGACATGTTTAATACCACAAGATTAAAGGATATTTTAGTACATTTGACATAACTTTAATTTAGAACTACAAGATTAAAAAATCTTCTTTCTTTTCTTAAACTCCGTTCCAAGTCAAACTAGACCATTATTTTTGAAACAGAGGGAGTAACACTTATGGATATATTGAAGTTTTTAGTTGTAAGATATTTACGGATCACCCAAAGGTTGATTATTTTATTTTTATAACCATTGTACATTAAGGATATAATTTATATGTATCGTTATTTTTATTTATTTATCCATAGATAATAAATATTATTGATTGACATATTAAAAATTATTTAAATTACGTTAAATTCACATTTAAGCATCATTATGTCTAAAGTTGTATATTGATGTTTCGCCCAAAAGAGAAAATCAATATACATTTAAGAATTTATAACCTTTTCTAAATATGATAGTAAGTTTAAAATTCATAACTCAAAGTATTAACAAATGAGCATATTATATTTGCAGCATTTGCTCTTCATTCGCACTATGCCTCTGTTACGACCTTTAATGGTCTTAACTTCTCATATTGGTGCGAACATATCAAATTCCATCTCAAAATTTTAGATCTTGATGTTGCACTTTACACTGAGAAGTCAACTGCTATTACTGAAACTAGTAGTACTAAAGAAAGGTCTTATTACAAGCACTGGGATCGATCTAACAGATTATGCATAATGTTTATGCGAATGAATATTGCGAGCAACATTAAGACTACTCTTCTCAAAACTGAAAATGCAAAAGATTTTCTGAAACTCGTGGAAGAATCCTCTCAAACTACTTATAAGTCTCTTGCTGGGACACTAAGGGTTACTTTGACCACCATGAAGTTTGATGGTTCACGTACCATGCATTAGCATGTCATTGAAATAACAAACGTAGCAGCAAGACTTAAGTCTTTTGGGAATGGATGTGGAATAAAATTTCCTTGTAAAATTTATCATTAACTCATTACCGTCTGAGTACAGACCTTTCCTAATTAACTACAACACCATGAAAGACAAATGGGACGTGCATAAATTGCACATAATGTTGGTTCAGGAGGAAGTAAGGATCAAGAATCAAGAAACCTAGTCCATGAACTTTGTAGGTTATAAAGAAGTTGAAAAGAAAGGAAAGAAACATGCTAACGGAAAATAGAGGCACCATAATGTTAATGAGTCCTCCTCTCAAGTACATAAGAAGCAACACAAAAATGATAAGTGTTGTTTTTGTGGAAAATCTGGACACTTTCATAAATATTGCCTGAAATTTAAGGCATAGCTCGAGAAGAAAGGTAAGTCTAGTGCTTTTACATGTCTCAAATCAAATCTAACTGAAGTTCCTTATAATACTTGATGGATTGACTATGGTTGTACTATTCATGTTTCTAATATGATGTAGGGATTCCTTAAAACACAAATCATTAACCAGAATGAAAGATATGTGTATATGGGGAATAGAGTGAAGGTTCCAGGTAAAGCTATAGGAACTTTCCGTTTGATCCTTGATATTGGGCATCACTTAGATTTACTTGGAACTTGTTATGTACCTTCTACTTCGAGAAAATTAGTTTCTTTGTCTAAGTTAGATAAGACTGGATACTTATTTAATTTTGGTAATGGATGTTTTAGTTTGTTTAAACACAATTATCTCATTGATACTAGTACTCTTTGTAATAACTTATACAAACTGAATCTCGATAATTTATTTATTGAAACACTCTTAATTCTGCATCATAATATTGGAACCAAACGAAGTTTAGTGAATGAACAATCTGCTTTCTTGTGGCACAAATGTTTAGGTCATATATCAAAGAAAATTGGGAAAAATTAGTTAAGAATACAATTCTTTCAAATTTGAATTTTAGAAACCTTAACATTTGTGTGGATTATATTAAAGGAAAATAAACAAGAAACACAAAGAAAGGGGCCACAAGAAACACACAACTTCTTGAAATTATACACACTGATATATGTGGTCCTTTTGATATTGATCTTTCAGAAAAGAAAAATATTTTATCGCTTTTATTGATGATTTTTTACGTTATGGATATGTCTATTTGTTACATGAAAATATCAAGCGATAAATGTCTTAGAGTTGTTTAGTAGTGAGGTTGAAAGACAATTAGATAAAAAGATGAAAATAATCAGGTCAGATAGAGGCAAATATTATAGAAGATATGATCAAAATGGACAACACCCAGGTCCATTTGCTAAATTCCTCGAAAAGCATGATATATGAGCTCAATAATCAATGCCTGGAACACCACAAAAAAATGGTGTAGTAGAAAGGCGTAATCATACATTAATGAACATGGTTAGAAGTATGCTAAGTAATTCATTTATTCCTCTTTCATTGTGGATCTATGCTTTAAGGACTGTCGTTTACTTACTTAATAGGGTTTCTAGTAAAGCAGTCCGAAAGACTCTTTTTGAACTATGGATTGGTACGAAATCTAGTTTAAAGCACATGCATGTTTGATGTTGCTCGACAGAAGTTAGAATTTATAACCCACAAGAAAAGAAACTGGATTCAAGAACAATCAGTGGTTTCTTCATTGGTTATCCAGAAAAATCAAAAGGGTATAGATTTTATTGTCCAAATCACAGTGCAAGAATAGTTGAAACTGAAAATGCTAGGTTCATTGATAATGGTGAAGTTAATGAGAGTGAAGAACCACTTAAAGTGGAAATTAAAGAAGTTAGGGTGATGGTTCCTCTACCTTTTACTTCTTTTAAAAAAAGTTGTTCCTAAAGTTGTTGTACAACCTAACAATCAACAAGAACAACAAATTGATGCTCTTGTTAATCTCAATGAAGTGATAATTAATGAACGTGCAGTAGATGTACCACAAAAAGTAGCATTAAGAAAATTTCAAAGATAAAAGAGATATGTATTTCTTATGACTATTTGGTATATTTACATGAGTCAGAAATTGACTAGGAAATTGATAATGATCCTGTTTCATTTTCACAAGTTATTGAAAGTAATAATTCTAATAGATTGATAAAATGCTATGAAAGATGAGACATCTATGGGACAAAAATAAAGTATGAGACCTTGTTGAATTACCATAAGGTTGCAAAAGAGTTGGGTATAAATGGATCTTTAAGACCAAACGTGACTCATTAGAAACATCAAACGTCACAAGGCCGGACTTGTTGCAAAATAGTTCACTCAAAAAGATGGCATCGACTATAAAGAAACATTTTTACCTGTCTCTAGAAAAGATTTACTTAGAATTATAATGGTTTTAGTAGCTCATTATGACTTGGAGCTATGGATGTGAAAACAACCTCTCTAAATGGAAATTTGGAGGAAGAAGTTTATATGAATCAACTTGAGGGGTTTTCTTGTAAAAGAAAGGAACACATGTTGTGTAAACTTAACAAATCACTATTTGGAATTAAACAAGCTTCTCGAGAATGGTATCTTAAGTTTAATGAAACTATTGTAACTTTTGGATTTAAGGACAAAATTGTTGATCGGTGCATATATCTGAAGGCTAGTGTGTCATGCCCAGAGCCTACACCCAGGACATGGACGGCACCCAATGATCATTGCTGGCCTTGAGAGAAACCTTGGTCTGACTTACTTAAATCAGTGGAAACTTAACTTAATCATAAAAACTGAAAACATTCTCATAGGAAATACTTTTAAGTAACTATCTTGTCAAAAATGACGCTTTAGTCTCAAAACAATGTATATCTATAAATAAGGAGAGACAAAAACTAAAATGTCTAGCTAACTAACTGTCTATGAAGACTCTACTAATACTGAGATAAATATTGGGACAAATCCCACTATATTCTATAAAGGAAATACTGAAAGCAATAAATGAGTCCTCCGGAATGCAAGGAGGCTCACCACCGACTCTGGAGCTCAAACTGGATCGACGAAGTACTGCGTGCTGATCTTGCTTACCTGCATCTGCATTATAAGATGATGCAAGCCAACTGACATCAGTACATTGAATGTACGAGTATGCGAGTTGGAATGTTAAACACAACTATAAAGCTTGAAGGAGTAAGAATGAATTTACCTTGGCTCTACTCAACTCATGAAATAACAACTCAATATAAAGTAGTAAGGACACATGCGATATAAGGAAAACTTGAAAAAATCAGTGTAAACACTTAGTTCATTAAAGATAAACAATAATAAACTCAATGTTACTTATATATGAAAATAATTTAAGTTGTATGGGATATTCTCTAACCAACAACCATCACTATGAGACTAAGTGATTGTACAATGTCTTAGCTCATGTTGCAAGAGAACCGCTCTATACTTTGATATCGGTATAAAACATGAACTACTAAGTGGATCCACTAGGCTATGCTAAAAAGCACTAAGGAATCATCTAAAAAGTATGATCCTTTATCTCTCCATGTTGACTACAAGGTTTATGGAGACTTGAGTTAATATGAACTCGCATCACCACATTGGTGCTCAATACTATCCCCCAAAATACTTAGTTCATATGTTTTTAAAACAATTCTTCTCTAGTTTGAGGTAATTTGCTCAAACTTAGCTTTAAAAGCTCTCTTGAAACTCATAGTTTCCTTTTTACTAAAACTAGTCACAGGCTCTCTGGAAGTCTAGCTTCCATTCTTTCTCAAAATTTTGAAAACATTTTGTTTAAACTCTTAGGGACTACTTAGTTCCCTTATAACTCCTGAGAAGTGAACTCAACTTGTTACTCTTTGCTTAACTCGAAACTTAACTCTTAGGGAATACTTAGTTCCCTTATAGCTTTTGGGAATTGAACTTAAATCTTTACTCTTTGCTCAACTCATTGCTTGAACCTTAAAACAAATTTAAAATGTTTGTTAAGACTCTTGAATGCTTTAGGAACTTACTTTTATTTGCTTATTAACTTTTAGACTTGACTCTTAACTTCTTTGACTTTGATCTTAACTTCCCTTGAATCTGATTATGGATCAAAGGATCATGATCACATGTTTATGGATGATTTCATGATGTTTAGATGTACTTTAGAGTGTTGAAATCAACTCGGAATAATAGGTACATCACTTAGGAACTAGTACGAAAAGATGGGGGAGAAATGGGAACTCCACGTGACCCTAGCGCTCTGAGAGGCGCAGGGTGCCAGATCCTGACAGACAGACAATGTCCTGGGGAACTCTGGATGGTACGGCATACCAAATCTAATGGACAGAGTCTGTCCTGAGGCGCTCTGGCAGGCGCAGCGCCCAAGGGCCTGTCAAACAGGTTCTTCGAACTTTCTTCTTTGATTTTCAACTCTAAACCTCCCAAACTTCCATGGATCTTCCCCCAAACACTTAGTATAACTAATATACTTAATACCCAATAGTTTAGACTCGTAAAATAGTACAAAACACGAATCACAACCACTAACGGTACAGTACAACTCTACCAAAAAACGATTCAATAATTGTTCATCAAGAACTCCAACATTCATCATTTAATCAATACAAAACTTGCTGAATTAAACATGTTAGTGTGTGGGTGAACGAACCCAACACATAAAGATCTCACATACCTCGATAGGGATCACCCTCGACGAATTCCACTAACGAAACCTTGTGTTCTCGAAGAAATCATGGTCTTTCTCTTCTCTTCTCTTTTCTCTCAAACCCTAAATGTTGTAAACTTCTTTAAAACCGAATTGGGACTTGGTTTTACCCCTAATAAACCCTTAAAACAAATTAGGCAATACTAAGGTGCAAAGACTACTTTACCCTTCATAAAATCCAGATTGGACTTTTCTCGATCCAACAATTCAACTTTTGAAAGGCATATCTCCCTGATACGACATTCAAAATGTGCAAACTTGGTGCCGTTGGAAAGATCATCCCAAGGGATTTCCAAACATATAAAGAACTCAGCCTAGATCCTCTTGAGATGGGAGTTATAGTCGTTTGAATATGACCAAAACTCACTTTTAAAATTAGGAATTTTTCCAGATTTCCCTATTTATTTCCAAAAATGATTTTTCTCAGTTTCTTAGTTTATTCTTAGTTATTTCAAGTTACGAGATGTTACATAGTGGGAGTAAGTTTATTATGTTATTCTTGTACGTTGATGACATCTTGCTTGCTACTAATGATCTTGGTTTATTGCACGATATCAAGAGATATCTATCTAACAATTTTGAAATGAAAGATATGGGTGAGGCATCCAATGTGATTTGGATAGAAATATTTCGAAATAGATCATAAAGATTATTAGGTTTGTCTCAGAAAGCCTATATTAATAAAGTGTTAGTGAGATTTAGAATGGAAAAATGCTCATCAAGTCCTGTTCCAATTCAAAAAGGAGATAAATTTAGTCTTAATCAATGTGATGAATTGGAACATAAGCAAATGAATGATATTCCTTATGCATCAATAGTAGGGAGTCTAATGTATGCCCAAACATGTACGAGACTAGACATCAATTTCGTAGTTGGAATGTTGGGTCGTTATCAAAGTAATTCAGTAATGGATCACTAGAAAGCTGCGAAGAAAGTGTTGTGATACTTGCAAGGAACTAAAGATCATATGCTCACTTATAGAAGATCTGATAATCTTGATGTGATTAGATATTCATATTGAAATTTTGTTGGTTGTGTGGATATAAGAAAATCCACATTCTGATGTTTGTTTCAGTTAGCTGGAGGAGCGATATCATGGAAGAGTGTGAAGCAGTCTGTTATAGTTGCATCCACAATGGAATATGAGTTTGTTGCATGCTTTGAGGCCACAATTCAAGCTAATTGATTGTGGAACTTTATTTCAAGACTTGGACTAGTCGACAGTATTTCCAAGCCGCTGAAAATTTATTGTGATAATATTGCATCATTCTTCTTCTCTAAAAATGATAAGTATTCTAAGGGTGTCAAGCATATGGAATTGAAATAATTTTCAGTTAAGGAAGAAGTCCAGAAATATAAAGTGACAATTGAACATATTAGCACCAAACTTATGATTATTGATCCTTTAACAAAAGGATTACCACACAAAAAATTTGTTGAGCATGTTGAAACAATGGGTCTTATAGATACAATGAATGACTTTTTGTAAATTTTTTTTTTTGTTTATGCAATTGACACTTTGAGCTCAACTATATATATGTTTCTGTTACTACCTGTTTTCTCTTGTATACGTTATATTGAGAATGATGATGACATGTTTTGTTTAAGATAAAGATATTCTAAGCATTATTTTGGACTCATTATGTATTTGAAAGGTTGTGTTAGGCAATAGAATAATATTGTAGTGCATGAAAGGGACTATGCCAAATAAAGTGGTGTACAACCGGATGACTCATATTAGTTAATTTACTTAATAACGACGAACTGGATTTAACATTGTGCACATAACGATTAATATGCATATTAAACCATTAAGTTAAAGGTCGTTCCCCAAGTGGGAGAATGTAAATTTTTATGGCCCACTAATTATATTTGGTTTAATAATTAATATAAGTTAAATCCTAAATATGTGTGGAGAAGTGGGGAAGTTACTTATATGTGTGGAGAAGTGGAGAAGTGGAGAAGTTACTTAGTAGCTTCTAACTACACATTAAATCTTTCACTACCCATTAACTTCTGTAACAACACATTCAGTCGTTTTGAGCGCTAGAACTTTTTCTTTGATAAAATACTTTCCGATAGATTTTAAATGGGTGTTTTGGATTATTCGTAACTATAATTAAAAAACTAGTGGGGTAGTTTTAATAATTTATTTAGTTAGAAATTAAAGGAAATAAAAATAAAATTAATAGTGGATCACTTTTACCATGTATAGTTGGTCTTATATAATAATTGGAGAGTTAATATTCTGGAGAAGGAATAAGGGTTGAGGCGAGTAAAACGGTGATTGCATCAGGTAAGTTTTCACAACCTCTGTGTGCGTACATATGTGGGATTTGATAAATATATTAAGTCGTCATATTATGTATATTGTTGTTATACACAAAGAATGATTTATTATAGTTGAAGTTTAGGGTTCTTAAAAGGCTAAACGACAATTTTTACTTTGATAGGCCTTGCAAATTGGATGATTTTGGAACAAAGTTTTGGATGGGTAATTAATAGGTAATGATGACTACTGGGGGAATGATAATTGGCAGCATATGATAGATTTAAAGGTTAGGATATATGGTTGTTCGTGTTCCTGGTGGTAACGTGATTGTGCTTATTTAATTGTATTATATTATAGTATTATGATTATGCCTATTGCTATTAATATTCCTTCATTATATAGCAATAGGCATAATCATAATGCTATAATATAATACAATTAAATAAGCACAATCACGTTACCACCAGGAACACGAACAACCATATATCCTAACCTTTAAATCTATCATATGCTGTCAATTATCATTTCCCAAATAGTCATCATTACCTATTAATTACCCATCCAAAACTTTGTTCCAAAATCATCCAATTTGCAAGGCCTATCAAAGTAAAAATTGTCGTTTAGCCTTTTAAGAACCCTAAACTTCAACTATAATAAATCATTCTTTGTGTATAACAACAATATACATAATATGACGACTTAATATATTTATCAAATCCCAAATATGTACGCAGACAGAGGTTGTGAAAACTTACCTGATGCAATCACTGTTTTAGTCGCCTCAACCCTTATTCCTTCTCCAGAATATTAACTCTCCAATTATTATATAAGACCAACTATACATGGTAAAAGTGACCCACTATTAATTTTATTTTTATTTCCTTTAATCTCTAACTAAATAAATTATTAAAACTACCCCACTAGTTTCTTAATTATAGTTACGAATAGTCCAAAACACCCATTTAAAATCTATCGAAAAGTATTTTATCAAAAAAAAAGTTCTAGCGCTCAAAATGACTGAATGGGTTGTTAAAATAGATGCGAATTTACCCATCGTTCGTCCTCGAACGATCAAAAGAAAGGCGATGGCAAGAAAAGGTACCTGAATCGGTAAAAAGTTGGGGATATCTTTCATGCATATCAGTCTCACTCTCCCAAGTGGACTCTTCAACTGGCCTATTCTTCCACTGAACCTTGATAGATGCAATTTCCTTTGACCTCAACTTGCGGACCTCCCTATCTAGAATAGCTACAGGCTCTTCCTCATAAGACAGATTTTCATCAAGCAGAATTGAATCCCAATGAATAATGTAGTTTCCATCACCATGGTATTTTTTTAGCATAGACACATGAAATACTGGGTGCACTCCTGACAACCCTGGAGGCAAGGCCAATTCATAAGCTACCTCTCCTACGCGCTTGAGAACTTCAAATGGACCAATATATCTCGAACTATGCTTACCACGCTTACCAAACCGCATCACACCTTTCATGGGTGAAACCTTCAAGAAGACTTTATCACCCTCCATAAACTCCAAGTCCCTAACCTTCCGATCTGTATACTCCTTCTGCCTGCTTTGAGCTTCTAAAAGCTTCTCTTGAAACTCAAGACCTTGTTGAATACTACACCGATTCTTGCCTTGCCAGTGGAAGGTAAGAATTTTATTATTTATTGTGATGCATCTTATTCTGGTTTGGGTGCATTGCTAATGAAGGAGAGGAATGTAATTTCTTATGCTTCTAGGCAATTGAAAGTACATGAACGTAACTATCCGACCCATGATTTGGAGTTGGCTGTAGTTGTATTTGCATTGAAGCAGTGGAGGCATTATCTATATGGGGTCAAGTGTGAAGTTTAAACAGATCATCATAGCTTACAATATGTGTTTACTCAGTACATGTTGCCCCGTACTGAGACCTACTTGTGTTTTTCTTTTTTTTCCTTTTATGGAGTGCAGCAAGTGAACCACGACTTTGACTTGCCCTCAGCTCTAGTCAATCTCCAGCATATCAGGTTCCAGGGTGAGCTATTCATTTAAGCTCGTACTGGATTCTCTCGGTCATGACATGATATCTTATGTTTTCGGAAACATACCATTTTATTCTTTTATTTGGTGTATTTGATACTCTTAGACTTAGTATTTAGAGATTAGATGTCCTTGATATGATGACTTTCAGATTTTGGGGATAGTATGTAGACCTTAAAGGTTTAGTTTCTTGGTTACTTTAATAAGTTTTGGAGCTTCCACATTATTGTTGGTATTCTAGTCAAATTATTGGTATATGTTTAGGTTTGAATTCCTTGGTTCGCCCACTTAGGAGGTTAAGTGTGGGTGCCACTCATGACTCAATTTGGAACGTGACATTTTCCAAGAAAGACTTTTATTTATATCTAGGCTAAATTAAACATATAATGACTAAATTATTTAATAATAATATTTTAATTATTATTTAAATTGTTAGTTATTTTATTATAAAGACACTGAAGGAATCATGCCACGCCCCGAGCCTACACCCTGGGCCGGACAGGCACTCGAAGACCATTGATGGCCCTCAAGCGAACTCTTGGACTGACTACTTATATCAGCGAAAGACAAACCTCAACTTTGACATGAGTAAAACATAATAAAAGGAAAATATGTCATGCCATAACTTTGGACAAAATGGCACTTGAGTCTTAATAACTGAAAACAACTCCAAACTAAAATACTATAATCTATGAAGCCTTTAAACTCTCTAGAGAGGGACAGACCCTACAACATCCTAAAAGCTAAGCTAATATAGAAATGAAAAAGGATGTCCTCCAGGATGCAAAGAGGCTCACCATAAACTCTGAAGCTCAATCTGGATCAATGAAGCATCGCGTGCTGATCCTGATTACCTGCGTCTGCATCATAAAATGATGCAGGACAACTGGCATCAGTACATTGAATGTACGAGTATGCGAGTTGGAAAGCTATATAAAACATAGGATTGAAGGGGAATAAGAATGAATACTTACCTTGGCTCTGTTCAACTCATGATCTACTAACTCTTTATTCAATATACGCAGTTAAAATAAATGCAATATAAAAAAATGCTGACTGAAAACATGCTTAAACCTTTGAGTATATATATAAAAGTACACAATAATGTCTGAGATGTATATAAAATACAATATTAATGTATATGAAAATACAATGTCTGATGTATAGAAAAATACATTTACCTGAGGGAGATTCACTAACCAAAAATCATCACTTAAGAGCTACAGTGATGATACAGCGTCCTACCGTACGCTGTCAGCGCATCCTATACTCAGCCAAAGGTATAGGACCTAAACTGCCTAATGGATCCACTAGTAAACTGTGAAAAGGAATCATCTAAAAAATATCATCCTTTTCTACCCATGGTGGCTAACACGATTTATGGGGGCTGTGAGTTATCTGAATTCTCCCCCATATTGGTGCTCAATACTACTCCCAAAAATATCCTGGCTCCTATCTTTAAAAACATACTGTTTTGGGTATGAGATTAGTGCTCAAAACTTAGCTTTTAAAAATTCTCTCAGAAATCATAGTTTCCTCTCTCTTCTATTAAACTAGTCATAGGCTCTGTGGAAGTCTAGCTTCCCTTCCTTCTCAAAAGTTTGAAAAAAAAAACCATTTTTGTTTAAATCCATAGGGACTACTTAGTTACCTTAAACTCTTGAGAAGTGAACTCAACTTGCTACTCTTTGCTTACTTGAAACTTTAACTCTTAAGGAATACTTAGTTCCCTTATAGCTTTTGAGAAATAAACTCAACTCTTTACTCTTAGGGAATACTTAGTTCCTCATTTTTCATCTTTAAAACTTCCCAAAGTCCCATGGATTCCACCCCAAGCACATAGTGTCCTTAATTAACTTATTACCCAATGATTCAGACCCAAAACCAGTCTTAAACATGGATAACAACTAACAGTGATCAACAACAATTCAATCAACAAGAACTTCAAACGTTTCATCAAAAGTTTCAAGATTTTCTTTCAATTTAACTTCAATTATTGTAATGAATCAAGTTGTAGGGTGGGTGAAAGAAACCATAACCAAATGATCTCACATACCATGTCAGGAATCACCCCCGACGAAATCCACGAAGCGAAATCTTAGTGTTCTTGCATTTTCTTCTTCCTTCTCCTCTTTTCTCCTTTCTTTCAAAGCCCTAGTCTATTTTTCTAAGTGCGTAAACTGAATCGGATCAGTTTAGACCCCAAATATTACTCCAAAATGAAATAATTAATTGACTTAAGGAAAACACCAAAACACCCTTACTAAATTTGGTTTTAGAACTTTCACTGCTCAACTGCCAATCTTCCGAAGGTCATATCTAACTCATACGACCTCATAAATTCACAAACATGGCGTTGTTGGAAAGATCTTCGAACAATATGTCCATCCATTTAAAGAACTCACTCAAAATGCTCCTGATCTGAAAGTTATGGCCGTTTGAAAATGGC
This sequence comes from Solanum sitiens, assembly GCA_016801875.1. Lineage (NCBI taxonomy): Eukaryota > Viridiplantae > Streptophyta > Magnoliopsida > Solanales > Solanaceae > Solanum > Solanum sitiens. Next base: position 422,816 of record JABWTJ010000543.1, on the reverse strand, counting down.
CAAAACTTTCTTTTGAAATCTGGAAATTTTCCAGATTTCCTTACTTATTTCCAAATTTGATCTTTCTTGTTTTTCTTAGCTTAACCTTAGTTTATCTAGAATCCGAGATGTTACAATATCTCTCCCTTGGTAACATTCATCCTCGAATGAGAGTTCTTTCTCTAAGCTAACGATAGTAATATCATTTCAGCACTCAACCACAAAAGCAAGTAATAACATGCTTATACATAATCTTATAAACTGGTAAGAAAAGAGTTTAGTACCTTGATATTCATTCTCTCCAGATTCGAAGAGATGTGGATATCTCTTATTCATATCCTCATTAGTTTCCCAAGTCGCTTCTTCAACAAATTGATTTCTCCAAAGGACATTGACCGAAGCAAATTCCTTTGTCCTCCATTTGCGAACCTGACGATCCAAAATATGAAACGGAACCTCTTCATAGGACAGGTTATCCTTAATCCCAACATTCTTTGTTGGTAATATAAATAAAGGGTCACCTAGGCACTTCTTCAACATAGAAATATGAAATATCGGATGAACCGCTTCTAACTCTTGGGGTAGCTCCAACTCATAAGCCACATTGCCCACTCTTTTGGAGATTCTATAAGGTCCAATATACCGGGGACTAAGTTTCCCCTTCTTACCAAACCTCATAACTCCTTTCATAGGTGACACCTTAAGATACACCCAATCATCTACCTCAAACTCTAATGGTCTTCTTCTAACATCTGTGTAGGACATTTGGCGACTTTGTGTTGTCTTCAACCTTTCCTGAATCACTTTCACCTTCTCCATAGCATGGTGAATTAAATCTAGTCCTATCAACCCTGCTTCGCCAACTCCGAACCACCCAATAGGAGATTTGCATCTTCTTCCATAAAGATCTTCATATGGAGCCATTTGGATGCTCGAATGATAACTATTGTTGTAAGAGAACTCAATGAGAGGTAGGTGATCATCCCAATTTCCCTTGAAGTCGATCACACAAGCTCTCAAGATATCTTTTAAGGTCTGGATGGTGCATTCTACTTGTCCTGATGATGAAAAGCAGTGCTCAAATTCACCTTGGAACCTAAACCTTTCTGGAAAGATTTCCATAATTGTGCGGTAAATTGCGCACCTTTATCTGAAATAATGGAGATCGGAACTCCATGAAGTCTTACCACTTCCCGAAGGTACAACTTAGCATAATCCTCAACCGAATAGGTAGTCTTGACCGGCAAGAAATGGGCTGACTTTGTCATTCTATTGACAATTACCCAAATGGAATAATGTTGCCTTCGCGATCTTAGCAAGCCTGTGATGAAGTCCATATTAATCATCTCCCACTTCCACTATGGAAGTTCTATATTCTGAGTTAAACCTCCTGGTCTTTAGTGCTCCACCTTCACTTGCTGATAATTTGAACATTTGAAAACAAATTCAGCAATGTCCTTCTTCATGCCTTCCACCAATATACCTCTCTCAAATCACGGTACATTTTGGTGGAACCCGGATGAGTGGAATACCTGGAGCTATGAGCCTCCTCCAAAATTCTCTCTTGAAGTCCATCCACATTAGGTACACATAATCTGCCTTGGTATTTCAGCACACCATCTCCCTCTTGTTCAAAACCCAATACTCTTTGGCTATGAACAATTGCCTTCAAATCAAGTAGAATAGGGTCTTGGTCTTGCTTCTCTTTCACTTCTGACACCAAGGATGATTCAGCCCCATTGGTTACCACTATGCCTCCTTCTATTGAGTCCATAAGTCTGACTCCCAAATGTGTAAGTTTGTGAACATCTTTTGCTAAATCCATCTTTTCTTCTTTGACATGGGAAGTACTTCCCATGGACAACCTGCTTAAGGCATCAGCACCCACATTAGCCTTACCTAGGTAGTAAAGAATACTCATGTCATAATCCTTGAGTAATTCCAACCACCTTCTCTGTCTGAGGTTGAGCTCTTTCTGAGTGAACACATATTGGAGGCTCTTGTGATTAGTGAATATATCCACATGAACACCATACAAGTAGTGACGCCATATCTTCAAACCAAACACTACATCAGCCAATTCTAAGTCGTGAGTTGGATAATTCTTCTCATGAACCTTCAACTGTCTGGAAGCATAATCTATGACCTTGACATTCTACATTAACACACAGCCCAAGCCAACTCTTGATGTGTCACAATAAACCACAAAGCCTTGAGTATCCTCTGTTAAGGTCAAAACCGGAGCGGTAGTCAATCTTCTTTTCAACTCCTGAAAGCTTTTCTCACAAGCTTCAGACCACTCAAACTTGAGTATTCTGAGTTAACTTGGTCAAAGGAGAAGAGATAGATGAGAATCCTTCAACAAATATCTTGTAATACCCAGCTAAACTCAAGAAACTCCTTATATCTGTCAGAGATATGGGTCTAGGCCAACTCTAAAATGCTTCTATCTTCTGAGTGTCAACTTCAATACCTTTACCAGAAACAATGTGCCCTAAGAACACCACAGACTTAAGCCAAAACTCGCACTTGGAGAACTTGGCATACAACTTCTTATCTCTCAAAGTCTGAAGAACAACTCTTGACTAGCATGATCTTCTTCATTCATTGAATAAATCAGTATGTCATCAATGAAAACGATGAAAAATAGATCAAAATAAGGTTTGAAGACTTTATTCATAAGATCCATGAATGTTGCAGGTGCATTAGTCAAACCAAAGGACATAACCAGAAATTCATAATGTTCATACCTTGTTTTAAAAGTTGTCTTGGGAATATCATATTCCCTAACTCTCAACTGATGATAGCCTGATCTGAGGTCAATCTTGGAAAAGTAAAAAGCACTCTGAAGTTGATCGAAGAGATCATCTATCTTTGGAAGAGGATATTTGTTCTTGATAGTCACCTTATTCAATTAGAGGTAGTCTATACACATCCTAAGGGACCCATCCTTCTTCCTAACAAACAAGATCGGAGCGCCCCAAGGTTAGACACTTGGCCCAATAAATCCTTTAGTTAACAGATCTTTCAACTGCTCTTTTAGATCTTTTAAATCTGCTGGTGCCATTCTGTATGGCGGGATGGAGATAGGACGAGTATCTGTGATGACATCTATATCGAAGTTTGTCTCTCTTCGGGAGGGACTCCGGGTAGATCATGAGGAAAGACTTCTGGAAACTCACTGACTATAGGAACTGACTGAAGGGGAGGTACCTCAACACTTGAGTCATTAACCCTGACTAAGTGATAGATACACCCTTTAGAAACTAACTTCCTCGCCTTAAGGTACGAAATGAAGCGACCCTTAGGCACTGCTGAACTACTAGCCCACTCTATGACTGGTTCATTAGGAATCTGAAACTTAACAACTCGAGTTCTGCAATCTATTGATGCATAACAGGCATGGAGCCGGTCCATACCTAGAATGATATCAAAATCTACCATGTCTAACTCTGTTAAATCAGTCATGGTACTCTTATGACTGACTAAAATAGGACAATCACGATAGACTCTTTCTGCTAGAATGGATTCATCAACATGTGTGGAGACACTGAATGGTTCGCTAAGTTGCTTAGGAGAAATCTCACAGTTCATAGCAACATAAGGAGTTACAAAAGATAAATTAGCTCCTGGGTCTAATAATGCTTAAGCAGTAAAGTCAAAGACTCAAATCATACCAGTGGCAACATCTGCCGAATTCTCTTGCTAATGGCGATTATTAAGATCATACAACCGGTTTGTTTCTCTGCCTGTACCAGAAGTATCTCCCTTAGGTGTATCCCTGTTTGGTGGAGCAACTGATAAAGATTGAGATTTATTGCCCGGATTTCCACCGCCTTGCTTGTCCTTGGGGCACTCTCTCATAAAGTTACCCTCTTGACCATACTTGAAACAACCCGTGAAGCCTTTGCGACAGATGCTATAGTGATTCCTACCATACTTGGCGCAGGCAGGAGGCTTGGTACCTTCTTGCGCTACACTACCTTGAAACTGAGTCGACCTAGCCTTGAAATGCTGCGAATTCTGGCCACTATACTCACTTCGGTTTCTGTGTGAAAGTGCACTAGCAGATGATGGTGCATGCCCCTTTGACTTTTGTAATTGTGGTCGACTCGAACCACCTTTCTGTTGGCGAGACTCATTCCCAATATTTTCCTTCTTGTTTTGGTACTCTTCTCTATCCTTCACCTTCTCTTCTTCAACTTGTTGAACGTATACCATCATCCTGGATATATCCATGTCACCTTCCTTACTTGAAGCACGACCCAACCCTGCAACAAATAGACTCATTCTACTCCTCATGTCTTTCACCATCTCCGGAGCATAGCGACATAGCTAGGTGAACTTCAACCCATATTCATGAACACTCATGGAGTCCTGTTTCAGAGTAAGGAACTCCCTCACCTTGGCTTTCTTCAGTCACTAGGAAAGAACCTCCCCAAGAAGTCTTCCTCGAATCAATCCCAACTTGTATGTGGTACATCCTCAGCCCTACCATCCTTCCATTGATCGAACCATATTCTGGCCACACCATTCAGATGGTAAGCAGCCAATTCAACCCTCTCAGCATCGACCACATGCATCACCTCATACACATTTTTCAACTCTTCTATGAAGTTCTTCGGATTTTCAGTAGGGTTTAATCCGATGAAACTAGGAGGGTTCATTCTCAAAAACTCACGAACTCTCGAGGTATCAGCTCTTTCGCTCCTTCTTGTCAAGCTGCTCTCTGTTGCCCAACCTGATTGGTCACAATATGACTTAGCATTCGGATAGCTTCTCGGAATTCAGCATTGGTAACCTCTCCTTGGGGTTGCACCTCTAGTGCATTTGGAACCTCTTGTTCCTCAACATTCCTTCGTGGTCAACCTCTGAATTCACTTCTTGGAGGCATGATTAATCTGAAAAAAATTACGTGTAAGCACGAATTAGAGAGAGACTTTAGAGACAAACTCTTTGCACGAAAGGAACATGAAAGAAGGGAAACATTCCTAAATGTTGTAGCCTCCTAATCATATTTGTGGCACGCTTCACACCGATGACTAAGACTCTACAGACACGGCTTCATACACTCCCTAGGACTCTTTAACTCTGTGCTCTTATACCAAGTTTGCATGCTTCGAGCCTACACCCTGGGCGGGACTGGCACTCGAAGACCATTAATGGCCCTCAAGCGAACTCCTGTCCTGGCTACTTATATCAGCGGCAGACAAACCTCAACTTTGACATGAGTAAAACATAATAAAAGGAAAATACGTCATGTCATAACTTTGGCCAAAATGGCACTTGAGTTTTAATAACTGAAAACAACTCCAAACTAAAATACTATAATCTATGAAGCCTTTAAACTGTGTAGAGAGGGATGTTGGGACGGACCCTAGAACATCTTACAAGCTAAGCTAATATTGAAATGAAAAAGGATGTCCTCCAGGATGCAAGGAGGCTCACCACAAACTCTGAAGCTCAATTTGGATCAATGAAGCATCGCGTGCTGATCCTGGTTACCTGCGTCTGCATCATAATGCAGGACAACTGGCTTCAGTACATTGAATGTACGAGTATGTGAGTTGGAAAGCTATACAAAACATAGGCTTGAATGGGAGTAAGAATGAATACTTACCTTGGCTCTGTTCAACTCATGATCTACTAACTCTTTATTCAATATACGCAATTAAAATAAATGCAATATAAAGAATTGCTGATTGAGAACATGCTTAAACCTTTGAGTATATATATACAAGTACACAATAATGTCTGAGATGTATATAAAATACAATACTGATGTATATGAAAATACAGTTCTGTTGTATATAAAAATACAATGACTGATGTATATAAAAATACATTTACCTGAGGGAGATTCACTAACCGACAACCATCACTTAAGAGTTACAGTGATGATACAGCGGCCTACTGTCTGCCAGCGCATCCTATACCCGGCCAAAGGTATAGGACTTGAACTACCAATGGATCCACTAGTAAACTGTGAAAAGGAATCATCTAAAAAGTATGATCTTTTTCTACCCATGTTGGCTAACACGGTTTATGAGGGCTGTGAGTTATCTGAATTCTCCCCCATATCGGTGCTCAATACTACTCCCAAAAATATCCTAGCTCTTATCTTTAAAAACATACTGATTTTGGGGTTTGATATTAGTGCTCAAAACTTAGCTTTTAAAAAGTTCTCTTGGAAATCAGAGTTTGCTCTCTCTTCTATTAAACTAGTCGTAGGCTCTGTGGAAGTCTAGCTTCCCTTCCTTCTCAAAAGTTTGAAAAATAAAACATTTTTGTTTAAATCCATAGGGGCTACTTAGTTACCTTAAAATCTTGAGAAGTGAACTCAACTTGCTACTATTTGCTTACTTGAAACTTTAACTCTAAGGGAATACTTAGTTCCCTTATAACTTTTGAGAAATGAACTCAACTCTTTATTCCTTCCTTCCTTGAACTTTAAGTCTTTAAAACAAAGTGAAAACATTTGTGAAAGACTTTAGAAAACTTATAACTTTACTTTGACTCGCTTCTTAACTTTTAAACTTGGCTCTTAACTTCTTTGACTTTGATCTTAGCTTTCCTTGAATTGAAATATGGATTCAAGGATCATGATCTCATATTTATGGATGATTTCATGATGTTTAGATGTACTCTCTAGAGTATTGGAATCAACTAGGAAAGAAGGGTACATCACTTAAGAACTAGTACGAAAAGATAGGGAAAGAACGGGGTCTCCAGGGGGTCCTTGCGCTCTGAGAGGCGCGGAGTACCATAGCCTGACGGACAAAGTCTTTCCTCAGGCACTCTGAGAGGTGCGGCGTGCCATATCCTGACGAACAAACTCTGTTCTGAGAGGCTTTGGAGGCGCGGCGCCCCAGCATCCCCTAACGGGTTTTCCAACTTTCTTCCTCGTTTTTCATATCTAAACCTTCCCAAACTCCCATGGATTCCACCCCAAGCACATAGGATCCTTAATTAACTTATTACCCAATGATTTAGACCCAAAACCAGTCCTAAACATGGATTACAACTAATAGCGATCAACAACAATTCAATCAACAAGAACTTCAAACGTTTCATCAAAAGTTTCAAGATTTTATTTCAATTTAACTTTAATTATTGTAATGAATCAAGTTGGAGGGTGGGTGAAAGAATCCATCACCAAATGATCTCACATACCTTGTTAGGTATCACCCCCGACGAAATCCACGAAGCAAAATCTTGGTGTTCTTGCATTTTTTTCTTCCTTCTCTTCTTTTCTCCTTTCTTTCAAAGCCCTAGTCTATTTTTCTAAGTGCGTTAACTGAATGAGATCAGTTTAGACCCCAACATATTAATCCAAAACGAAATAATTAATTGACTTAAGGAAAAGATCAAAACACCTTTACTAAATCCGATTTTGGAACTTTTACTTCTCAACTTCTCATTTTTCGAAGGTCATATCTCACTCATACCACCTCGGAAATTCACAAACTTAGCGTCCTTGGAAAGATCTTCCAAGGAGATTTCCATCCATATAAAGAACTCACTCAAAATCCTCCTGAGCAGGAAGTTATGGCTATTTGAAAATGGCTAAAACTCACTTTTGATATCTGAAATTTTTTCAGATTTTCTTACTTATTTTCGAATTTGATCTTTCTTATTTTTATTAGCTTAACCTTAGTTTATCTAGAATCTGAGATGTTACAAATCATTATATTTATTTTGATAGTATTTGACCTTTCAATTTTCATGTGACTTTACATGTTTTCGTAATTTTTGTCCTATAAATTTAACTTTCCAAAAAAAACTTTTATCTACTACTCCTACAATTTTTGTGTAGGAGCTCTAAACATGTGAAATAATGTCACAATTTGTGGTGAAAGTTGTGAGATCTCGTTATATAGCCATGAGAATAGACACAAATCCAACTACTAAAGCATCACAATTTAATGTGTTAATTTTATACTTATTTGTAGTAATTAGAATTATAATAAGACTTTGTTTTTAATATCTCTTTATATAGTTGAATTATTGTGTTTTTATCAACTTACTTTAATATTTTTATTTTGTATGCTCAAACGTTCAGTTTTCATTATAGAAACAAAAACAAACAATGCCTAATTATCTTGCTCATGTCTTTCTTCTTCTTCTTTTTTGTTCTTTGTACTTATAATTTTACATTTAATGATTTACATTAACTTTCATCTTTAAGAATGAATGTGATAAAATGTTTACTCTTTTTTTTTAAAAAAAGAGCAAGGTGAAACATATGACATTAGATTAATTGTGGATAAGTTATGTATGAAGAGAAAATTAAATTTCATATAAAAATAGTAGTTATGTTCATAAATATCCTGATTTCAAAATATCAATAATAAGAATTTTTACACCTTAGTTTTTAAGTGTTTATATCTAACTAATTAGTTTAAAGTGCTTGTGGATTAAAATTTACTATAATATTTTGAACACATTCATTATAATTATCAGGAAATTTAAAAGGCAAAGTAGAAAAATAAAAAATTTAATCTTATACCATTTTTGGCATAAAAAGTAAACAATCTTCTCTCAAGTCTTTAATTGAAGAAACATTAATATTACACCACGATTTGCAGATGATTAATCTCATGCAATCTTTTGATCTTCTAACATTATTCTACCAACAAAAATGAACTTTTAACACTATGAGAAATAAAAGTCTTTTCCTTTTTGCTTTACAAGCTTATTTTTTGACCTATAAATATAGTTTATTTAATTAACTTCTTATATTATTATGTCGGTGCATTCACTTGGAGGTCATGAAAACGAAGTGTCACAATTAGTAGTAAGAAAAGTAAGAAACCTCAATTAGACATATTTTATGATAAAGAATTCAAATCATATTTTTTTTAATAGTATTTATCTTTTTTAAGAAATAATATACTCACTAATACAGTTTACGCGCAAAGCACGTTTCCAGAAACTAGTAGATAGTAAAGATAGGAACGTTTTAAGTTATATAAGGGAATATGTAAATTCAAGAATTAGATAAGTGCAAATAACTAAAGGGATTTAAATGTCATGACTTAGAAATTAAATTGCAGCTTAATAATAATAATAATAATAATAATAATAATAATAATAATAATAATACTAATAATAATAATATTTAATTTAATTTAATATATATATTAATGATATTATTGTAGTAACTCAACTTTATAAGGTTGTTCTGGTATTTCAACTTTTAACTTTTTTTGTTCTCACTTTAAAGTTTAAATAATTATATATATGTGTGTAAACTCATAAAGATCGACCAAGTCTAATAGTAAGTTTAGTTGTTTACCCCCTTTCCTCTTAAAGATTAATTTAGGTTTAGATAATAATAATAACAATAATAATAATAATAATAATAATAATAATAATAAATAATTTAATATATATTAATGATACTATTGCAGTAACTCAACTTTATAAGTGTTGTAATTAATGCATTCACTTCACACCTTGATGTTTAGTATTTCAATATTGTCTCTTAGTTTCTCAAGAAGTCTTTTAGGATTTTGTAATACATGTATCTAGTAATTTGTGATACATGCATCTAGTTAATTGTGCAAGACTTTTTGTTTTCTATTTTGAGTAGTATAAATATGATGTAGTTGATGATTGTAATCATCTCAAGTGGTCTTGAGTAGCCTATATAAAACTTGAGCATTCTCTAAAGATAGTATTCTCCTTAGATATTTCCTATAAATTGGTATCAGAGCAGGTTTTCGTTCTTAATCTGGGTTTAGCTGAAGAAAAAATATGGCATCCAAAACAAATGAAGGTGTTAGTTCTTCAATTGTTCTTACTCCATTTTTTGATGGAACGAATTTTGAATACTGAAAGATAAGAATGAGAACACATCTAAAAGCTGAAGGTCTGTAGACTATTGTTGTAAATGGCTATGAAGAGCCAAAAAACGATGGTGAACTTTTAGTAGCAGAGATGAAAAATCTTGAGGCTAAGTACCGTCAAGATACAAAAGCCTTGAGCAAAATCCAAATGGGGGTCACAAGAGCATATTTTGAAAAAATTGCTACTTGTGAGACTACAAAGCAAGCTTGAGAGTTTTTGAAAATTGAAGTGTATGGTGACGAAAAGGTACGCACTATAAATCTTCAAACTCTTAGAAGAGAGTTTCAAAATTTGAAGATGATAGAATCTGAAAAAATAGATGAATATTGCACAAGAATCATGAATATTATTAATGAAATGAGAAATCATGGTGATACAATTTCTGACCAACAAGTTGTGGAAAAGATTCTAATTAGTGTCACAGAAAAGTATGAGTACATTGTTGTTATCACTGAGGAGACAAAAAATCTTTCTAAATTTTCTATCAAAGAGTTAGTCGGATTATTTCGTGTACACGAGAAGCAAAGATTTTTTCGTGAAGATCAACCCAAAGAGACGGCTTTTCGGTCCAGAACAAATGAGAATTCTGAAAAAATCAACAGAAGAAGAATTATAAGCCAAAAAAGAAGCAGGATCATGATGGTTCTTCCAAAAAGGTTGAAGAAAAAGGTGAGAAAAACTCTAGTCTTTTTGTAAAGTTTGCAAAAAGACTAATCACAATGCAGAAAAATGTTGACACAAAGGCAAGACCCAAAAATTTTGGCCATATTGAGAAGGATTGTTGGCACAAGAAACAGGAGCAAGCAATTTTTTGTGAAAAACAGGAGGTAGAAAGGGAAGAAAACCTTTTTTTTGCTTCTCAATGTGATGTTTCATCAAAAAACAATGAATGATATGTTGATAGTGGTTGTAGCAATCACATGATCGGAGATGAAAGAGTTTTCCTCTCAATTAATAATAGCATCACTATTAAAGTGAGAATGGGAAATGGAATCTTAGTTGATGCAAAAAGTAAAGGTACAATTTCAATCAACATAAAAGAGAGTGGTAAGTAAATTCATGATATGTTTTATGTTCCTAATTTGGAAGAAAACTTTCTTAGTGTTGGTCAGCTCATGGAAAATGGTTATTCTCTTGTGTTTAGAGATAATTATTGCAGAATTTATGATAAAATTGATCCAAATCAAGTCATTCTTGAAGTAGAGATGATAAAAAGAAAATTTTCTTTACAATGCATTCAAAAATGAAGTTGTAGATGATTCATGGCTTTGGCACGAAAGATTTATCACTTGAATTTTCATGGACGTTTGAAGCTTCTCAAGCAAAAAAACACGGTGCAAGGCCTTCCTGAGATACATACTGAGGTGGATCCATGTGAAAGTTGTATAATGGGAAAGCAACATAGGAAGTCTTTTTCAAAATGGGTGTCTTGGAGAGCAAGTGTACTTTTGGAACTAATCCATACCAATATTTGCGGACCAATGAAGACTCCATCTCTTGGAAGTCAAAGGTATTTTCTAATCTTTATTGATGATTTCTCAAGAATGACTTGGGTTTATTTCTTGAAAAAAAATTCAAAAGCATTTGCTACATTCAAGAAATTTAAAGCCCTTGTTGAGAAGCAAAAAGGTTGCAGCATCAAAACCTTCGTTGTGATAGAGGAGGTGAATACACAAGTCGAGAATTTGAAAAATATTGCAAAAATGAAGGCATTCAGAAGCAACTTACAGTAGGGTATACTCCTCAATAAAATGGTGTATCTGGAATGAAAAAATAGAACAATTGTTGATATGGCCAGAACTATGATGAATGAGAAAGGGTTGCCAAAGCAGAAGCAGTGCATACAGCAGCGTGCATCCTTAACAGGTGCCCGATAAAGGCACTAAAGGACAAGACAACTGTTGAAGCTTGGAGTGGAATGAAACCTTCTATAAGTCATTTAAAAAATTTTGGATGTATTTGTTATGCTCATGTACCTGCTGAGAAAAGAACAAAATTGGATTAAAAAGTCAAAAATGTATATTTCTTGGTTATAGTGATGTGACAAAAGGATATAGGCTTCTCGATATCAAAACTAACAAACTTGTTGTTAGTAGAGATGTCATTTTTGATGAAAAAATAACATGGAATTGGAAGAATAAAAAGATAGAGAATAATGCTATCATATCTTCAAATCAAGAAGAGGATGAGAAAGAGGAAGATGTCCCTCAAGGGGGAGAAATCTCAGATTCAGATGATGAAGAACCGCCTCCAAGAGGAACAAAAATGTTGAGTGACATTTATCAGAGATGTAACTTTGCCGGTGTTGAGCCAGAAAATTATGAAGAAGCAATAAAATATGATGTTTGGAAGAAAGCCATGGAAGAAGAAATTCGAATGATTGAAAAGAATAATACTTGGGAGCTTGTGAGTATAGCCAAAGAAAGAGAAAATGTAAATCTAAAATGGATTTGTAAAACCAAACTCAAACAAAAAAGAGATATTCAAAGCCGCAAGAGAAAGACAAAATTCAGTTGCAGTTATTGCCAGACAGGAGAACAACTTGCTAACATCTTCACCACAACACTTCCAAGTGAAAAGTTTTGCCATCTTCGAAAAGGCATTGGAGTTTCAACCAAATGCATTAAGAGGGAGTGTTGGAATTAATGCATTCACTTCACACCTTGATGTTTAGTATTTTAATATTGTCTCTTTGTTTCTCAAGAAGTCTTTTAGGATTTTGTAATACATGTATCTAGTAATTTGTGATACATGTATCTAGTTAATTGTGCAAGACTTTTTGTTTTCTATTTTGAGCAGTATAAATAGTGATGTAGTTGATGATTGTAATCATCTCAAGTGGCTTTAAGTATCCTATATAAAACTTGAGCATTCTCTAAAGATAGTATTCTCCTTTCATATTTCCAACAATAAAGTTAATTTTGATATTTCAACTTTTAATTTTTCTTGTTCTCACTTTTAATAATACTAGTTCTGAAAACATGTGTTGCACATTTATCCAAAAAATATTTAATGTAACACTAGAATTTGATGTCTCTGGTGGCAGAAGGGTTGTCGACATCCAGAAATAAGTATTGTAGGTCTACACGGCTATCACTATCCCCTTCGACATATTTGTGCTAGTACATATGAGTTTTGAATCACCAACACCATTTCTTGATTTTATTTTAAGATGTTCAAAGTTAGTGATCGTTCTTGGGTCTCTATTACGACCTAAGTGATGGCTTTATGTTGAAAGTTGAAAATGACATCATCTAATGGGGAATATTCCCGTAGATGGTCCATTCACTAGTATAAAAAAATGGTTGGAAGATGGAGTTTGTTTGGTTTTGATACATGGTGGAATGGCGAGAAGAGGAAGAGTTTGTTGTTTGGTCAAAAGTGTGAACATATAAGTGTTTTAGTCTTACTATTTAAAGAGGTAAATTTATAGCGATGAAGTTACAAGAAAATGTAATATTAATTGTAGATACTCTAAATTTGAAAATTATGACATTGTATGGGGTCTATAAATTTTATGGGTTGAACTATTAAATTAGTAATTGATATTTAAATTGACCTTTCTGTTTTAGAAATACGTGGCAAATATAACATCTACCAAATCAGACTCTTCAATTTTATTTATGTTCTTAATGTGTAAAAGGTTATTTTGCAGTCGATATGATGGAGATGAACCCTTAAGATAGTTTAATCGGCTTTGTAGAAAGGATGTGAGATTACTGAGTGGTAGATTATTTAAGATTGATGGAAATGAAAGTCTTTTTCTCCCGGGATAATGTAGGGGCCAAGTTATCATTAGTTGGGGTTGGGGTAGAGTCTATGTTTGCCTTCACTGGGCTTTAAGGTTATAAGAATTTACTAGTTCTGGACACGTTCATTGCACGTGTCCCATGCCAACTTGTGTAAAGTTGTAGTAACTATATATATATATATATATATATATATATATATATATATATATATATATATATATATATATATATATATAAAATTGACATGTGTATCCCTTTCTAGTTAGTACAAATACTTAGAAAAGATTATAATACGTGTGTGATAAGTTGTACAAAAATTGAAGAGAAAAACACAAGTTCAAATCGATGAAGAACAAATTTATTCAACAGTTATAATTATCATTACAAGATATATCGCTATATTGAAATATTGTTATTGAATTAATTTCAAAAAGAATATTAGAACAAACTTCAATTTTATGTCATTCTTATAATATATCAAGTATTCAACTTGACAAAAATTTTCTTTGCTTATTATAACATAGCTCATAAGCTAAATGTCGAGTGTGTTTTGAAAATACTTTTCGTTTTAAGTTTTCAGCTCCTTTCTAAGAAGTTATATTCTCTACCTTTTTACATTTGCATACATATTAAGAAGTTGTCAAATAAGAATTGTGTTTTTGTAAAATGTTTATAAAAATTGGATCAACATAAGTCTTCCTTAGGAAGGCTAGTAGATGACTATTGTCAATTTTGTGGTGTAAACCTACAAAAAGTTGTTGTTATTAATGATAAAAATAATAATTGTAGAATATAAATCATAATTTTTTGTGTGAACCTTCGATTTCTTTTGTCTGCTTAAAAATTATCAATGGCAAACTAATACTATGTATATTCTCATATGTTATACTTCCTTCGTTTTACAAAGAATGATCTACTTTGACTTGACACGGAGTTTAAAAAAATAAAGAAGACTTTTGAATCTTGTGGCCCTACATTAAAGTTATGTCAAATGTACAAAATTGTCCTTTAATCTTGTGACCTTAAACATGTCATGTGAAAAGCTGAAATTAAAATGTTACAAAAACAATCATTCTTTTTTAAACCGACCAAAAAGAAAATAAGATCATTCTTTTTGAAATCGAAAGAATATATAAATATTAATTATCTGAAAGACATAGTTCAGAGAAAAAGGGAAAGATAGGAAAATGGAAAGAATTCAGAGAAAAAGGAAAAGATAGGAAAATGAAAAGACTATAGTAACCATTTAATAAAGTTAAAAATATAAATGAAGGTTGAAATTAATATTCAATATTAGTTTTTTAAAAATTATAAAGGTATATAGAGCATGGAATCCTACCAATGAAATTTTTAAAAATTAGCTTTGAATATAGGAAGATGCGTGACAACTTGGAATGTCAAAAATCAAAATATATGGAAAGTTGAAAATTTTGAATGTGCATTTCTCAAAATAAGATAAAAAGAAAAAAAATATAAATATAAATGAAGAAAGACCTCATATATGTTACGATTTCTTCAATGAATGAAATATTTTTTTAGTAATGCATTAAATATACTAGTTTCAGATTAATTTGATGGCACAATATGTACTTTGTCAGCTCCTAGGCTGAAATCCTCTAAAAATTCTTGAGAGGGGTAGGACAGTCACAAGCCCAAAATAAAGGAGAAACATACTTCTTCCGTCTCAACTTATGAAGCATCGCTTGATTAAGCACGAAGATAAAAATTAAAAAAACATTTTTTAAAACTTGCAATCTAAATCTAATTTTTAATTTGTGTATAATAAATTATTCAATTAAAAGTAAGATACGAATTTCAAAGTTAAATTTGTTTCAAAACAGAAAATACCACATTGTTTAGATGGGTTAAACAAGTATGATACAAAAAGGAAAGTGAATAAGTTGAAAGGCAAAGAGGAGATTATCAAGAGATCAGACTGACAACCCCTAACTATTGCAAACAAAGTTTATATATATATGAGTCCTAAGAGTCGTTTGCTGGCTCTATAAAAAAAAATGGACTATCATGTATTAATATTCATATAACTTATATGACATTGATAGGTATATAGGAAATAAGTCATCTATGTATTTGAAAAATGTGATGTTTGATAGACAATTTAAAAACTCACATAGTTAATACATGTATATGTTATAAGGAAATCTACACATTATTTTATGCTAGATAGAAAGTGGAATAACTAATTCATGTATAACTAATACATGAATAACTAATTCATGTATAACTAATATTTGTATAAAATAATACTCCCTCCGTCCCACTGTATGTGAAACCCTTTTCTTTTTAGTTCGTTTTAAAAAGAATGTCACCTTGCTATGAATAGAAACAACTTAACTTTAAAATTTTCTCTTTTAAACTTAATAAAATGATTTATAATCACAAAGATATCTAAGAATTATTTTAGACCAAAAGTTTCAAGTCTTCCTTTTTTTTCTTAAATATCATGTCAAGTTAAATGATGTCACATAAATGGGACGAAGGGAGTAAATAGGTTTCCTCATAACTAATTGTACATTACTAATATTTGTTTAACTCTAACCAGCTACCACATGACCCCTTAGAGCTTGTCTGAGTCAGGAATTTCCTTTCAAGAAGCAACATCCATATGCAAATACTATTAGGGGTGTACATACGTCTGTTTGAATTTGTTTATCATAACTAAATCAATTATGCCAGTCTATTTAAACTAAAAAACAAACAAATCAACATAAAGAGATTAAATATTCTTTTACTTACATTTGTCATAAACTAGAATTTATAAATGTTAAATGAATAAAAATATTCAAAATGTTTATAAAGTTCACATGAGTACAAAATACTTTCATTGAAATATCAAGTTTCAATATGTAAAATTTATAAGAACAAAAGCTATAGTCAAACTGAATACAAAAGAGAATATTTATAAAGTAAACTAATAACTTCGAATCTGAGAAACTTTGACAGTATGATTATAACTTTTGATATGAATACAAAATAAAATATTTTACAAGCTTACATTTATATTATTCACAATTAAACCGTTTGTTTCATTTTATGTGGCGCCGTTTCCTTTTTAGTTTGTCTCTAAAAGAATGTCACCTTATTATAATTAGAAATAATTTAAATTTGAAAATTCCCTTTAGTCGTTGATTAAATAATTTACAATCACACAAATCTTTAAGGATTGTTTTAGACCATAAATTTTAATTTTTTTTTTTTTAAGTACCCTGTTAAGTCAAATGATGTCATATAATATAGGACGAAGAGAGTATATATTATGCCGGTTTGGAATTAATTCAATCTGGAAAAAAAATTAATATCAAATCAAACCACACAACAATTTATTTTTTCTATTGAACTTAATTCATTAGTTCGATTTGGCTTTATAATTTACTTGTACAACACTAAATACTATGAAGCTTCTTCAGCCCTCAAAGTGGGGTAGCACGACCTAGTCATATTTGAAGGCTGCTAATGATAACATTTTTGTGCATGACTTTTCAAAATTTTATAATTCTCTCGTTATTATGTTACTATACATAGAAATGTCAAACTTAATTTCTTTGTGAGAAAGTTCCTATTGTACTAATTAATATAGTTCAGAGATATTTTAAATATTGTGTAATATTATTCTATCTGGATCAAGTCGATAGGATTTTTTGTCAAGGATTTCAAACCATTTCATTAAAAGTATCAACGTCTTATAAATAGCTTATTTTTAATTTTCAGGTATTAATAGGAATTTGTACAAATATATCCGCCAATCTGGCCTTTGAACTAAGTTCATTATTCATGGGCAAATTTGAAAATTAAATGTGTCACACATATTAAGTGAGTATATTTGGCCACACAAAAAAACCCACTAATTTTTTTTGTGTATGAGTACAGGTTGCAAAACTGACCTATAGATGATAAAAATCACTAAGTCAAGTCACACATAATTATTCTATTATTTTCATACTCATCTCGTCAAATGACTCAATTGTTGGGATACAAACAATAACCAAAAGATATCAGAGTGATATTGCCCACTTCGAGCATTGTTTTTTCCGAAAAAGCTCACACCATTAATAGTATCAAACATCTTACTACTAATAGCTTATTTTTCTTTTTCAAATTTTCAAATACCAATGTTGGACTTTGTTCAATTCTTATTAGGGACATAAACTTTGTCATTTACTCCTATAGCTTATTAATTATATATGCATTTTTTATCTCAATTTTCAATTTCAAAAGAGGGAAAAGAAAATCCATATATGTAATGAAAGAGCAAGTCAAAGTCAAAGTCTAAGTTAGGTGTTGACAATTGTGAGCTGAGAAATGTTTAAGTGCTTTCTTCCTTAATTTCACTTGTTTCCATTGAGGAGACTAGAGAGTGTATTTTGATTTTTGGTATGTAACTTTGAAAAGATAGTACATATGTTGCAATGGTTATGTTGATCATATATAACCTTACAAGTTTGGTCCTCCTAATCTTAGTCTCCTGCACCATTCCATCATGTTACAGCTATTTGTTTGAAGGCAAGAGTGTTAACTGTGAAAGTGCTTACAATTGTGGAAACATACATGGTGTTAAATACCCGTTCTGGGGAGGTGGTTCGCGATCAAGTTTATGTGGTAACGACAATTTATATCTACAATGCAAAGATAATCAGACCACTCTGTCTATTCCTTATTTCATTAGAAATACAATGGGGTATAAACCATCAGAATTTCATGTACTGATGATTAACCAATCCTCATTCCGTATGAAGATTGTTCATGATTATCATTGGAAGAATGTTTGTCCGGAATCTTCTTCACTCTACAGTCTTTACAAGTAAAACACCACCTTAATCAATGGTCTCAGGTACGTAATGGCGGCCTCGGGGTCTTACAGTGTGTAATAAAACAAGTACAAATTAATAAATTCTGAATCTGTCACTGCAGGTATGTCCAAGGAACTACATTTATAAACATACACTATGGCTGCAGTCCTGAGGTCCTGTCGACTATACAGGTGCAGAACAATGTTAGTTGTTTTATAATTGGAACAATCAACACTTGTGTATTCTTTACCGATGAATTCTAGGATGTTCCTTCAGCATATTGGTTCCTCTTGATTCTACTGCTTACAATAAACTGTGGGACGCAACTATAACGCTGCAAGAAGCTGTGAATGAGGGGTTTGAAGTGAATTACAGTGATGCCTCAGGTGGCCGCTGTTTCGCGTATGAGGATTCAGGAGGAATATGTGAACTTGGTCTTGAGTTTCGGTGTAGTGGAGACACAACTCATCCTTCTACCTGTCCAGATAATGCTAAGCCATCGGCATATTTGATGGCGCAGACAAACAATAATTTTGCAAGAAAGATTCATTCACTCAAGTTGACAATAGGTATGATTCTCTTCCTCCTACTCTTCATGTTCATTTTTAATAAAACAATTTGCAGCCTACACATGAGATTCAATTTCCTTCCCCTGGTAATAGGATTGTCAGTTGCTGGAATCGGGATGCTAATCTGCGTTGGAATCTGGTATACACTGTATAGAAAATCATTCAACAAGTGCATACGATTCATTAGCGGAAAAACAGAAGATCAGAGTCTAGAGGCATTACTTAAGCAATATGGATCTCTGGCACTAAGGAGATATAGCTATTGGGAAATCAAGATAATGAAAAATAGATTCAAAGATAAGCTTGGTGAAGGAGGTTTTGGGGGGGTCTACAAAGGTGAACTTTCTGACGGCCGTGCAGTTGCAGTGAAGATTTTAAAAGCATCTAAAGGTGATGGAGAAGAATTTATCAATGAAGTTGCAAGCATCAGGGGCGGACCCACATGGTGTTCGCCGGGTGCTCGAGCACCCATTAACTTCGTTACGAAATATATATGTCTATGTATAAATGATATAGTTGGCCCAATGGTTCTTAGATGGGTAGTTAAAACTCTTTTAGTGTTGTTACCACCAAGGTTCGAATCTCATTGTTAACATGTAATTTTTACATTTTCACTTCAGAGCACCCACAACCTTAAAATCCTAGATCCGCCACTGGCAAGCATCAGCCAAACTTCGCATGTCAATGTCGTGTCTCTTTTAGGATATTGTCTTGATGGGAGCAAAAGAGCTCTTATTTATGACTTCATGCCAAATGGATCCTTAGAGAAATACATATATGGTGATGGTTCTCTCTTGGGATTGAACAAATTGTATCAAATTGCAGTGGGTATTGCCAAAGGATTGGAGTATCTTCACCGTGGATGCAATACAAGAATTTTGCATTTTGACATAAAGCCTCATAACATACTCCTTGATGAAGAGTTCTTTCCTAAAATATCAGATTTTGGTTTGGCGAAACTATGCACCAGGAAAGAAAGCATTGTTTCTATGTTAGGAGCACGAGGGACGATTGGTTATATTGCTCCGGAAGTATCAATAGGAGTTTTGGAGGAGTGTCACACAAATCTGATGTCTATAGTTATGGAATGATGGTTCTAGAAATGGTCGGAGGAAGAAAGAATGTCAAGGAAGAAGTGAGCCATACAAGTGAGATATATTTTCCTTACTGGGTGTATCAGCACGTTCAACTAGACGATGACCTGAAGCTACATGGGATTATAGACATAGAAGAAGAACTTCTAGAAAGATGATATTAGTTGGTCTGTGGTGCATCCAAACTGATCCAGCACAAAGGCCATCAATGAGTAAGGTTATCGACATGCTAGAGGGAAGCCTCGTGTTAGAAATCCCACCAAAACCTTTATTATGTACTCCTTATTGTTCAGGAAGACATTCTTTGAACACACAGGCAATGCCACTGAACGCTTCCGTAATTTCTCCATCCAGTTCATCACTTTGTTCTACTGAAGAATCAGCAACTTTGATAGGCAAAGCTGCCAAAGATGGAACTTTCCAGAAGTAATGAACTTGAATTTGTGTCTTTAATTGTGAGTTTGATTGAAATAATTCACCATGAACTGTGAAGGATAGTATTTCAGTGTATTGTACTTGAATGAACCTAAAGAAATGTATATGATTTATGAAGACTTGTCTTTAAATCTCTTCAGAATCTGAACTGCTTGTCCATCAAGAATAGACACATTTCTTATTATATATATGTAATATGGAGAGTTTCGTTTGAATATTTAGAACAGGCTCTCAGTTCTTGTGTGCCACAAAAGCACAAAACCAGGTTGCATTGATAATAAGATGAATGAGCTTCTCTACTTCTTGATCTATGTTGTGCAGACTCTTCAAAAATGTTGACACACACGTATCAGATCCTTCAAAAATACAATACTTTTAGACCATCCAAAACGCACCTCTTGATGTTATTGAAGAGTCCGAGGAGCATAGCTCTTGATGAAAGAGCATTGTGCTGGAAAGCAACTCTTGGTTAAAGAAAATTAAAGATAAATCAGTAAGGATTGAGCGCGTAGAATCTGTCTTGCTTAAAGCACTGAACTTTTTATTTTACATTCAAAATCGGTCAGTTGTCATACTACACTATACGGATAATGTATTCTTGAAAGTAGTCCTATTTTTCTATTGCTACACACTAAACTAACCATGTACTGCTACAAAAATAAATCAGCAGATCACTTGAGAAGACTGAAAAGATAATAGAAGACTTGAAAAGTTCAAATCGAATCATTAAACGTGCAGCACTGACATATGTACATCCTCTTTAACAGAGAAAACCAAGGTAATCAAAGTGTATGTAATTCAGGTTTCGGAAACCAACATGGAAGGCGTTTGAGTGCACCACCTTAGCGAACCAAATGCTAGGTACTACCATTGGGTGTTGTTGAACTGCTACTCCATTTTGCAGTAACCGAATCAGGTGAAACTAATGATGTGTTATTCTTCGACAAGCCTGCATCATCGTCATCAGGACCCTTGTCTGTTTTCCCTGTTTTATTCATTCTCTGAATTCTCAGTAGGGCCTCCACAACTTCCTGCATAGATGGCCTCATATCCCCGTCGTTCTGTAGACATTGGAATGCTAACTCTGCCATTGCAGTGATCATTGACCTTATTTTATCATCAGTGTCAAACCCGATATTTGAATCCACCAATTCATGTAATGCATTGCCCTGAATCTTGTTGATGGCCATATTTGACAAATTAATTTCATGTCGGTGCCTACAGATATCAACAGCAGGCAGTGATGATATAAGCTCAACTAATACCACTCCAAAACTATAAACATCACTTTTGTCAGTGAGCTGATAGCACTCGTGGTACTCAGGATCAACATATCCAGGAGTACCCTGTGGAGCTGTTGAGACATGAGTAAGATGCGTTGGGAAAAGCCGAGACAAGCCAAAATCTGCTACTTTAACACAGAAATTGTCGTCCAGAAGGATATTATTAGTTTTTACATCACGGTGGATGACATCTGAAGCATGGAGATAGGCAAGTGCGTTTGCTGTTTCTATGGCAATTTTCATTCGTGTATTCCATGAAGGCGATCCACGCCTTGAATCTCCACCATGTAGATGATCAGCAACTGTGCCATTGGGAATGTATTCATAAACAAGTAGAAGCTCACGGGAATGGCGAGATGTGCATCCGTAAAGAGTGACAAGGTTTGGATGATGCAATCGTGTTAGGATATCAATTTCATTCATGAATTGCTCTACTCTCTTGCAGTTGTTTTCATACAAACGTTTAACAGCAACGACACGTCCATCTCGAAGTTTACCTATAAGTATATCATATTCAACCAAATGTTTAATGAATCAATCAGTTGAGTGACACATTTTCTGTAAGAATTTCAATTTTAGATCAGTTCACTTACCTTTATATACTGTGCCATATCCACCATCTCCAAGCTCTTTCTTGTAATCAAAATTGTTAGTGGCTTCTTCAAGTTCATTGTAGTCAAAGAGGTGAACTCCCATAGCTATATTAGCCTTTTCAGGATCCTTCATGGAGGAGGGATAGGAAAGAATGCTTCTGGTGATCAACGACGAACCAGCATAACTTTTTCTGTTCTGTCTACGACGATAGATAAGGAAAATTACACCTGCCATCAAAGCGGTAAATGCAGCCGTACCAAAGCCTGCAAGAAGAAATGTGTATTAGAATGTCAGTATTCTTGAGAAAAAAGAGGATAAAAACAAGGCAAATCCAGGTGAACAAATTCGAAGGATAATCACCAATGCCAATCTTTAATCCGATTTTCCTTCCTCCTGAAATGAAAACATGACAGGTGATCAACTGATACCGAACAATTGTAATGTATCTCAGAAAAGCATAATTAATTAGCTGCTATCACCTTAATCGGAAACCTTACCCCCTTAACATGATCAATACATAACAGAATGATTTGCCTTTTTTAATCTAGGAATTAAGGAGATATTATCTACTCGATAACTGGATAACAGTTTCTAGATTTACCATGAAAGCATGTTTTCGGTTGGGTTTGGTCATTGCAAATGCACAGAAATTCATTACTTTTAGCAGCACAACGCCCTCCACTATTCCGACAATCTCTACAATTACTCCCATCCCACTGCAGAAAGAATCCCTTTTGTAATACTTGTGTGTAATTCATTTCTAGCAACCTATCTATGGAATCAGTCTCAACAAGGGCATAAACAGGATCCTGACACGATTCGACTGAGTAGTTATAGTGCTCCAAAAGCTCAGTATGAAAAACCGCGAAAGAATGGTGAGTGGCATTACGAGCACAATTGACATCATATGTCTCCCTTTCATAAGGTAGAGTGCAATCATAGAAGAAAAAGAGATCTGCAGTGTTAGGCCCCAAAGAAAATGGTGTACCCCTTGTGCTAAAATTATGTCTTGGTACTGGACATTTATTTTCTTCATCAAACACGTCTGCTTTCGCTAGCAGAATCGAGTAGTTTGTGTAATATACTTCCTTAATGATAAACTCCTCTTGAGAAATATGAACAAATGTTTTATGTTTGTTGCAAGTGACATTATAAGCTGGTAAGCCACAGTAGGATGGCTGTTTCTCAGGAATCCAAAAGGGGTATGATATGTTCACTCCATCACCACAACTCTGCGTAACGCAAGCACTAGAATTGAGGTATATACAAAGAGTGTCATCTGCTAAGGTGAAGAACAGAATCGCGACAACAAGAACAGAAACAGATTTCTTTACCATGAATAGGTTTTGAAGATTCATATGATGTCTAAAACAAGAACAAAAGACAAAGGGAGAATTTGTATATAGAGGAAAGGTTTGGTATCATAGTTGTATACAATTTGTGTAATTCATTCATTTATAATAAGTTAAAATAATTGAGAGTTTGACAAAGTTGCCAAAGGAAAGAAAAGACAAGTTAAATTTCAAAACTTGAAGCAACTATAAAGAAAAAGTGGTTGTCATTTTGTACATTTTATCATTGACTTGACTCCTAGTCCTCCAATACAATGATCCAATTTGAGTTGTAGTTACACTGCATTTTTGTCAAGTCTTTAAGGCCAAGTAATCCATCAATTGTGATGGGGTCGTACGTACTCCTCAAATAAAGTAAGTTGATTAGTCAGAATAACTACTTTCGTTTTTCGATAGGACTATTTACTTTCAAAGTAGAATTTCTCGGCACGAACATAGACTAATCTTAGTGGAGCCCCTTTAGTCATATATCAATTACATTGGTTGGGTTTGGCAATACGAATCATTATATTTATTTGGCTCCATTTTATCTAATTTATCCTTTTAAGTCACTAATATTACGTACTAAATGAAGTGGTAGAAAGCTTGAATCTTTGACAAGTAAAATATATCAAAAATACATTTTTATGTTATAAACGAAAACTTATTTATTAATGCCAAGAATAGAAAAGCCTAAGTCGTGAAGTCAGCTTAAAATATGATGGAAAATGCAGAAATTCAGGTGTGAAAAGTAGAATATAATTGCATTATGTAAAAGCAAAAAACTAAAAAACAAAAATAGGACGCAAGTGTTATGGTAAGATGACGTCAAAGCCAACTACTACCTTTTAAGTAAGTCAAGATATATAGTGTGAATAGAATATCTTTTCCATGGATCTTGAAAATTAAAACAAACTGGTTAATTTTCTAATACTATTACTTAATGTTTGGTAAGTAAAATAAAAATATTATTATTATATATCAAAAGCATTCATATGTAATATAACAGAATACTATAAAGTGAGGGGGTCTAAGGGGTAGGATGGTCAAGGAATTGGAGTTGGGAGCGTTGAGTAGGTGGGGAGAATTCAACAAACATAGAATATCACTTATAAAACTCTATTTTCCTATACTTTCATCAAGAAAATCATTTCCGAGAGAAAATATTTTTCTAAAAATTTTGCCGAACGAAACATGAAAAAATAAAAAAATATTTTCCTTTGTTACAAGAAAAGGGAGTTTGGAAATTTGAGATTTGAGCAATGTGGGGATAAAATGATTGAGTTTAGATTGAGTGTAGGACCAATTAGGTTTCTAAGTTGGAGTTGGTTGAACCGAAAGTGAAGAAATGAAGGGGAGGGAAAGAGTACTCGAGTTTATTATATTTAGTCACAATGTTCACATTTGCTTTAAAAACTCACTACCTAATGGAAATATCGATGACAACCTGGATCGAAATTAAACGGGTAATATTTTAAAAGGTCATTCAATAATAAAAAAAAATTATGTAATTATGTTATTAAATTTTATTTTGTATTAATAAAATTTATACCGACTTTTTATCTTTCAAAATTATTCAACAAAAGTTACCATTCAGCAGGTCATAGAAAAATAATTATTTTATATGTCATGTAAATATGTACCTCACAAACAAATAAAATTAAAGAAAATTAGTATAAGTATACCAACATGGCTAATCTATAGTATTAATGCCTCCTATTTAATTTAAATGCATCCATTATGTTTTACCATTTGTTAAGTCCGCACGGATTCCATGGCTTTATCCTTAAGTTTCTCCATTGATTCCTCCATTTATTTATTTTTCAATAGCTTTCTCATGCTTAGCTATTTTGGCTTTACGAATTCATAATCATATATATTAACAATAAGAGAACTTATTCAAATTCTATGATTAGAGGAGATTGTAATACTAAGAAATTTTATTACAGTAATATTTAGTTGTTGCTATTTATATATATGTTGCTTAAAATAGAATCTGTCTAGAATAAAATTATAGATTTTCTCTTTGTTGTATATAAATATGTGTATATAGTACGATTAAAATAAGTAAAGAAACGTAGATACTATTATATAAGATCCCGTTTGGATTGATTTAAAATAGTAACTTTTAAAATGTACTCTCTATGTTTTAAGAAGAATGTCTCATTCAACTTTTTAGTATGTTTTAAAAGTAATGATTTATTTCCTTTTTGACAAAAATTTAACTTTAACTTTTTATGTGGCATGTTTAAGGCCACAAGATTAAAGAACATTTTGGTACATTTGACACAACTTTTATTTAGAACTACAAAATTAAAAAGTTTTTTTTCTTTTTTAAACTCCGTTCCAAGTTAAATTAGGTCATTCTTTTTTAATCGAAGGAAGTAACTTTTTAAAGTCAAAAAATAAAATGTAGAACAATTCTATTTTTTGACTTTAAACTTATTTTAAGTTATTTTTAAATTTGTGATACACTCTCAAAAGCTAAAAATAATTTAAAAGTAGGATTTATCAATTGTTAAATCAAAATCCAAAGAGGCTCTAAGTTTGTCACTTTATTCAACATAACAAAACTTTTCTGAAACAACAACCATTAGTTCTTTGTTTCTTCTTTCCCTGAATCCATTTTTTGTTCTTTTCGAATGGATTAATCAAACTTAAATCCAATGCTTTCAGCTATTTTTATAATCCAATTGAATAACCTTGCACCACATTCTTAGTTCAACTGGATAATTGTATTTTTGTTAAAATATATGATAAATATATTCTGACTCATTATATATATCATTTTTGTTAAGTGAATATTTAGTTCCTTATAGCTAGTTAGTTGGGAAGGTCTATTAAAAGGGACAAAGTAGTTTGTCAATTAGGTAAAAGTCCTTCAAGTTTTAAAAATTAGGTAGAAGTGACAAAAAAAAATATATTAGGTTAAAAGATATTTTCACAATAGTCCCAAACTTTTAACTTTTACACTTTAGTCCAACAACTGTCGTAGTTGTCGGGACAACTTCTTTAATCGTCCGACAACTGTCATAGTTGTCGGAACAACTTCTTTAGTCGTTCGACAACTTCAACAGTTGTCCAAGCAACTTTAGAAGTTGTCCAAACAACTTCAGTGGTTGTCCAGACAACTACGAAAATGCTACTTAGTTTAGTCCTTTTATTAATATCAAAAATAAAAAAGTAAAGAAAAATAAAAGAGTCTCACTTGTCCTATTTTTTTGATTAAAAACTTGAAAGGCACTATGAGCTCATTTTTCCTAGTTAGTTGATATATAAATTGATTATTGGAATGAAATGAGGCAAGGGATTAATCTCTTTCATGGTATCATATTTCTAGGGAGAGATCCTTAAAACTTTCTCTGTCTTTCGCAACGTCGTTCCGCCCATCTCTTCTTCTTCCTCTCTTCTCACTCACCATGTCTGACTCAAAATCTTTTTTTCACCCTGCTCTTGTTGTATCCAACATTAAGAACCATGTTCCCATCACTCTTGAGATGGAGAACGTACAATATTCCACATGGAAGGAACTCTGTAAGATTCACTCACGATCCCATAGAGTAATTGACCATATTATTCCTCCGGCGAAGGGCAAGGAGAAATTGCCTAAAACAGAGGAGGAGAAAGATCTTTGGTCGCCTCTTGACTCAACCGTTCTATTGTGGATTTACGCTACTACTATATCTCATGATCTTTTACATACAATTCTTGAACCCGACACCACAGCAATGGAGGCTTGGAATAGATTGTGACATATTCCAAGATAACAAACACGCTCGTGCCGTCACCCTTGAGTACGACTTCACTCATGTTAACATGGAAGATTTTCCAAATGTTTCTACCTATTGTCAGCATCTCAAATCTCTATCGGACCAACTCAAGAATCTCGGCTCTCCCGTCGAGAACAATAGACTGGTTCTTCAACTGGTCTCTGGCCTCACCGAGCACTTCAAAGGTGTGGCCACTCTTATTCGCTAACGTGATCCTTTGCCTCAATTTTATCAAGTGGTCAGATGGGCGGCGGGAACAACCGCGGTGGTGGGCAGTAGCCTGCAGGTCAGCATCCTCCGACCAGTGTTCCATGGTCTGGCGGATAGTCGTGTCCCTGGATGGCACCTTGGGCTCTTTGAGTTATACCTCCTTGTCCATATCCTTTGAATTCATGGTCTAGGCTCAATTATGGACAACAGCAGAAATCGCACCCTAGTATACTTGCGCCCAAACCCCAGCAAGCCTACACGACAACTCCAACTCCAACCAACATTGAAGCTGCGATGCATACTCTTGGTATCACTCCTCTAAATGCTAATTGGTACATGGACACGGTGCCACTTCTCTCATGACATCCGCACAAGGTAACCTTACGTCTTGTTTTAATAAGAGCAACACACGTGGTATAATGGTTGGTAATAGTCAATAGATTCCAATTCATGGCTATGGTCACACTAAATTGTCTTCCCTATGTCCTACCTTACAATTATACAATGTCCTTCATGCCCCTCACCTTGTTAAAAAAATCAGTGTCAAGTTAGAAAATTTACAAGTGATAACTCTATCTTTGTTGAATTTGATCCCTTTGGGTTTTCTGTGAAGGATTTTCAGACGGGGAGGCCGGTAATGAGGTGTGAAAGTCGGGGCGAACTTTATCCCATCACCAATCCATTCCCTTCTCCATCATCTTTTGTTGTTGTAGCACCATCTCTTTGGCATGATTGTTTGGGTTCACCCGGGAGCACCTATTTTGAACTCCCTTAGAAAAAATAAATTGATTGAATGTAATCAAATTAAAGACTATCGTATTTTTCATTCTTGTCCTCTTGGAAAACATGTTAAGTTGTCATTTTATGCTTCAAATTCTAGCACTGTTATGCCATTTGATATTATACATAGTGATCTTTGAACGTCACCTGTTTTGAGTTCATCAAGTCGTAGATATTATGTCTTGTTTGTGGATGATTATTCCAAATTTTTGTGGACATTTCCTTTATTGCAAAAATCACAAACTTTTTTCACATTTTTGAATTTCAAAACCTTTATTCGAACCCAATTTGAGTGGAACATAAAGAATATATAATGTGATAATGGCATGGAATTTGATAATGGCTCCTTTTGGGAATTTTGTAAAGCAAATGGTCTTTCGTTTCGTCTTTCATGTCCCCATACATCCCCTCAAAATGGGAAAGTCGAACGACAAATCCGTACGATCAACAACATTGTTTGTACCTTATTGTCCCATGTTGTCCTTCCTCCTTCCTTTTGGAATCATGCTTTGCAAATGACAACTTACCTTCTCAATGTTCTTCCTCTTAAGATATTAAACTATCAATCTCCTCTTCGCATTCTTAATCAAAAGGATTCGTCTTATTCTTATCTTCGGGTGTTTGGGCGTTATCATCTTATTCCCTCCACAATCATAAACAAACTTCAATCCCGGTCAACTCCTTGTATTTGTTCTGGGGTGTCCTCCAAATCATCATGGGAATAATTGCTTTGATTTGTCATCTAGAAAAATCATCATTAGTTGTCACGTAATATTTTATGAGACGCAATTTCCATTTGCAAAGTTACATACTCCTCAAATTCACACTTATAAGTTTCTAGACGATTGGTCATCTCCCTACCTGGTTCATCATTTCACTACCTCACCAAACCCACTGGTTGCACCCCTTCCTAACGCACCTGAGTCCACTTCGCCCAGCGTAGCGAGTGGATCCGTCTTGCCCAGCGAGCAACACCGCCTTCCTTAGCCTGTTGGGCCGAGCCCATCTCCTCCTACCACTCTCTCACCCAACTCTCTTCCTAGTCGAACTCCAATCTCTCACTCTAGTCTACCCGCATGTCCTATTACTAGGAGTCAGCATGGGACTTCTAAGCCTAAGAAGTCTTTCAACCTTCTTACATCAGTGCCTAAATCCCCTCTACCTCATAACCCTTTGTCTGCTCTTCGTAACCCGAATTGGAAAATGGCTATGGATGACGAATATAATGCTCTTATTGAAAATAAGACATGGAAGTCGGTGACCCGTCCTCCAAATGTTACTGTAATTTGGTCTATGTGGATTTTTGCTCATAAAGAAAAGTCTGATAGTTCATTTGAGAGGCATAAAGCCCATCTTGTAGGTGATGGTGAAACTAAACAGGTTGGCGTGGATTGTGGTGAAACGTTTAGTTCGCTAGTCAAACGGGCGACTATTCACACGGTTCTCAGTTTGGCTCTTTCTAAGTCTTGGTCGATTCATCAACTTGACGTCAATAATTCTTTCTTACATGGTGAACTCAAGGAGACTTTTTACATGTATCAACCTTTGGGGTACCGGGATCTTGATCGACCTAATCATGCGTGTTTGTTGAAGAAATATCTTTATGGGCTTAAGCAGGCTCCGAGGGTTCGATATAAGAGATTTGCTGACTATGTCCATACTCTTGGTTTTTTTCAAAGTACTTCAGATCATTCTTTGTTCATTTATCGTTGAGGTACTCCTATGACTTATCTTTTATTGTATGTAGATGATATCATTTTGACTGCTTCCTCTGATGAGCTCCGTCAGTCTATCATATCCCTTCATAGCTCGGAATTTCTCAAAGTACTTCGGAACAGGCATATATAAAATTTGATATCATATCCTACATACACATTTAAAGTACAAATCATATCGGGCTATATTGTTTGATATATAGATTTGAACGTTTAGCACTCAGGTCGCGATTAGTACAACTTTCAATTTAATAGTTTTATTGGTGAATCCTCATCTTTCGAGGATGAACTCTATATTTCATTTATTAGTTATAATTTTAATTTTTAGACAATTAGAATTAGTTAGGACTTGTCCTAGAAACTCATCATAGTAAAGACTTTCAGACAGTCACATTAGCTTCAACTTATGCTTACTCATGAGATTTTTGCGTCCACCACTAGACACATCTCTTTTGGTTATCTTAAGTCACTTAGACCAAGTTTGTTTTCTACTTTAACTATTTCAGATTTTTAATGTAATATTTGTGAACTAGCAAAAAGTCATTGAATTCTTATCAGCATGAGTTGTGTTTCTCAAATTATTGAATAATAATTTTGATGCGTTTTTCACAATCCTAACAGTTTAAATATGAAACGTAAAATAAATACGTAGTTCAAATATCTTCTCAACACTTAATACTAAATAAATTAAAATAAATAAGATACATATAATATCATAAACCCAAAAAGAAGTTAATGTTATGGAGCAAATTTGAGGGAAAATTTATAATTTTTCTAGCTTTTTGATTGTTCACATATTTTGTTGGAAAGTTGGTCCAACGCGGTTTGAGTAGAAGAAAAGCAAACATGAATTGCTGTGAAACTTCCACACCGATGTTATGACTTTAGACGACGCATTAATGTTGATATGAAATTTATTATTTTTACTTCATATAATTGATATAGCTATATGAAATTTCTTTTTATCTTACAGATAAATAGGACCCAAATTATGTGTATTCAAAACTGTAAAATATTAATTCACTTATGAGATAAAAATAATCTCACACAATTATTGAGCAGCAAAATAAAAATTTCCGTCCACATGCTGATAGGGCTAATTTTCAGACAAAGTCAAAATTCTAAAGTCAGCTAGTCAAGGAATTTAGGAATAGTTTGGTAGAATATATTTGTAAAAAATGAAAATGGTCAAGAATATCCCTAATTTATTACTTTCTCCATTTAAAAAAGAATGTCCCTATTTCCTTTTTAGTTTGTTTAAAAAAAGAATGAGCCTTTTCTTTTTTTGGCAATAATTTAACTTTAACTTTCCACGTGGCATGTTTAAGACCACAAGATTAAAGGACACTTTGGTACATTTGATATAACTTTAATTTAGAACCACAAAATTAAAAAATCTTCTTTCTTTTCTTAAACTCTGAATAAAGTCAAACTAGGCCATCTTTTTTTAAACGGATGGAGTAAAAATGATTCATAAATATCCTTCTTACACCTTTTGGTCTAAAAATATCATTCACCTTTGATTTTTTGTTCAAAAATACCCCTCCTTTCAACTTTTGATCTAAAAATACTATTAGTTCAAATTTAATTTAATTTTTTCAACTAATTAGGTAGTAACAAATATTAATTGAAATTAATACATAATGAGTATTTTTTATAAAATATAAAAGTTCAGGATAATTTTTGGAAGTTTTAAAACTTCCAGATATTAGAACTTGGCCCAAATACTACTCCCTCCGTCACATTATATGCAAGGCAGTTTGACTTTACAGAGTTTAAGAAAGAAAGATTTTTAAAATTTGTAGTCCAAAATAAATGATAAAATTTTGTATAGCTATAAATAATTTCATTAAGAGTAAAAAATTAATATATATATATATATATATATATATATATATATATAGTTAAATTGCTACATAATATAGAAATGTGTTATTCTTTTTATGATTGACTAAAAAAAAGGTAAGCTACATAAATTGAAACAAAAAAAATATTTTTTTCTACTATTTGAGAATTTGAAATACTTTGACAAATATATTTATCGAATTATATGATCAAACATCATTTTCTTTAGAGTATGATATATCGGTTAATGACTGTCCTAGTTAACACCTAAGGCCTGAAAGGGATTGAGAGGAAAAAGTCTTCCATTTTTTGCGTCAACCATTTGATCATAAATAAATAATACACCAACCAAAAGTAAGTTTAACTGATGGATAATCGCTAGACTAAAGTTCTCAGTTCTCACCGTAAATGCTCCTTTTGTTTTAAAAGAAATGATTTAATTTGACTTGAATTAAAAATTTAAAAAAAAAAAAAAAAATTTAATGTTATAATTTTAAATTAAAATTATGATAAATATATCAAAATATCCTTTAATTTTATGGATACATATGTCAGGTGAAAAATTAAAATTAATATTTTGCCAAAAAAGAAAAAAAAAGAGAGAGATATCCTTTTTTAAGCAAATTAAAAAAAATTAATTTTACTTTTTGAAACAGATCATAAATATTACCTAAAATAAAAATTAGGAAAAAATGGCGTACCTTGGGATTCGGTGTTGCAGGTATCAAACTTTATAGTGCCATCATTGCAGAAGCACAACGACTCGTGTGTTGAATTGTTGTAACCGCAACGCCCTTCTGATTCCTCACACTTTCCACACTCCTTTGCGATCTGCCAGTCTAGTACGAATCCCTCACCAATCGCCGCACCAACTGATCCACTAATCAACCCATCCCACGTCACCGGCACCACCACTTTCTTCTCACAAAGTCCATACCAATTCAAATCTTCTGGTTCATGATCCCTAATATAAAAATATGAACTGTTTCCGTTTGATGACAAGCAATCTAACCGGGCAGTATAATCTGGAAGGGAAACGGTACAGTTGTAATAGAAATTCAGATACAAATCAAGCTCCGAATATTTCAATGGAAAGTCGTCATTCAGAGTAAGGTTATGATGTACTCTCGGGCATCCTCTGTGATCAACACCATCAATATGCACCAGATTAATTGAATAGTTGTTGTAATTAATCTTCGTAACATTGAAAGAGTCATCAGAAATGTACAGAATTGAATTCGATTGAGAACAATTAATCCCAAATCCTGGATAACCACAGTATTGTGGAGAGGTGGAGTTGTAGTTGTCAAGTCTCCAGAAAGGATATGAAACAGTAAGTCCATTATCGCAAACAGATGAAGGGCAATAACCAAATGCCGTAGTATTATCAGCTCTACTGGAGTCGATGATGAATAGAAGAAGAAGAAGGAGAGAGATGAAGAATAATTGAATTGGACACATTGTTAGGAGATGATGTTTGAAGAATTGCAAACTAATTGTGGGTTACATGTAGTTGTACTACCAAAATAATGTAATTATAGTACTCCGCCCGTTTCAAATCACATGATTCAATTTTTTTTTTATATTCTTAAATTTCGTATCAAATTAAATCAGATCATTTTTGTGGGTTACTTGTAGTTTTACTACCAAAATAATGTAATTATAGTACCGTGCGTTTCAAACTGCATAATTCAAAAGTCTTCTTTATATTCTTATATTTCATATCAAATTAAATCAGGTTATTTATATGAAACTGAGGAAGTACTTTTTTATATATATTTGACTTGGTCATCATGGAGGAATTAGTAGGAAACTTAGAATTGGGTTGTTAAATTTCTTTTCTATACCTTATAGTCAAGACTCAAGACAGTCACATATTGGAATTAGATAATTTGGTATGATTGTGATTTGTGTGTTGGAATATACAAAGGTAAAATGGAGAAGAATATGACAGGCATGTGGAAAATATTTATGAATATAGTTCACATTGAAGAAAAATTAGTACTCTCTTCGTTTCATATTAATTGAATTTTTGAGGTGTTTTATATTCTTTAAGAAAAGTACATTAAGATATAAATTATATATAGTTTTCTATTTTTATCCTTATTAATTATTGTCAAATTTATTGAAATCATCACATTGAAAATCCAAATGAAGGGTAAAATTGAAAGAACACTCTAAAAGTAGTTTTGAAAACTCCACAATTAAGTTAATTTGAAAATGAAAAATATCTTTAAAAAATCAATTAATATGAAATGAAGAAAGTATTTTGTAATTAATTATATTCGAACATAAATTTTACTTTTCTTTTAAAAAAAATACTCTTAAACTGATAAAGTTTTGTGTGTGTAAATCTTTAATATTTCACATATGCTATATTACAAACTGAGCTTCAATATTTACAAATAATTAACAACGTATAAATTCAATATATGAAATACAAAAGTAGTTTTTAATTTCCAAATTACATTTGAATCAAGTTGAACAAGAAAAAAAAAAGTCAAGCAGGGGATGAGTTGAAACATGATTTCCAAGAGAAGAAAAAACGAAAGGAGAAATTGCAAGGAGGTTTCGTTAAAACATTGTACTATTGGAAGAAGACCAAGAATTTCTGAATGGTCACTCAAATATTGAGAATATTCGATAAAAGTTATTTTTCTTTTTTATTTAATAATATAGTAACTCAAAGTTTTTCTTTCTAGAAATATTAAGTCTTTTTGATATTAATGCTAAAAATAACTTATTTTCAGATTATTTTTTTTAAAAAAAATAGTTTTTCAAAAAGTGCTTTTGAAAAAAATAAAACTTTGTTTGGCTAATTCTTAAAAATTGCTTTTATAAGTAAATTGTGTTTCATTGATTATTTTTAAAAAGTGTTTTTGACGTCAAATTACAAAAAAAGACATCTATTAATGTACTTCTAATATTAAAATTATTTTATAGAGAGAAACTATTTTAAATATCTATTATAAAAATTATTTTATTAAATTAAATGTACAGGTTTAAATTTTCAATCAATATTATACTTTTTTGGGAGGTTGAAACATTTAATTGTCGATATTTTTTTTTCATTTTTCTAATCTTGTAAAATATTATTGTTACTAGAGTCGTCAAAATGAGATTACTCCATGGGGCCCACCCGATCCAATCCATTATTGGGATAGGCTTGGGATAAAACTTTTCAAGTTCATTCAAAATTAGGGCTTATAAGCTCAACTCATATAAGTCCTTGATTGCAGCCGGGTCATGGGCCAAAATTATTTATTTAAGAGTAATTTATATAAATTTCACTAATGTATGAGCTAATTACTTAGATGAATGTTATGTTGTAATATTATGAATCTTACTAGATTTTGATTTGTCCAAATTCATGTATATTGGGATTCATAAACTCAAAATTAGGTATAATTTATCATAGATACATTCTATCAAAGTAGATTCGCATGTACCTAGGATACATAGACGAATCTCGCGACCTCCCCTCTTTCTCATCTCGCTCGCCACTCTCTATCTCTCTCACATATCTTGGATGCATCATACTAGATTCATGTATCTCCCGTACCTAGTATCCTAGATACATGTTCATCACATTGTATTTTTTGCAAGTGTTATTGAAACAACACCATTGTTTGTCATGTTTGATTTGAAAATCTACTCATTTTCTTGATGCTAAAGAATTTTAAGTTTGAAAAAAGAAGGTTAGCCCGCTCTAGCCCGCGGCCCTTATAGGGTTGAGTTGGGTTGGGTTGAACATTTTCATGCCCTTCCGAAATGACGGATCGGCCCGCACTAGCCCATCAAGTTTCTTGGCCCGTAAGGCTTGAACCGGGTGGTACTAAGCTGACCCTTTTTGACAATACTAATTGTTACATTTTTCAAATTCTGCAAAATAATACGTAATATTATATGTACTATGTATATATAAAATAATAATACGTAAACGCAAATAAATTATAAATTTTTTTATATACATAAAAATTCTTAAATAAAATTTAACCAAATTTATGAAATATGCTAATTAAACAATAAGAAATATTTTGTAAATATGTTTATATGAAAATGATATTTTAATGTTGAGAAAAATAAATTTTTGTTTTTGTTTCTGCATCTTTTTAAGAGCAGAAACTTTTAGTTTCTTTCCAATCGCAGAAAAACTACTTCTTCTTACAATTAATAACACTTGGGAAACTTTCACATATAGCCACTTAAAAATAATTAATTACTCTTCATAGCTACAGTTTGATAATTACAATTTGTAGCTACATGTTATATAGAGGAGAGAGGCGAGCGAGACTGGGAGAGAGAGAGAGAGGCGAGAGAGAGGGGGAAAAGAGTGGGAAAAAGGTGAATTGTATATGTATATTGGTTAGATAATTGTATATTATACATATGTAAATATATATATGGCAAGAGAGATTGGGAGAGGGAGGAGAGAGGCGAGCGAGACTGGTAGAGAGAGGAGAGAGGCGAGCGAGATCGAGAGAAGGAGGAGAGAGGCGAGCGAGAGAGGGCAGAGAGTGGGAGAGAGGTGAATTGTATATGTATATAATTGTATATAACTGTATATTATACATATATATTTGTATAAATGACAGCGAGATTGGGAGAGGGAGGAGAGAGGCGAGCGAGATTGAGAGAGGGAGGAGGGAGGCGAGCGAGAGAGGGCAGAGACTGGGAGAGAGGTGAATTGTATATGTATATAGGCTAAAAAATTGTATGTTATACATATTTATTTGTATATCCTGGCGAATTATACATATACAAACATGACTAATTATACAAACTCGAAGTCAGCCCACGTAATTAATGTATAATGTTAGTCGTGAGTGGTAATTATAATAAACTATAACTATGATGAGTAATTAAATAGTATAAGTTTGCTTATCTACGTAATTTTCCCAAAACACTTTTACTAATTTGTCAAACACTTAATTTTAAACGAAAGTGTTTTTTTCTCAAAATAGGTATTTTTGGCCTCCCAATAATAATACCAAATACACTTTAAACACTTGATAAGTTTCATTGTTTTCTAGTTAGCATGTCACTAAAGTTTTTAAAAATAAATAAGCCTTTTTTACTCCTCAAATACATTTAAGCAAATTCCTGTTTTATATTTAATCAACCATCCGGTTAAAGAGTGGGGCAAATTCATGAATCATACCATATTTTCATCTAACAAAATTCCTTCCACCAATTAGTTTTAAAATGGCCTTAACGTTTACTGCTTCTTATTTCACAGAAATTTAATGTGGAATTTAGTAAATAATTTTTACTAGTCCACATAATTTTTTTATCAAATAAAAAGACTTTCTTTCTTCATAAACAACAACGGCAATCCAACGTTCAAATTCCAATGAAAATTGGGTTAGGTTGAGTGCTTTTATTTGATAGAAGAATAGTTATGTGGATCAATAAAAATTGATTTTAGTTAAATTTCACATCAAAATTCTGTTATAGAAAGATTATTTTTAATCAAGAAAAAAATCTGAAATATATTTGAACTTTGATCAAAATTATTGTAACAATACCGAACTTTGAAAATGACTTTTTACCCATGCACTATTTAATAGTGTATTTTAAGAGATCATCCATAATGTTTGGTATCGTAACAACGATTTCGATCTTTTACACCCTTTTTCCTTTTCAATCTAAAGAAAAAGTTTAAATTAATACCAGATAAAAGGAGGAAATATTAACACCATTTCTAATAGCTAAGAACATTTTTGAGTCTTTTTAGTATTTTCTATTAAGTCACTACAGCTTTAACCAAAGTGTATATTTACAGAACCAAATCATGTTTAATATAGAAAAGGACCAAACTGTATTCAAAATGGCTCATATTTGCCTTTTGTTAATCTTTGGTCATGAATATTACTCTTATAGGTATATATGTTATAACCCAATATTGTCCACAAACTTAATCTTCAAATTGTACAATTGTTGAGTCTGTAGACTCGAGCGTTGAACTCAAAGTAGAAAATAAGAGTGGCTTTGTTGGTTGCTCCAATGTCAATCCTTCTGATCGTGACGGAGAACATATGAAAGGTTTTGGTGGCATTTGCATGACCTCTAAGCTACCTTCTAACATTTCAATTACCTTACCAATGGCTGGCCTTTGTAAAGGATCTGTTTGGATGCACCACAAACCAACTAATATCATTTTCTTCGCAATCTTTTCCTCTTCATTCGTCATCATATCTCTTATATGTAGGTCTTCATCTAACAAAATTCGTTGATAAGCCCAACGCGGAAAGTATATTTCACTATTGTGGCTTCTTTCAGCAGTGTAGTTCTTTCTTCCTCCGACCATTTCAAGAACCATCATTCCGTAGCTATAAACATCAGATTTGTGGGACACTCCTCCAAAGTTTCTGCTAAACACCTCTGGAGCTATGTAACCAATGGTTCCTCGGGCTTCTAGTGTGGACATTATGCTCTCTTTTCGAGTAGATAGTTTTGCTAAACCAAAATCAGATATCTTGGGGCAAAAGTCCTCATCCAGAAGAATGTTGTGAGGTTTTATGTCAAAATGCAAAATTCGGGAGTTGCATCCTCTATGGAAATATTCCAATCCTCGGGCTATCCCGAGTGCAATTTTGTATAACATTTCCCATCCCATCTTGGAATCTTGGTTGTAAATGTGTTTATCAAGAGATCCATTTGGCATGAATTCATAAATAAGAGCTTTTTCCTTGCGATTCAAACAGAATCCCAACAGATTAACAATGTTGACATGAGAAGTTCGACTGATGCTTGCAACTTCGTTAATGAATTCTTCTCCATTTCCCTTTGTCGCTTTTAAGATCTTCACAGCAACAGGATGACCATTAAGGTTACCTTTGTAGACCCCTCCGTAACCTCCTTCTCCAAGTTTTTCTTTAAAGGAATTTGTCATTTTCTTGATGTCGGAATAGCTATATGCCGTTGGTGCTAGGGATCCATACTGCCTCTGGAAGGCCTCTACATTATTATGATATTCTCTTTTTGACGTTTTATTTGTTTTCCTTGATCGTAAGAAGCAAGTCAAACCACAGGCTACAACTAATGCAGTACCTGCCGCGGCTATGAATCCTAATACATAAGGACACAAGAAGAACTGCTTATTGGAATTTTTTTTAAGAGGAAGATAATAAGATAAATTAAGGTGAACAAATTCAAACAATAATCACCTACTGCAATCTTCATTCCGAGTCTGTTTCTTCCTGAAAATGAGACACAAAGAATATAATGCATCTCAATAAATTATAAGTAATCAACTTTGAGAACCACTTTGCCCTCCACTATCTACAATTAGTCGCATCCCACAGCTGAAAGAAACTCGTTTGCAGAACTTGTGTGTCGTAATTCACTTTTAGCAATCTATCTAGAGAATGAGACTGCCCTCAACAAGGGCATAAACAGGATCCTGACACGATTCGACTGAATAGTTATAGTTCTCCAGGAGCTCAGTATGAAAAACCGCAAAAGAATGGGTAGTGGCATTTCAGACACAATTGACAGCATATGTCTCCCTTTCATAAGGTTGAGTGCAGTCATAAATGCGCCAAGAAAAATGGAGTACCACTTATGCTAAAGTTATGTCTTGGTACTGGACTTGTGTTGTCTTCATCTAACACGTCTGCTTTTGCTAGCAGAATAGAGTTGTTTGTGTAAAATACTTGCTTAATGATAAATTCCTCTTCAGAATTATGAATAAATGGCTTGCAGGTGACATTATAAGCTGGTAAGCCACAGTAGGATGGTTTGATATATTCACTGATCACTCCATTACGACAATCATGTGTAATGCAGGCTGAAGAAAAGAACGACAATGACAAGAACAGAAACAGAAACATATTTCTCTGCTTCGAAAGTTCATATATATGATATCTAAAACAAGAAGAAAGGACAAAGGGACAAAAGATATTGGTTTAGAGGAAATTAACATTTGTAATCATACTTGAACACAATTCATCAAATATTTCGGCCAAACCCTTAAATTTGACCCTATATTTCATTTTGGAACTGCAATAAGAGAACACAAAAAGTATTTTTTCTTAAACATATAAAAATAAAAAATCAACACTCCAACTCTATTTTTTATATACCACTTAAACACAAAATATTGATTTTATGATTTCTTTATTTTTACATACGCTCTTGAACTGCAATTTGTATTTTAAAAATCAATATTCGGCCATTAATTATTGTAAAAAAATTTGACGGATGATCATTGATTTTTTAAAAAATAACAATTTCTTTTTGATAGTTACTCTAATTTTTGCGTGAAAAACAATAGACAAAAGTGCGTCAATTTTCTTTCATAAAAAAATCAATGACAACTCATATCATTGGCATGACTTGTGTCCTCCAAACTAATAGAGAGTTTGACAAAGGAAGACAAGTTGAGTTAGTGTTAGCGGAAACGTGAAACTAAAGAACAAGGAAGAACAACAATATTTAACGTGGTTCGGATCAAAATGATCCTACGTCCACCAAAGAACAACTGCACAAATATTTATTTTACTCTACAAAGAATACAAGTAAAATACTACAAGAGAGAGAACACAAATGCCTTAGAAGGTGAGAAGGCAAGTGAGAGGATGATTTGAAAATGAATTAAGAGCTACCTATTTATAGGAATAAATTCATCCTATTGATGTCATCCATGACATCACTATGTGTCAAAATTGTCAAGGTTAAGATATGAAACCATTTTATGGTTTGCCTAACTTTCACCTACCAAGATACTATCTTGACTTTTATTTTGTACTAATTATCTTCCTACCAAATATTCATATTAATTCATCTTCCATTTAGTTTGATTCCACAAGAACCAAAACCAACTCTTTCAATCTCCACCTTGGTTTGTGTTCCAAGCATGCGTATAAACAACTCCGATCAAAACTTCTAAGCTTACTGGGCAATCCCATTGTAAGAAACAAGAAGAATCAAACCTTTGTTGAACATACCAGCTCCACCTAGCAGTTGTTCTCTTAGAGTTGCATCAATTGATGCATACTCCCGCCAAGTCCTTGCAGTGTGCAGACTTGGCAAGCGGGACTATTTTGGTCAACATGTCTGCAGCGCTATCGTCTGTGATAACCTTCTCAACCTTGATAGCTCCCTTTTCTACGACATCTTGAATAAAATGAAATCTGACATCAATGTGTTTGATGCGCTCATGAAATCTTTGATTTTAAATCAAATGAATAGCACTTTGACTATCACATTTTAGAATTGATTCAAGCTGAACTGAACTCAATTCTGCCACCAAACCTTTCAACCAGATAGCTTCTTTCACTGCCTCCGTTGCTGCCATATATTCTGCCTCTGTTGTAGACAAAGCGACAATCGACTGTAAAGTTGATTTCCAACTAACGGCACTACCGACGAGAGTAAAGATGTATCCAGTTGTTGACCTCCTTCGATCAAGATCCCCTGCATAGTCAGAATCTACATAACCGAGAATTGAAATACCTTCACTTTTCCAGAAGGTTAGGCCAACATCAGGAGCTCCTTTGAGATATCTCAATATCCACTTGACAGCTTCCCAGTGCCTTTTTCCTGGATTTGCCATGTACTTGCTTACCACACTTACAGATTGGGCAATATCTGGACGTGTGCATACCATAGCATACATAATGCTACCAACTGCACTCGCATAAGAAACCTTTGACATATGCTCCACCTCATCCATAGATTGAGGCATTTGTAACTCTGAAAGCTTGAAATGAGAAGCTAACGGTGTACTTACAGGCTTGCTCATATGCATATTGAATCTTTCAAGAACTTTTCCGATGTACCTCTTCTGAGAAAGATGTACAACACCATTTTCTCTTGAAATTTCCACTCCAAGGATTTTCTTTGCAACTCCTAGATCCTTCATGTCAAATTCCTTGCTCAACAGTTTCTTCAAAATATTTATCTCTGTGATGTTGTTAGCAGCAATAAGCATATCATCAACATACAACAATAGATAAATCATAGAGTTACCAGACATCTTCTTGTGATACACACAACTATCAAATGCACTCCTCGAAAATCCATGTGTAGTCATGAATGCATCAAACCTCTTGTACCACTGTCTAGGGGATTACTTCAAACCATACAAAGACTTCTTCAATTGGCATACATGGTCTTCTTTTCCTTCAGCTAGGAAACCTTCAAGCTGATCCATATAGATTGTCTCTTCTAGATCACCATGTAAAAAAGCAGTTTTGACATCAAGCTGTTGAAGCTCTAAATCAAATTGTGCAACCAATGCTAGTAGCACGCGAATTGAGCTATGTTTCACGACAGGAGAAAAGATCTCATTGTAGTCAATTCCCTCCTTCTGACTGAAACCCTTTGCAACCAATCTCGCCTTGAACCTAGTAGCTTCCACTTCTGGAATACCTTCTTTCTTTCTGTAGACCCATTTGCATCCAACTTTCCTCATCCCCTTTGGCCTTTTAACTAAGACCCATGTCTCATTTTTGTGAAGAGACTCCATCTCTTCCATCATGGCTAACTGCCATTGTGCAACATCTTTGCAAGAAGTTGCTTCAACATACGAAGAGGGCTCGAGATCCTTAATCTCTTCTTCTGCAGCTACGAACGCATGTGCAATCAGATTTTCTTGCTCTATAAGACATTCCGGTTTCCGTATCTGCCTTTTGTCCCTTCCCTTCGCAATTGTGTATGGTTCATTGGAAGCAAGTTCTTCAAGATCTGCATATTTTGACTCATCAATTTGAGTCTCTTGATCCCGTTCCTTGGTAAGCTCCACCGGTAGCTCCACCTGCTCGTTGTTCTCGTTTCTAGATAACTCCACAGAAACTTTACGAGGATCAAATATAGAGGATTCATCAAAGGTAACATCTCTACTAACTACAAATTTGAGTAAAGACAAACACCATAGTTTGTACCCTTTTACTCCATCTACATACCCTACGAATATGGCCTTTTTAGCCCTTGGTTCAAGCTTACCTTCATTAACATGATAATAAGCTGGACACCCAAATATTCGCAAGTATGAATAGTTAGAGGGTTCACCTGACCATACCTCATTCGGAGTCTTAAAGTCAGTCGCTGATGGTGAAGACCGATTGACAATATGAGAAGCAGTATGAACTGCTTCAGCCCAAAATACTTTGGACATTTTAGCTTGTAAGAGCATACAATGAGCCTTCTCAAGAAGAGTTCTGTTCATTCTCTCGGCAACTCCATTCTGCTGTGGTGTGTGCCTGACCGTCTTATGCCTTGCGATCCCATGAACCTTGCAGAAATCATTGAACTCTTCACTACAAAACTCCAAGCCATTGTCCGTGCGAAGATACTTGATTTTCCTCTCCATTTGATTTTCAACCAAAATCTTCCACTCTTTAAATGCTTCAAAAGCATCACCTTTTGTCTTCAGGAAGCGCACCCAAACCTTTCGTGAAAAATCATCAATGAATGTGAGAAGATACCTCTTTCCTCCCTTCGATGGAAGCTTAGAGGGACCCCATAAATCTGAATGGATGTGGCTTAGCACCCCTCCCGTCTTGTGCTTGCCAGTGCTGAAGCTGACCTTTTTCTACTTCCCTAAGACGCGCAGTGCTAACAAAATTCAAGTGTACTGATCTTCTCACCATTCAAAAGGTTGCGGTTGCTCAACATCTCCAATCCTCGTGCGCTCATATGGCCTAGTCTCATGTACCATAATTTTGCCTTTTCATCATTAGATAACTGCACTGTAGATGCATTTACAGAGCCAATAATGGTGCTTCCCGCAAGTGTGTAGAGGCCATCCTCCAGCTTGGCCTTCAACATGACTAAAGACCCTTTAGTCACTTTCATAGTTCCTCCTTCACTCATGTACTTATAGCCTTGTTTATCTAAAGTACCCAGGGAGATCAAATTCTTCTTTAGATCAGGAACATGACGGACTTCTGTAATAGTCCTCACGATTCCATCATGGCAGCGAACATGAACTGAACCAATGCCAACTATTTTACAAGTTGCATTATTGCCCATTAATACAGTTCATCTGCTTGTTTCATAGCTGTTGAACCAATCTTTTCGGCATGTCATATGCAGAGTACAACCAGAGTCTAAGACCCATTTGTTGTCATAGACTCCACTATTGCACGATGTTGTTAGTACATAATCATCATCATTATCATGTACTTGCTCAACAATGGATGCGCTCGCCTTTTCTTTGGACTTCAACATAGGGCAATCTCGTTCAAAGTGCCCCTTCTTGTGACAGCCCCAACATTCCGCATTCTTTTTTT
Organism: Solanum sitiens; assembly: GCA_016801875.1. Taxonomy (NCBI): domain Eukaryota; kingdom Viridiplantae; phylum Streptophyta; class Magnoliopsida; order Solanales; family Solanaceae; genus Solanum; species Solanum sitiens. The sequence continues at coordinate 378,560 of JABWTJ010000543.1, read as the reverse complement.
TCACACGAGACTTTGATCTGTACTTCGATTTGCTCCTTCCCTGTTGGCTAGTACGACCTCTTACAAAGAGTCCACTAGCTTCGTCACTTTTGTCTCCTTCGAAATGCATCCGCACATCACAAGAGTTTAGTGCTTGCCGCACTTGCTCAAGTTTAATAGGTTGTTTTCTATACATCATTGAATTCTCAATATCACGATATTTTGAAGTCAATGAAAATAGCAAAGAACATGCAAGTATCTCCTCGTCCTTTTTAATTCCAGTAGTTTGTAAGTCCATCACAAGTTTATTGAACGCATCTAGATGGTCTTGCAACAAAGTACCTGAATCCATCTTAAATGTATGAAGACGCCGTTGTAACAACATCGTTGTTGTCACTGACTGGTCCTGGTAAAGCTCTTCCAGCTTTTCCCATAACTCTTTGGCCGTCTCTTCGGTACTTGTACTCACTTCACAAAGTACGTTAGGTGCAAGAGACAGTTGGATTGCACTCAATGCATCTCCTTCAATCTTTTCCTTGTCGGAATCCGATATCTTATCGGGGTACTTTCCGTCAATAGCATGGATTGAACCTTCCCTCCGCAGTAACGCTATCATCTGGATTTTCCAAATATTGAAGTTGTTGCGCCCACTAAATCTATCAATTTCAAACTTCATGGAACTCATTTTTTTTACTTGTTCTTCCTTTTCTACTACAATGTATTTGGAACTATAGAAAACCAAAGTAATCCTTTTCTGATGTGGAAGTTCAGACTGTGCTGCAACCACAGAGCATACTCAGACAGAACCTTGGCTCTGATACCAATTGTTAGCGGAAACGTGAAACTAAAGAACAAGGAAGAACAACAATATTTAACGTGGTTCGGATCAAAATGATCCTACGTCCACTAAAGAACAACTGCACCAATATTTATTTCACTCTACAAAGAATACAAGTGAAATACTACAAGAGAGAGAACACAAATGCCTTAGAAGGTGAGAAGGCAAGTGAGAGGATGATTTGAAAATGAATTAAGAGCTACCTATTTATAAGAATAAATTCATCGTATTGATGTCATCCATGACATCACTATGTGTCAAAATTGTCAAGGTTAAGATATGAAACCATTTTATGGTTTGCCTAACTTTCACCTACCAAGATACTATCTTGTCTTTTATTTTGTACTAATTATCTTCCTACCAATTATTCATGTTAATTCATCTTCCATTTAGTTTGATTCCACAAGAACCAAAACCAACTCTTTCAGTTAGGAAATTGTAAAGAAATTATTGATTAATGAGAGTACTTCATACAGTTACATTATGATCATTGACTTGACTCCTGTCCTCCAATAGGATGAAAAGAATATCAATTTGTTTGTTTGGATGATGAGGAACTGATCAATGAAATAAATTTATCTATATGAATATGAATATACATATAGAGAGAGACAAGGAGAAGAAGAAATACTCCCAAAACTTTGACACCATAATGAGAATGTATTTGATACAGTTTTAAGATAATAAAAATTATAATTCTAATTTTGTCAGCTCTTGATAAGCAAAATATGGGCGTATTAAATAAGGTAGATATTCTGGTAAATTAAATCTCCGTACCTTGGAATTTGGTGTTGTAGGTATCAAACTTTATGGTGCCATCATTGCAGAAGCACAACGACTCGTGTGTTGAATTGTTGTAACCGCAACGCCCTTCTGATTCCTCACACTTTCCACACTCCTTTGCGATCTGCCAGTCTAGTACGAATCCCTCACCAATCGCCGCACCAACTGATCCGCTAATCAACCCACCCTCCGTCACCGGCACCACCACTTTCTTCTCACAAAGTCCATACCAATTCAAATCTTCCGGCTCATGATCCCTAATATAAAAATATGAACTCTTTCCGTTTGATGTCAAGCAATCTAACCGATCAGCATAACCTGGAAGGGAAACGGTACAGTTGTAATAGAAATTCAGATACAAATCAAGCTCTGAATATTCCAATGGAAAGTCGTCATTCAGAGTAAGGTTATGATGTACTCTCGGGCATCCTTTGTGATCAACACCATCAATATGCACCAGATTAATTGAATAGTTGTTGTAATTAATCTTCGTAACATTGAAAGAGTCATCAGAAATGTACAGAATTGAATTCGATTGAGAACAATTAATCCCAAATCCTGGATAACCACAGTATGTGGAGTTGTAGTTGTCAAGTCTCCAGAAAGGATATGAAATATTAAGTCCGTTATCGCAGACAGATGAAGGGCAATAATCAAATGGCGTAGTATTATCAGCTGTACTGGAGTTGATGATGAACAGAAGAAGGAGAGAGACCAAGAATAATTGACTTGGACACATTGTTTGGAGTTGATGTTTGAAGAATTGCAAACTAATTTTGGGTTACTTGTGTATTCAACCAAATACTGTATGATATTTCTTTTATTTGACTTGGTCACAGAGGAGTTTGGGAGATAGAGGAAAAGAAAGTGACAGGCACCTAGCCGGACTCTTAAAAAATAAAAAGTGTCACATAAATTAAGACAGAGAGTAAACATTAAGGTTCATATCAAGCTCCGAATATTGCAATGGAAAGTCGTCATCTAGAGTAAGATAAGGGAGTAGCCACTGTAATTAATCTCCCTTACAGAATTGATTTGAGAGCAATTGATCCCAAGTCCAAAATAACCACAGTACTGTTGAAAGGTGGAGTTCTGTCAATATGAAATATCAAGTCCATTATTGCAGATAGATGAAGGGAAATATGCAAAGGGAAAAAAGGATAATATATCCTCGAACTATCGTAAATGGTATGCAGATACCCTCCGTCATATTTTTTGGACATTGGCGCCCCTACCGTTCATAAAGTAGAGCATATATGTCCTTCACTCTAAGGGAAAACTAAATAGGGACACGTGGCGCAATCTTATCCATCGATAAATGTCGGATCGGTGGATAAGATTATGACACGTGTATGTCCGTTAGTATAAAGGGTATATATGCTCTAGTTTTTGGACGGCAGGGACACCAATGTCCCAAAAGTATGACGGAGGATATTTGCATAACATTTACGATAGTTTGGAGGTATATCTGTCTTTTTCTCATATGCAAATGACGTATTATTATTATTATGAAGAAGGAGAATAATTAACTTGGACACATTATTAGATGATAATTGAAGTGTTGTATTTCATGTGTTTTGATGACCCTCACAAAAGTAGGGACCAGTCCCTAACATAGTGCTCTCGTCCAGGTTCAAAATGTTGTACAATTGTAAAGTTGTCTCGTCAGGTGGTTGGTGGAAAGGTTAGCGTAATTCACCAATAGGAATGGATGGGGTTGTTTGTTCAATGGTTAATAACTCTTGTTGGTGATTGATATATCATATATCATATTAGGTGGGAAGATTTTAAGTTCAAAGTTAGATTACGAAAATGCCCTTCACCAATTTTTTTAATTAAAAATTATTTTATAATTTTTTAAAATTAAATCAATAATGACAATTAAACTAGACCAAATACATGATTAGATGTTACAATTTATCATATTCCATTTCTTAATGAATTTGATTGTTAAACCTTTTAGCTTCTACCATTAAACACATTCATTCACAACCTTTTATGTACTTAATTTCTCCCTTTATAAATTGGATAAAAAAATATTAATCCACTACACTTTGTGTTTCATAATCTAATAGTTCTTATGTAATATTTTTTTAATGATCACTATTTTTCTTATTGATTTGTGCCTTCGTTCATTTGTTATTTTAATGATGGAGAAACACATCATCTAATAGTTCGCATGCAATATTTTTTTATTGGTCACTATTTTTCTTGTTGGTGTGTGCCCTTCGTTCATTTTTAAAATTTTAATGATTGTTGGAGTATTTATGTCCCAAGAAACATCAGTCTTGGTGCCTTGGGGGTTAGAATTTTTGAGTGATAATTCTAATTGGTAAACATACTGTTCTAGCCTTACAAGTTGCTCATTATCCCTCAAGAAAATTATTGATATTTAAGTTTAAGGCAGAAAGTAAATATTAAAAAGAATTTATTTTATATGCACAAAAACACAGATAGGAGTACTTCAGATAATATTGAGCAATTGGGCCTATATAAATTATAACAGTAATAGAGGTTAAACGTGCAAGCCACGTTTCCAGAACTAGTTCAATAATAACAAACAACTACTAGAATTCATTCAAAAAGAGAGTGAGTGAGCATTTTCAAGAACTCAAGCATCAAAGAACATATATGGCAAGGGACCTGATAGACTGAAGAAGAGCAATCTTGAAGTGTCGTTGTTTTTGAATGCTTGTATAGTGCAAAAATTGTAGCATTCATTTCACATTCATAAAGAAACGTTTCAAAACCTTTTGGTGTGTATTGATTATAAGAACACGGTCGAGTTGATTGTGTCTTATGTATTGAAGTCTATATTGATTAGAAGTAGTTAATATAGTGCGCAATGGAAGCATTGTTTTGGCTCAGTAAGTGATAGAGGTATTACTTTAGTGTGAGATTAAGAGTTTCGTCTCATTGTTGTGTTTGGAGTCTTTATTCACTTTTGCTAGTGATTAGTGAAAATAGTTGAAAATTATGTGTGACATGTTGTGGTTCTACTCCCTTGAGCAAAAAGGTTTCCACGTAAAACTCCTTGTTCCCAATGATTGACTGTTTTACTTCTTTACTGCTTTTTATTTGTAAGTTTGATTTGGTACTACAACACACTGGTGGACACATACATTTCAAAAATTGGTAAAGAGCTTGAATTTTCTACTTGACTAACATCAAGAAAGGATCCTGTAAGGATGGCGGCTCCACCAAGTCTAGAAGAAGGTCAATCTACTACACATCCTACTCGCTTTAATCGTCAGTATTACATGTGGTGGAAGACCAGAATGCATAACTACATTATGGTAGAAGACAACAAGTTGTGGGATGTGGTGCTTGATGGTCCTTGCGTTCCTACCAAGGACGTGAAGGAAAGAGATTTGACTAGGGTGGTTCCCAGGTCTAGAAGAGAGTATGATGAAGCGGAAAGGAAGAAAATTGAGAAGAATTACAAAGCAAAGAAATTTTGGTCTGTGGCATCGGAGCAGATAAATACAACGGGATTTCTGCATGCGAGACACCCAAAGAAATCTAGGACTGCTTGAAGACAATCCATGAAGGAACAACTCAAGTCAAGGAGTCCAAGGTGGACATGCTAACAACTTAATATGAGAATTTTAGTATGAAGGAAGGCGAAATTATCCATGAGAACAAACAATATTAACCTCCATTACTAATGAACTTTGGTGTCTTGGTGATCCCATTCATCCAAGCAAGCAAGTTTGAAAAATTCGCTGAGTTCTTCCCAAATCCTGGATAAGAAAAGTGAATGCAATTACTAAGGCTAGAGATCTGAAAACTCTCACAATGGATGAGTTGATCGGAAACTTGCAGACCTATGAGTTAAACAAACTGCAGGATTCATCCAAGAGGGACAAGAGGGAGGGAAAGAGAGAAAAATAAGTGACGCTGAAGGCATCTCAAAATGATGCGTCTGAAGATTAGGAAGAGATGACTTATTTGACTAAAAGGTTTCAAAAAATAGTCAAAAAGCATGAAGAGTTTCTGAGAGAGGAAACTCCTGCAGAACAGCAAACGCAAATACAAGTGTTGAAAGCCAGGACACTTTATTACTCTGATAATCACCATAACCTATGAATCCAGTGTTGCTACCATAAGTATCATCTTATTTTTGTTTCCTCTTGCTTTTGAAATGTGTAGGATATCCAATGACCGTGTAGCAATCTTTAGTGAGGTGATTTTTGTAGCCACAATGCTCACAGGAATTGTCAAAAAGTTTCCTTCCCTTGAAACCTTACCTCCTGTTAACCATCATTGTTAGAGGTTCCTTGTTGACATCTATAACACCTAGTAACCTCTGGCTTTCTTTCTATATTACGGGTTGGATATGCCTGATTAACAGTAGGATCAATCACCTTAAGCAAAATGTCACTTATAACATGAATATAGTATTCATTGAGGCCCATGAGGAGCATTAGCAACCTTTGCTGACTTAAGTGCTCAATGTAGGACTTAGCTTCATCACAATTGCATAAAGAAGCTTGAACTAATACATCTAATTCATCGCATAGATCCCTCAATTTTGAGTAGTAAGTTGTGACATGGGCAGTACCTTATTTTAAAGAAGACAATTCATGTCCACAACTAATACACTCTAGCGAGATTAGATTTGTCAAACCTTTCCTTGAGTCGTCCCATACATGCTTGGCATTCGAGGCATAACTAATTGTGGTGAGTAATTCCTGAGCAACAGTGCTACTGATTCATGAGAGCACCACAACATTAAATCTTCCCCATTGAGTTATCGAATCGCCTTTGTATGAACTTTTTAGGCAAGTTCCATCTACGAAACAAAGCTTGTTCTTAACCAATAGTGCATGTTGTAGTGACCGACTCCATAATCCATAGTTAGATGGGCCTTTGAGCTTGATTGCAATCAAACCTGCACCTAATGTATATGAAGAGTAGCCACTGTTAGATTTGTTGTAACCGAGACTATTAGATCTGCCATAATAAAAGCTTATGCAGTGTGAACTGATTGTGAAATCAATATGTAGCTTGAGATTGAATCCCTATGTCGCCGCTTTGATATCATGTCAATTTTGTTACTGTGATATTGAATCCATGAAGCTTATTCTTCCATGGACGTGAATGTATGAACAACTCTATTGTGGAAGCGAAATTTTTATTATGAATGTTAAGCTACAATGAAGAAGGAATGCCTCCTTTTATAGATCATAACTTTTACACTTTTAACTAGGGGTGGCAAACGGTTGGATTGGATCGGATTTGCATAGATTGAGAAAAAATGGTTTGGATTACAATCCATCCAAATAATATATGGGCAAATATGGATTTACTCAAATATGGTTTGGGCAAAATGATTCTAACCCATTTAAATAAATTTGTTTTTCAAAAACATAAATGTACCCCTTCCCACATACCCACCTTTCACCAACCTAACCTTTAAAAAAATTTGTTTTCTGAAAAACAAAAAAAATATAATATAAAATTACTCCCTCCCCCGGGCACCCCCTACCCCCGTCCCCCCTCCACCAACCTACCCCTCAAAATTTTTTGTTTTCCAAAAACAAAAAAATATATATTTTTTTTAAAAAATTGACCCCCTCTCCCCGGGCACCCCCGTACACCCCCCCCTTCCACCAACTTATCCCTAATTTTTTTTTATTTTTCAAAAATATTTTTTTTTTTTTGCAAAAAAAAAATAAAAAAAAAAATTACCCCCTACGCCCGGGCACCCCCACCCCCCAACCTTCCATAAAAAAAATCTGTTTTTCAATGAAGTTTGAAAATTAATTGAATTTTTAAAAAATTAATATAATTTTTTTTAATTTTTAGCACAATTAAGAATTTGTAAATTAAAAGAATCTCATAGTGTAAGATAAGAATTACAACTTATCCCAACAAATTTACATTTTACAGAAAATCCCTTATAAAGGCTGGCGTGTGATACATGCTACCATCTGATATATAGTAAATGATACACAGTATATAAATAAATAACTGTTGAGCTAAAAAAGAGAAAAAACATAATAATTAATTCTGTTGTGTCAGTTAGCTTAAGTTACGGCTAACTGATCCTAAATACTCCATATCTTAATGGGTAATTGATTAACACGTTACAAATTTCAAAATTCAAAATTATATCATCTACATTGACGAAAAGGTCATGAACATCCATTGAAAAAGTGAGAAATTCGAATAAGTTTCTGTATTTTTTCTGTTACATGATGAATATATTAATTTTACTGACGCATTAAGGAATTTGGGTCAGCGAAGTGCAATATGAAAGTTACAAAAGCGATGAAATTGTTGTTGGATAATCAATTTTGTTTTTGAATCTCAAAGCATCAATTGCAGCCGAGTTGGATATCGATGTATATATCAAGGAAAAATATTGAAAACAATAGATGTGATGGCGAAATATAAGATAAAGCAACACTTGTAGATGTGATGGTAAAATATAAGATAAAGAACAACTTCAATTGCAAAGTAAAGAGATCTGATAGACAAAGGTATGAGAGTATTTGAAATTTTTAGATCTTTAAATGGTGATACAATTTTTTTGTTTGAATGTCTGATATATTGTGAATTAAGAAGTATGTGATTAAGATTTTTGTGTAGATGTTGAATATGATTTTCGGTATATAGAGTATTTGTTGATACATTAAGTGAATATGGTTGTAATGTTACTGAATTTTATAGCAACAATGATTTAGTATTAGTTCGTTAGTCCGTTGATACATTGAGTGAAATCTGTTTTATTAAATGATTCATTAGTTCTTAAATATTATTGATACATTGAGTTAAATATGTTGATACTTTAATATAATACTGCTGAAACAGTAATCATAAAGCTGATACATTACAAAATATTGTGATACGTGTAGAATTCTTTTTGTATCGTGCATTGCAAAAACAGATAAATAACCTCTCATACAAGGAACACATTAGGGAGAATATTTGAGGAGATATTGATTATAAACGCGTCTAAAAGTTCAAAGATGGAGGTATGTATCATGATATATTATTTTATATTATATGTATCTAAATCATTGATTCATTCTGCAGTTTGAACATGTTTCTTTGATATAATTGTATATTTTACTTTTTTAATGTACGCAGGTTGTTCCATCATCTGAATTTATTTTCTCGGTTTATGAAACTGGAAGAAAATACATTGTTTGTCTTGAGCGGAAAGTATGTTGTTGTAGAAGATTTCAACTAGATGAGATACCTTGTGCACATGCAATCGTTGTTTTAAAAGAAAAGAATGTCAAATATTTGCATCCATATTGCTCTGATTACTACAAGCCTGATGCTTAGCAAAAACATATGAGATTCCAATGGTATCAATACCAGATAAGGAAGATTAGTCAGCTCCTGAGGATGTGGTAGTTGAAACTGTGTATCCACCTAGATACAAACGATTATTTCGACGACCAAGAAAAAGAAGAAAAAAAATGCAAATAAAAAGATTATTGTGAACATAAATTCTTGTGGACAAGAAGGACACAACATAAGAACTTGTACTTTCTTCCCCCCCAAAAAAGTGAAATAATCGTAATTTTTTTAGGACATTAATATTTTTGTTGAATATTTTTTCACATAAAAATTTATCATTAAGTATTGTTTACATTTGTTATTAATCAGTATTGGTGTTGAAAAAAAACACTTGGTTATGATTGTGTTAAATAAATTTTAAGTTGCACTTATAGTTATAAATACGTTGTTATGACTTGTGTTGAAAAATACTTATGTAACAATATTACTTTTGTTTAATAAACTATGTTATGCACTTATAATTATAAATAAATTGTTGGGTAACGTATATACTAATGTATCATGTGCTATCATGTTCATTTAATTTGATAACATTGTTAAGGTTATTGTATCATTTACAATAACTATATATCATGTATCATGTAATGTATATTAAGTATCATGTGTGATAATTTATTTGATACATACATTAAGCAACTATTTTTAGCACAACTATTGGATTTTTTGTGGAAAAATACTTTTGTATCAATATTACTTTTGTTAAATAAATTTTGTTATGCACTTATAATTATAAATAAATTGTTGGGTAATGTATATGCTAATGTATCATGTGCATTGACTAATGTATCATGTACATTTAATTTGATAATATTTGTTTAATTATAGAAATTTGTAAATGAAGACAAATATACATTCTAAGATTAAGGAACAAAATATATTGACATTAAAAGTCAGACAATAAGTTTTTAGAGAAACACTCCAACACTTAAGTTAATGTACATTGAAAATAGTACTAACTAAAAAACACTGTCTATCCATCGATACATAGAAATTATTCCAGATTAACTAACGCATCATGATTTGGTGGTGTGAAATGACGCCTAGGCTTTGATGGATCGTCATTATCACTAATATATCCTTCTGTGGCCTTTTGACTGCCATATTTTCATAGCAAAACTGCATATCTTGAGTAGAGATAATCAGAGCAGAAAGCATCAGATTGAACTGAAATTTCATCGCTAAGAAATTCAGAAAACGCGGTCATAAACAATCCACAATCCCTTCAAATGCAGAAGATACACCAAAAACGAATTGAAAATATACTTCACAATAAAATTTTATAAAATTTACAGTGTATCGCTTCCTTAATGAATAGTGTCTAGTGCATATTCAACAAGAAAAGGGTGCTTTGGTTTCAATAAACTTCCAATTCCTTGTCCTTATAAGTATCAAGAGATAACCAGTTAGTTTGCTCCGATTGATAAAAAAAATCCACAGTTCAGAGGTAAGTAGGCAACATTAAAGATAATTTTTTAATGTCACTCGAATAAATTTTTCTCCTTGATCCATATGTTGAGTCGTAAATACGTATTAGCCTTTTTTTTCTTCAAAACAACAACAACCAATATCCAATGAAATTATCCATCACAATTCACTGGAATGTAAACATCATCTATTGAATGCCATGGTAACCTAGCCGAAATCTCAAATCCGTTAATTATGTATAAATATCATACATTTTGAATATATTTATAACTTGATACATTGGGAAAAAAAATTGACAAATGAACAAAAATTAAAGACATAAAATTGTATAAACATGATACATGTTGAATATATTTATAACTTGATATATTGAGAAGAAAAATTGATAAATTTTTTATGAATTGAATGGAAAGCATGATACATAAAATAGATATAAACATGATACATGCTGAATATATTTATAACTTGATACATTGAGAAAAAAAATTGACAAATTTTTGTATTAGTTAAAAGAAAAGCTTGAGAAAAATATCCATGAACTTTATGGATTTGTATCAAGTATATGCTATGTTAGTACTAATACATCGTGAAGTTTATTAAACGTATCATTCATGTTCTGATTGATTGAGAACATAATAAAAAAATTGAGGTTTTAAGAATCAAAAATTAAATTACGTGATGATATATTACAATATGATAACATTAATCTATCAGTAATGTATCATAAATTCAAATTAACTACCGATTCAAAGTTTGAGCAACAACAAAACACAAAAGCAGATCAAAACTCATTACCTCGAGTAGATTCGAACGAGAAATTGAGGATGATACTTTTTTTTACTCCTTTTTTAGGGGTTTTCCCAATCTTTGCTTTTAAAGATGAAAACACATCCTTATTCACCTTCTCGATACTCACCATTGGCCATAACTAGAGAATCAGACAATTTTTTTGATCTATTCTCAACCCAATCTACGTCTTCATGTTCATAAACACGATTAGTGTCGGATGACATTATCTGAATAATACCTAAGATGAACGAAGGAGGATCCTCCATAAACGTATCAAAATTTTGATTCTTTTTTTTTTAAAAAACTATGAGAAAAAGTAATGAAATAGAAACAATACCTAGAAGGAATGGGAAATTCTTTGACTGGAGAGAGAAATAAAATTCAAATTCAAAATTAGAATGATAAGATCATGGGAGAGAAATATGGCGTGATTCAGGAGTGAAATATTGGAGAGAGAAACGTGGGCTAGGAGATGGGAGGTTATGTATCTGGGAGTTGGGTTTAAGAAGTAAAAAAGGGATTTTAGTAATATTTTTAAAAAGAATGGATCAAATGGATACCCATATTGAACCCATTTTGACCATATTTGTAGAGACTCTTACAATAGTTTGAAGCCCATATTTGACCAATTAAAATATGAGTGATACAAGCCATTAAATATGGTCAAAATAGACTCATTTTATTAATATGGACTGAAATTGTCACCCTAACAACCTAATGCCACATAGAGTTGGTTACCTAACAACCTAACAAACTTTTAATTAACTTCCTTCTAGTAACTTCTATATAGAATCTTCAATAACCATAGTATAGTGGAGGGTGGAGTTTGTTGGGATTTATGCAGTTTTGATGATTGACAAAGAAATATGGAACACGTTAGTCAACATGGTCCAAAGGTGCACTTTCACGAGCAGTAGAATTTGAGAAAGCTTCTAATATGAATAAAGGCAAAAGTGCATAAATAAAGGAATTGATAATGTTAATTTCGTGAGAAACCCCAAGGAAATAAATATCTGATGAATTGAAGAGAAAGAATCAATGAGATTGATTTAAAGAAAGAGTCTAAAGAGGCAAGGAGTTTTAATTGAAGAAACAAGTCTCACTTATATTGGAACTCTTCAAGTTACTATTGAATTGAAGTGTTGGAGTTCGACTACAATACAAAAGAATCAATGAATGTAATTTGAAGAAGAAGTCCAAAGAAGCTAAGAGTTTGAATTGAAGAAGGAGTCTTACTTGAAGTAGAAATCTAAGTCAAGAGAGTTCAAGTCAATAAGGAGTTTGAAGTAAACAATAACTCAATAAAGAATTGTGCTTAAATAGAAGTGAAGTTGTCTTTGTGCACTTATAGAGCAAAAATAGCAAGTGCGAAATTGACTTCGCAAGTGCTACCAATGAACTAAAGGAACACATCGAAGAACCTGAACCTTTTACAGAGTTTATGTGTTAGGAGTTTTTCATTGTGAATGAGTCTTGATGTAATCTTAGTTCAGTGAGTTATAAACTAAATTATAAGTGTTGTCTTCAGGTTGTGATAACTAGAAGTGTTGAGAACACATATCTTGGGAGGTTTGTGTTGAAGGTTAGGAATTAGAGTTAGTTCCTAGGATTACAAGAGTTGTACTCCAAATCCATAACTTGAAGTTAAGGTAGGTTGCAAAGTTTGTAATCTATCTTTTGTGGAGGCTCGTAGTTGATTTAGTGAAGTTAGAGTTAAATCATGTATGGCTACATGTCATGGTTTTTACACCTTTTGAGTCAGGTGTTTCTATGTGAAAATATTGTGTTTTACTTATTGTCCTTACTGCTTTTTTGGAAAACGTTAGGCAACCTGTTTCACACTTAGGCGAAAAGATAAAATCAATAAATTACTAAGTCGTGTAGATTATCTATTGGTATCAGAGCAGGTTGTCTTTTACAGGTTAACACCTAAGATAAAATATCGAGATGAATTCTGCATAACCTATTGGTCACAACGAAGGACAGTCAACTGTCACACCCCCGATGTTCAATTGGTCTCACTTTGACCGGTGGAAAGTACGCATGGAAGATTTCATTCAAGCGGAAGACTACGAGTTGTGGGATAGGATAACGATTGGATCTGTCATTCCTATGAAGACTGTTGATGGAGTTCAAGTACCAAAAGTGAGAGTTGACTTCAGTGCAGATGATTTACCAACCCTCACGAAAAATACTAAGACAAAAATATTCTTGTTTGTGGTTTTGGACCAGATGAGTACAACCGAATTTCAACTGTACTACTGCCTAACAAATTTGGGATGCATTGATTAATGCTCATGAGGGAACCAGTCAGGTGAGAAAATTCAGAGTAGCTATGCTATTTACTGAATATGAAACTTTCAAAATGAAGGAAAGTGAGTCTTCGCTAGAAATGGTTACTAGACTCACTAAGTTGATAAATGAACTGTCATCATTAGGAAAAGTTCTTACGACTGAAAAACATGTTGACAAGGTGCTAAGGATCCTTCCAAATAACAAATGGGATGTAAAGGTAAATGCTATAAGAGAAGCTAAAGACATCTCCATCATGCCACTTAATGAACTTGTGGGAAATCTCAGAACTTATGAGATGAACATGGATGATTTATAGAAGGAGGAAATGCTTAATGAGAAGACACACACTTTGAAAGTGTCGGATGTAGAAGTTACTGAATATGATGAGGACCAAATAGCACTTCTAACAAAAGGCTTTAAGAAGTATCTGAGGAAGGAGAAGGAAAATGAAAAGAAGGAAATCAATAAGAAGAAGTGGGTAAATGATAAATCTCAAAATGGTTGCTACAAATGTGGCAAAATGGATCATCATGTTAAGAGTTTTCCATAATGGGAAGCTAATTGGAGGAAAGAAAAGATAGAAAAGGAAATAAAGAAAAAAGAGGAATGTGCAATGGTTGCTTCTTGGGGTTCAGAAAATGAAGAATCTGATGATGAAGTAGATAAAACAACTTTCATGGCTGCAGGAGATTCAGACGCCGAAGATGATGAAAACTCTGAGGTTAGTACTATTGATCTTAAAGAAAAATTGTATTTTTTTTTCAAAAATTAAATTAATCGAATTGTTGAATAGGTTAATTGATGACTTTTAAGAATTAACATGTGAAAGAAATCAACTGATTAAAGTATTAGCAGACCAAAAATTTAAGTACATGGAACTCAAAGATGACAAAACTATAACTGATAAACAAAACAACTGTTTGAAGAAACATGTTGAAAAACTTGAGTCATCTAACCTAGATCTAAAGTCTGAAATTTTAAGGATGACAGTTACTGAAAAGGGAAAAGGAAAATGAGTGAAACTGGAAAAAAAAACTGGAAAAAGAAATGAAAAAATGTAAAAATGACTTCTTTTTTTTTGAAAAAGAAAAGGTGAGGAAATTAAATATAGAAATCTCTCAGATAAAAGTAAAGCTTGAGAAGACAAATAGATGGACTCAGTTATCTAGAATTGTTAACAAATTGAGTGATAGGGTGCACAATGAGAAGACAGACATAAGATTCCATAAAGAAAATATTATCTATGAAGATTTATGTTATATTTGCGGAAAAACTGATCATCCAACTACTGAGTGTCCAGTTGCTAATGATTTTAGAAAAATAAATAGTAAATTCGCAAATGGAAACATATTGATGCATGTTGGCAGAAATAGGTCCACTAATCAGTTGCCTAGATGCGCGAGAAAAAATTTGATTCACCGTTTTGATTATAAGAAAGGACCCAAGCTTGTCAGGGTTTCTAAGATTAACGCTTAAGCTATTTTAGAGGTGAAGCTGAAACGAAGTAAGTGATAGTTATTACTTGCTTAAGTGATATGAATGAAGACAAACAAAAGTTCCTTTCGCTCACTTCACAAAAAAGGGAGAATGTGTCATTTTGAAAGAAACAAAAAGGTGTGGAGCTAATGCATGTGTAAGGGGGAAGAAAGTGAGATTATTTACCCAAAAAAAAGTGAAAAAAAGAGAGAATTAAAGTGAAACTGATGAGAGCGCATTGGAACACGTTGTACCACATGTTTCATTTGTTGAATAAACTAAGGGCATATTGATAGGGGGAACAATGAATCTTGAAACTGGTTTATCCACAAAGTATGTGATTGCTGGATCACGTTGTTCTTTGTCAAACAACAATCGATGAATTGTGACACTAAGTAGGGAGCATTATGAAAAGAATAAGTTAGACTTGGGGATGATTAAGATTGCATGAACTCCCTTCAATGATTGGCTAGAATAATTGTTCTCCTTAACTTTATGAGCTAAAATTTTACTCAATTCACTCTTACATATTTAGTTGTGTGTCCCAATTTTAGATCCTTGACTTGTTTTAACCTAATTTTGTATTAGATTATGCAGATAAATGCTAAAAACAAGCAATAATTTAATATTGTATAAAGTGAAACCGTTGAGCACTCATGTTCCATGTATTAATTGTTCTAATACAGAAAAATAATCTTCCAAGTGCAAGAGTCTCATTCTTTCAAATTGTTCTCTCTCACTTTGTCTTCTTGGATTTTTTTTTGCAAGTTTAAAGCAAATAGTTTCTCATTTACAGTTCATGAGGAAGAATCAACTCTTGAAACACATTTTTTTCTATTCCACCTTGAACTCCCATCTAGAAATTAAAAGTGTCAGCAAGATGCCATTATTAAAGAAGATCTTAGAGCTAGCATGAAAAAATGATAGCATGATTTCCATTGCAAGTGTCGAGGAATACTCAATTCCAATTCATGCATGGACTCTCCAAATAAAATAAAGGTTATCGAATATACAAACCATGCTGATCTACATGTTTCAATGAGGAAAATTGACACTCCAATGAAAAGGTTGAAGTAATATTTTCACTGATAAGATTGCTGAACTGGACGTTAGAAATATTTCTTATTAAAAAAAATCAATATGAATTTAAGCTCTACATATTGTACTTGATATAGAAAGGGTTGAAGATGCTAAAATTATTTGTTGGTTGACACTATTATCTACACTTGTCCCATTCTTCTCTTCACTTCCAATGTAAGTGCCTCTGATTTTATCCTACTCATGTCAAGTATTGTTATTTTATTAGTGCTCAATAGTTTGTGCTTAATTCAGTATGACTTCGATCCTATATAGGACATTATCTGGAAGTTTAATGGAATGATTATCTATTGCTTTGATGGCTCATGATCTTGCTCTCTATAATTCATTATTATGTTGCATTAAGTCGTTATCTGATTGTCTTGGTGATAGCCAGTGACCATGAATAGTTTAACTGATCAATCTAGCTCGTATATTATAGGATTGACATAGCTTTTCAATGATGCCAAAAGGGGGAAGATAAGAGCATGTGCAGTGTTTATAACCCATTAACTAACTTGTTTCATGTTAGTATTTCATGCTTCACTGTCTACTGATAAAATTATTTGAATGCACAAAGAAAAGAGGTTTGTCATCATCAAAAAGGGAAAATTTGTTGGAATTTTATGCAATTTTGATGATTGACAAAGAAAGATGAAACACGTCAGTCAACATGGTCCAAATGTGCACTTTCACGAGCAGTAGAAATTGAGAAAGCTTCTAAAATGAATAAAGACAGAAGTGTAGAAATAAAGGAATGGATAATGTTAATTTCGTGAGAAACCCCAAGGAAATAAACATCTCATGAATTGAAGAGAAAGAATCAATGAGTTTGATTTAAAGAAAGAGTCTAAAGAGGTAAGGAGTTTTAATTGAAGAAAGAGTCTCACTTAAAGTAGAACTCTTCAAGTTGTTGTTGAATTGAAGTGTTGGAGTTCGACTACAATACAAAAGAATCAATGAATGTAGTTTGAAGAAGAAGTCCAAAGAAGCTAGGAGTTTGAATTGAAGAAGGAGTCTTACTTGAAGTAGAACTCTAAGTCAAGAGAGTTCAAGTCAATAAGGAGTTTGAAGTAAACAATAACTCTATGAAGAATTGTGCTTAAATAGAAGTGAAGTTGTCCAGAATATTTGTGCACTTACAGAGCAAAAAGAGCAAGTGAGAAATTGACTTCGCAAGTGCTACCAGTGAACTGAAGGAATACATAGAAGGAGCACATCAAAAAACCTAATCCTTTTACAGAGTTTATGTGTTAAGAGTTTTTCATTGTGGATGAGTCTTGATGTAATTTTAGTTCAGTGAGCTATAAACTGAATTAGAAGTGTTGTCTTCAGGTTGTGATAACTAGAAGAGCTGAGAACACATATCTTGGGAGGTTTGTGTTGAAGGGTAGGAATTAGAGTTAGTTCCTAGGATTACAAAAGTTGTAGTCCAAATCCATAACTTGAAGTTAAGGTAGGTTGCAAAGTTTGTAATCTATCTTTTGTGATGCTCGTAATTGATTTAGTGAAGTTGGAATTAAATCCTGTAATTCCGTTAGAATTATATTTTATATTAGAATTATTTATTTTTTAAAAAATACATTCAAATAATCAAATATTGTTTCGAAAATCAATAGCTTAACACAACTTCAACTTTAAAAAATTTAAATAACTTGATTTTTTTAATAGTATGTGTAGTTCTTATATTTGATATAATTTCTGACATTATACAACTATCTATTTTGATATATTACTTTTTAGTGCAATTTGGTTGTATAGCTCAGTTAAATTAGTCAAGTAACTTTTAGAAACCGAGGAATATAGATTATATTTATAAAAACATATTTATATTATTATTATTATTATTATAACTTGGCTTCGTCTGACATCCATGCCATTCAATTTAGGGTGTGCACAAGTAACACTTAAAACTTAATAAAGTTGAACAAGTAGACACACGTGTTCTACACGGAATAACACACGTAGGAGCCACATAAATTGTTGCATAGGACGTGAATTATATTGTCACGTAGGACGTCAAGTACGACGCAAGTGTCAACTTGTTCAATTCAATACAAGTTTATGTGTCTATTTATGAAAATATAAAAATAAAGGACTTATATATTAGAAGAAACCAAACTAAGTGACATATTTATGTATTATGTCTTTAGAAGAATATATTTAAATTCTAATCTTTTTTTTGCATACAATATAACCAAACACGACTTCAACTATAAATTTTTAAATGAAATAAACAGTATATTTTTTCATGACCAAACCATACTAAGAAAGGAAATGATTAAAAGCCCTCAAATTTGAATTTCTGTTTTGAAAAAATCTCATTAAATATTATACATTCAAAAATAAAAAAGAATCTTTTAGAAATAGAAACTGTATAAGCTTAAATGTACTAAATCAATAGATGGGGTCCATGTAACTTTGCAATAATTTCTTTTACGGATAAAGATTCGGTCAAGTAATATTCGGTCAAGTAATATTAGGTCAAGTAATGTTCAATGATCTTATGGATTCATGACAGGTGTACTATAGAATAATTTATGGTTGAGATTCATTTAAATTATATATTCATTATAATAATAAAAACAATAAAGTTGTCAACTTTTTTTATTTTTTAAAACTATCAAATAAAACAGTTAAGTGTACCCAAACTAATATTTTCAAGAAAAAATTTAAGATTGACGGGAATAAGCGAATTTCCTGATTTTTTTACCCCCCAAACTTTTTTGGGAGTAATTCCACACCTGCTTTCTTGAAATTCTGAAAGGATCTCCAAAAATAGAACAAACCTAAAAACACAATTGAGTTATAAATAAAAATTCAACTAAAGAACATGATAATACATTTTTTTTTAAAAAAAAAAACTTATTAGGAGGTTTTCAAATAATTATAAAAATATATTTAATCAGATTCTTCAAAAATGTCGGGTTCTTCAAAATTAGTATTAATTTAAAAATTCCAATACAAGTACGAGGTTTCGTAGGTACAAAAGCCGGAAAGTACGCATATTGCCGCTAGTCTTTTTTTTTTTTGAAAATATTAGATAGGATACACTTAATTGTTTTATTTGATAGTTTTAAAAAATAAAAATAATTGATGATTTTGTTATTTTTATTATTACTAGTTTCTGAGAACGTGCTTCGCACATGTGTTTAATGTGAATTTTTATAGATACGTTAGAATGACAAAAATTTCATGGATATATATATATATATATAAATTGTAATGAATAATAAAATGTAACAATTACAAAATAAACATTCATAGAAAACTAAATTAAGAACTCCAATAGAGAAAAAAAAAAGACAAAAAAAAAAACAGATTTAAGAGAAAATACAGTGTAGACATTATTCTTGTAAACTGATGTATGTACAGATGAAAAAATAAGTACAAACTTAGTACATAACTCTGTGAGTTCTTATCGACTCCTTCCATATCCTATCAAAATTTAAGAGACTTCTTCATCTATTTTAACTATAGAATAAAAATAATAGCTTAATATCTTGGTAGGGGTTTCAAGAGATAAAGAAGTTGAATTTATATATAGATAGAATAGAAGAAATATCAAAAGATATCTTAAAGTTTTAGTTTAAATATTTGAACGTTATGAATATGAAAAGATGAGAGTTATGTATATTAAGAGTATAAAAGTTGAATAAGTAATTAACAAATAATAATAAGTAAATGAAGAATATGAAAAAGAAAATTAAAGTTAGCAAATCATGTAGAAAGAACAACTAAAGTTCTTATCACGTAATTAAGTATCAATGAATTTAAATTTGTGAAGCTAGAGTCATTCTTTAATAATAATCAAGAGA
Source organism: Solanum sitiens (assembly GCA_016801875.1). Lineage (NCBI taxonomy): Eukaryota > Viridiplantae > Streptophyta > Magnoliopsida > Solanales > Solanaceae > Solanum > Solanum sitiens. The sequence continues at coordinate 358,763 of JABWTJ010000543.1, read as the reverse complement.
ACATTATCAATCTGTGTCTCCATTTTGCATATTTGCACCCTTTAAATTATTAAATTTCGTTATTTATCATAAAGGATAATACTTAATCTACATAAATTATATTATTCATGAGAGGGGTTAAGAAAAACGTTGTGAGAAGAGGAAAAGTATAGCAATTTAGGTAGAGACTTTTTTTTAAAAAAATAAATTATAATTATTATATACATATAGGTTATAGATGATAAATATTAATAAATAGTGTTGACACCCAATTTTGGCCTAATATTTTAAAATTTCATAATTTTGAAGTTTTATTTATTTAATAGATTAGAATAATTTTTTTTATATAATTTTAAATAAGTTTATCGATAACTATCTTTATTTATCAAAATTTAGGATTTTTTTTTTAGTTAATTTTTAAAATTTGCATTTCACGTGTCATTAGTTACGTTCATTATATTATTTTAAAATTTATTTTATTTGTTATATTTGTTAATATATATGTTGAACTTAGGACAGTCTAAAATTTAGTTTAATACGAAAAAAAAAATTAGGGATTCTATTGATATAATTTTGGCCACAATGCTAAGCCCATCATTTGAGCCCATTTTGGGTTTTCTTATTAATGCTAACCCTAATCTTAATCTCTTCCCTTCCCTCTCCTTGGCATCAGCCCCCCTCTCTGCCTCACTCATTCTCTCCCTCTCTTCCCCAATCTCCAAGCCGCCAGCCCCCTCTCTTTTTCTCTCCCCATTCTTTCCGGCGAAAGCCACCATCATCGGTGAGCTCCCCCTCTCACTCCTCCTTCGGCTTCCCCCTCCTTCTCCTCTCCGCCTCACGCCTCCAGCCACCAAAAAAGCCACAAGTTCTCATTTCCAAACAGCCACCATACCAAGCAAAACCCCGACCCAAACACACACAATACCAAATCAAAAATCCCACTTCCCAGTCCATTTCTCTCCTCCGTTACAATTTGTTTTTTTCTTGAAGGTATTCCGGCGAAACTCCGAACTCCGGCAAGCTGCGAACCAACAACACCAAACACCAGCTCCGACCAGAACAACTGGGAAACAACCTCGAACTGGCAAGTTCCGAGCTCCGGCGACCCTCAAACCTCCAGCAAACAACCACTAATGGCAACCTAAAGCACTGTTAGCTAATTTTTCTTCTTTTCTAGCTTTATTTTTGTTTTTCTCCTTTTCTTTTCTTATTTTACCATATTTTTTTCTGTTTGTTCCGTATTAATTGATCCACACAAACTGGATTTTGGTGAATTTTATATGCTACTTATCCAGATCTGGCCAGAAAATTTTGAGTTTCCACCAATCACTGCTCGTTTCCTTCGGTAAAACATTAATGTTTGTTTTTCATATGAACTTTTTTGTGTTAATTATTATGTATTATTGTTAGCTTATAATTCTTATTATTATTATAGTCACGGTGTGTTTATTTACTGTGTTATTACTTTTCTTGTTTCTAATTTATTTTATTGTTATTCTTTTGTTTGCATTTGTTTTATTATATTATATGTATTGTTCTCTTTTTGTTGTTAATTATTATTATTATTATTATTATTATTATTATTATTGTTGTTGTTGTTGTTGTTGTTGTTGTTGTATTAATTTTTATTTATTTATTGTTGATTACTTTATTACTTGTGAGTGGACATTTTAGTATTTATTTTTTAATGCTCGAGCAAAATTGTCATTATTTTATATATAGTTTCGGCAACTACTTTCCTACTCTTTATTATTTTTGTTTGTGGATCATATCTTAAGTGATTAACTTATAGTAGCTCTTTTATTTTTATTAAGTTTATTTAGTTTTACTTATTGTTGTCATTTCTCAGTTGGGGTCTATTTTTATGATGTATTTTATTTATTTACCTATTGTTATTTTATAATTGTTCATATGTGGTTGCTTTTGTTTTTAATTTATAGAAATTGATGGTATGCATTTCTATTAAACTGTGTTACCCCTTTAATCATTTTATTATCATTGTTGTCATATTGTTGTTGGATCTTTTTTTTAAAATTATTATTTATGCTTTCTAAACTGCTGCCAGTTCCATTGATGATGTTTTGAAATTCAATCATGTTGTTATACTTGGTTAAGATTATTGTTTTGTTGTTGTTATCATTTAGTTATTACATGTCATTTATTCCATTATTGTTAAGTTCATATAATTGTGTTTGGAAACAAGTTAAAAATGGCCAATGATAAAATTTCTCCGTCGGTTTTAGAGGCCTTTCCATTTTAAAAGACGGAAAATTTAGTTAACTTTATATTATTTACTTGTTAAATTTGGCCGATGAAGAAATTACCGTCGATTTCCAAGGCCTCCAATATTAATAAGAAGGGTTTTTATTTTATTATTTCATATATTTAATTTTAATTATATTTATTTATTACTAACACTTTTACTAAGTGTGTTTAAAGGTACCCAAGACTTGCTTCCTTGAAGCTATTCGAAAGAAGTTCGAATTATATTTTTTAATTCATTATTTTGTACATATCGATGTTAGGCAAACCTTAGGCCGATATAATTATTTTATTTTTATTGTGTATATTACATGTTATTATATTTGTACATTATTTTATTTTCCTCCTCAATTTGAAAAAAATAAACTCAGTCGGGAACCACATTTGTGGATTCCGAAGGATGCCTAATCCCTTCCCTTCGGAATAATTTGAACCCCTTACTTAGAATCAATTTAGTTTCATAGACTATCTTTTAAATTAATTTATTAATTGGTTTCCTATTTTTCCTAAAATTAGGTGGCGACTCTTTTTAAAACTCGTTTATTTTTAATACTCTTTTAAAATTGAATCAATTCATTATTTTCGAGTTGCCGCGATGTTTTGCCCTATTTGAATAGAGTGGGGATGTAAACAGAATGGCGACTCCGCTGGGAAATATAGAGGTTCTAACCAATATGAATTTATTTTTTTCAAATTGAGGAAATTTTTGTTTTATTATTATGTTATACCTTGTATTTTTATATTTCGCTGATTATCTGTATATTGTATTTATTCATTATTTATTTTATTGTTTGTATATTTTCATGGCATAATTTCCGCCAAATGGCAAATAGTTTGCATTAGGACAAAGGAAGTTACGTGGCTTACCACGACTTCTTTCAGAAAAACACACAAGTCTATTATTTGGAAGTAATAAACGAATAGTTGGCTTGCGGTCATCCAACGTCGTTTATTAGCTTCACCCCGTTGTCTGTCCGACTCGGGTAACCGTCACTTCTAAACCAATTCTAGTCAACCTAGGATAGAGCAAAACCAAATCCAAATCTAAGCATAAGCCTAAGATGACCCAACACCCAAGGCGTGTTGAATCCATTAGAAAGACCACCTTCAGTCCATAATGGCCTCCGGCCTAAACGGACAATCATATTTGTGTGTAATTTGAAGGATGTATACGTCGTTTGACAAACCACTGTCTATCTGAATTAGAAATAGTTTACTTTTGTCAAACTTGGGTTTTTAGAAACTATCATTCCATCCAAAAGTGTTGGCAATCGGAGATGACAAGAATTTCAAGAGGAAGACCCTTCAGCAAAGGCTTAGAATAGGATGGTACCCCTACGTGGGATTGAATATTTGTAAAAAAAAATTCCTTCTTTCTTTTCTTCTAACTTCATAATTCTATTTCATTTATTCATAAAATTGTACTAAGTGTTTTGGGGGACAATGGAAAGTTGTCAAAGGCCGTAATACATCCTTCAAATCGATAGACCTACCCTAGGCATAAAAGGGTCACATATTTGTATAGGATGCGCAATAATTATTTGTATGCTATGTGATATATTTCAGTTTTTCTTTAATTAAAATAGTATTTATTTATTTTATTCATTATTTATGTGATATTTTGCATTATCCATTATGTACAGGAACTAACACCCTTACATTTTGAGTTGTTCTTCTTTACAGCGAAAAATTGATTTATGTCCGAATTCAAAAATCATTATTTGTCCAAAGTCGCAAGAGACAAGAGGATTAGCGAAATTCGAGTCCTTGTATTTCACAAGACATTAATATCAAGTCAAAACGATAAATCAGGGGAGTATTTGACTATGAGGTCGCATCCATTTATTTTTATTATTATTTTGCATGATGTTCCTGTTCTCACATATTTCTCATATTTTCGTAGGAATACCGTCCTCGACAACAGTCGGGGATGGTCATAACAATGTCTGGATCTCGCGAAAATTGGGAAGAGACAAAGGTCCAAGAAAACATCCAAAAAGAGTACAACAAATCATTACTGTAGAAATTCGTAGGTTACATTCAACAGACAGTATAAATATTGACGATTACTAGGCTATAAAATATATTGGTGCGGAAAAAACAACAACAAAGGGGTCAAAAACAAAAAAAAAAGAAATTTCTTTGAGTTGTCTAAATCTTTAAATTATTATATGCCTTATCTGGACGAACTATGCGTACCTGATTCTCATTTTAATGAGATACGTAGGCAACCTTTCTTGGATTCGGTATTATCTTCTCCCAAAGAAAAAAAATAATTTGTGCATATTTTTCAAGTCATATCTGGACGAACTACGCGTACCTGATTCTCATTTTAATGAGATACGTAGGCAACCCTTCTTGGGTTCGGTATTATCTTCTCCCAAAGAAAAAAAATAATTTGTGCATATTTTTCAAGTCATATCTGGACGAACTACGCACACCTGATTCTCATTTTAATAAGATACGTAGGCAACCCTTCTTGGGTTCGGTATTATCTTCTCCAAAAAAATAATAATAATAATAATAATAAAATAGTTTGTGCATATTTTCCAAGTCATATCTGCATGAATTACGCACACTTGATTCTCATCTTAATGAGATACGTAGGCAGCCTTTCTTGGGTTCGATAATCATTCTTTAAAAAAAAATACTTGTACATATTGTAAGAGTCATGTCTTCAGCTCGGTCGGGACCTATGTAGTTAAGAGCATGTAAATATATTCGATATGATGGAGAAGACTGACTATGCGGTAAACTATAGATTCTCGTGGTACCTCTTATCTGTACTTTTGTGATGCTTGAAAATTCTCTTGCATGCAATCAAGATAAGAATAAAACTAACCTTATGTTTCATGTGCATTGTGTGGTGAGATTTTGATCAAAGTTCAAATTGTGTTACACTGTTGATCTAGAACTTGACCTGAATGTTTTTCGAGGCGAAATCCTGAGTAATGTTTGGTTTGAGAAAGGATTGTAGGACTTTTTTGACCCGATTGTGCCTTTCAAAGCCTACCAAATTACATTAATCCCTAGTTTTCCCATTTTGAGCCTGAAACCTTTCTTTGGACAACCATATCTTAACCACTACCATTTTGAGTGCTTACAAGCACTATCCTCTCTTGGCCCAACCTTCTTGAGTGCACCAAGAATGTGCAAATTATAAGAGAAGATCCATGTTTGAAATTTCCGAAAGCAAAGATATCGAGTCTCCCAAAGTCAAGAAAACAAAAGACTTCTAGAGAAAAAAAAATAATAAAGGAAGAAAGAAAAGGTGAAAGAAATAAAGAAAGACAAAAATACCCTTACAAGGTCAATGAAAGGTGGGAAGGAAAATACTCCAACAAAAAGGAGAAAAATTTATAAGAAAGGAGTGAAATAAAAGAAAAGCTCCAAGAAATAAGGACTCAAAAGAAGTCAAAACAAAGAGGGTAAAAAAAAAAAAAAAAAAAAAAAAAAAAAAAAAAAAAAAGAGAGAAGAATGGAAAAGCTCAAAAAAATGAGAACTCAAAAGAAGTCGAAACAAAGGAAGAAAAAGAAGAAGAAGGAAAAAGAGTCAAAAATGAGAATTCAAAAGAAGTTGAAAGGGGGGAGAACAATGAAGAGAATCTAACGCAAAGGCGTACCAGTCATTAAGAGCACAAATTCTGTGTGACGCTCAAGGAGGAATTAAGTCACTTTTATCCCAAATAAATATCCTACCCATCCCTAAGTCTACGTTACAAGCCAATGACAAGCCCTACATGATCTCGTTCCAAATGTTCTCACATTAGTGGAGATTTACATAAGGGTCAAGCATATGGTATCACAGTTGTGTGCATTGAACATTCTTGTGAGTGTGAGTGCACTTCGAAAAATGTCCTATAATCAAATGTTTCAAATATGTGTGAAATAGGACTCGTCTTTTTCGTGAGGGCACTTGAAACATGAGGATTGATACAATTCAAAACCTTTGTTTGAAGCAAGATGAACGGATCTTGTTGATCCTTAGGTATATTGGAGGTACCACTTGAAGCTGTAGGAGTTACCTTAAATTCAATCTTAAAAGAAAAAAAAAAGAAGAAAAAAAAAGGAATGAAAGATTACTTGCAATCTTAACTGTTGGTACCAATTGTAGTGAAGGCTTGACTATCTCATCACATTCTTTATTTTTCAAAAAGAAAAAAAAAGTGAGCAAACACTCATTCTTTAATATTTTAAAAACTTTTTAAAATCATTCAATTTTGTAAAAAAAAATAATTACTTTTTGTGTTGTTCATTGTAAAAAAGTGTCATCAGGTTAATCTTGTATGTGTGAGAGTCCTATTTTACTTCATGGATTGTCCATCCCAAAATATGATATATCTTGTCTTTAGGCTTTGAATATAGCAAGGAATACCATTTTCATATTTCATCATGTTCATATTGTGCATTTTCTACTGATAATTTTTCAGATTCTTTGCAGTACTCATCATCCACAAGATTGGAACTACATTTGACCTGATTCCTGCCTCAACAGGATATGTAGGCGCCACGATGGCTCGGTCATATACCCAGTCTGATTATATTTCTCCTTACAATAAAACTGGGACAGAATTTTTGAAAATATTTCAAAAATTCACAATAAAGGTGTTATCGCCAACAAGTCAAGATTGAAGATCATTTTGAGATTTGCCAAAAATTCTAACTAGGACAGAATTTTTGAGGAAGACCTCAAAAATTCTGATAAGTACTGCGAGAAGCTTGATAGCAACTACAAAGATCATTTAGCGCTTGAAGCTCAACGTCAACGTGCAAATCTTCAGCGCGATATTTTTGATACTAATTGTTTCTTTTCAAGTACAGGAACAGGGGAAAGCATTGGGGAGATAAAACTTTCAAAACTATTCTCGAGCCATCCACCTCGTTACAGTTGGACAATCATTGAGCCATCCACCTTGTAACAGTGAGAAATTATTAGATCATGCATTGCGAGTTAATTCATGCATCGCGAGTTAATATTCATGCATTGCGACTTAATATTCATGCATCGCGAGTTAATATTCATGCATTGCGAGTTAATATTCATGCATCGCGAGTTAATATTCATGCATTGCGAGTTAATATTCATGCATCGCGAGTTATTATTCATGCATCGCAAGTTAATATTCATGCATTGCGAGTTAATATTCATGCATCGCGAGAAGATATTCATGCCTCGCAGAAAATTTATGCATCGTGGGAAGATATTCATGCCCCGCAGAAGATCATGCATCGCGAGTTAATATTCATGCATCACAAGTTAATATTCATGCATCGCGGAAGATCATGCACTGCGAGTTAATAATTTATACATCGCGAAAAGATTTCATTCCTCGCAAAATTTTATATACCGCAAGAAGATTTCATACCTTGCGGAATTTATGCATCGCGAGAAGATTTCATCCCTCGCAAAATTTTATGCATCGCGAGAAGATTCCATCCCTCGCAAAAGTTTATACATCGCAAGAAGATTTCATACCTTGCTGAATTTATGCATCGCGAGAAGATTTCATCCCTCGCAAAATTTTATGCATCGCGAGAAGATTCCATCCCTCGCAAAAGTTTATACATCGCAAAAAGATTTCATACCTTGCTGAATTTATACATCGCGAGAAGATTTCATCCCTCGCAAAATTTTATGCATCGCGAGAAGATTCCATCCCTCGCAAAAGTTTATACATCGCAAGAAGATTTCATACCTTGCTGAATTTATACATCGCGAGAAGATTTCATTCCTCCTAAAAATTTTATACACCGCAAGAAGATTTCATACCTTGCAGAAGTTATGCATCGCGAGAAGATTTCATCCCTCGCAAAATTTTATGCATCGCGAGAAGATTCCATCCCTCACAAAAGTTTATACATCGCCAAGAAGATATTTGCATTTAAGTCGCATCTATTCGGAGGTGAAGGATGTGCACCATATCTTTTCAACGTGTAAGTCGGTGGAAACTTGCGTTGAAAGATATTTGCATTTAAGTCGCATCTATTCGGAGGTGAAGGATGTGCACCATATCTTTTCAACGTTCAAGTCGGTGGAAACTTGCGTTGAAAGATATTGGCATTTAAGACGCATCTATTCGGAGGTGAACGATGTGCATCATATCTTTTCAACCTTCAAGTCGGTGGAAACTTGCGTTGAAAGATATTTGCATTTAAGACGCATCTATTCGGAGGTGAAGGATGTACACCATATTTTTTTCAACGTTCAAGTCGGTGGAAACTTGCGTTGAAAGATATTTGCATTTAAGACGCATCTATTCGGAGGTGAAGGATGTGCACCATATCTTTTCAACGTTCAAGTCGGTGGAAACTTGCGTTGAAAGATATTTGCATTTAAGACGCATCTATTCGGAGGTGAAGGATGTGCACCATATCTTTTCAACGTTCAAGTCGGTGGAAACTTGCGTTGAAAGATATTTGCATTTAAGACGCATCTATTCGGAGGTGAAGGATGTGCACCATATCTTTTCAACGTTCAAGTCGGTGGAAACTTGCGTTGAAAGATATTTGCATTTAAGACGCATCTATTCGGAGGTGAAGGATGTGCACCATATCTTTTCAACGTTCAAGTCGGTGAAAACTTGCATTGAAAGATATTTGCATTTAAGACGCATCTATTCGGAGGTGAAGGATGTGCACCATATCTTTTCAACGTTCAAGTCGGTGGAAACTTGCGTTGAAAGATATTTGCATTTAAGACGCATCTATTCGGAGGTGAAGGTTGTGCACCCTATCTATTCAACGTTCAAGTCGGTTGAAACTTGCGTTGAAAGATGTTTGCATTTTGTCCTACCGATGGACATACATTCAAATGGATCATCTTTTTTCATTTGTCCTGCCGATGAATATTTATTCAAAATCCTACCGATGGATCATCTTTTTTCATTTGTCATGCCGATGGACATTTATTCAAAATCTTACCGATGAATCATTTTTTTATTTCATTTTTATTTCGTTCTACCGATGGACATACATTCAAAGTCCTACCAATGAATCATCATCTTTGTCATTGGTCCTACCAAGGGACCTATATTTATCTCCATTCATCGTATCATAAGAGATGTTACCCTTTTTCTTTTAGTTTTGTCTATAATAATGAGTTTTTTCTTTGTTCATTTTAGAACATTCTAAAGGATGCACTCTGAGAGGAGCCACATGTGCGAATTACTTCAACAAAGACGCAACAAAGCGTGGAACCTTTTAGATGCGAGTTCGGGATTGACTTCCACTATATTTCCACCGCACTTCTCTAGAAAGGTCATATGTTTGATCAAAATTGGGTTTGTCAATTTTCGTTGTCCACAATTTCTTTCATCAATCATACACAACGAAAGGGACAGCTGTTGACACCCAATTTTGGCCTAACATTTTAAAATTTCGTAATTTTGAAGTTTTATTTATTTAATAGATTAAAATATTTTTTTTATATATAATTTTAAATAAGTTTATCGATAACTATCTTTATTTATCAAAATTTAGGTTTTTTTTTTTGTTAGTTAATTTTTAAAATTTGCATTTCACGTGTCATTAGTTACGTTCATTATATTATTTTAAAATTTATTTTATTTGTTATATTTATTAATATTTATGTTGAATTTAGGACAGTCTAAATTTTAGTCAAATACGGAAAAAAAAAATTAGGGATTCTATTGAGATAATTTTGGCCAATGTTAAGCCCATCATTTGAGCCCATTTTGGGTTTTCTTATTAATGGTAACCCTAATCTTAATCTCTTCCCTTCCCTCTCCTTGGCAGCAGCCCCCCTCTCTGCCTCACTCATTCTCTCCCTCTCTTCCCCAATCTCCAAGCCGCCAGGCCCCTCTCTTTTTCTCTCCCCATTCTTTCCGGCGAAAGCCACCATCATCGGTGAGCTCCCCCTCTCACTCCTCCTTCGGCTTCCCCCTCCTTCTCCTCTCCGCCTCACGCCTCCAGCCACCAAAAAACCCACAAGTTCTCATTTCCAAACAGCCACCATACCAAGCAAAACCCCGACCCAAACACACACAATACCAGATCGAAAACCCCACTTCCCAGTCCATTTCTCTCCTCCGTTACAATTTGTTTTTTTCTTGAAGGTATTCCGGCGAAACTCCGAACTCCGGCAAGCTGCGAACCAACAACACCAAACACCAGCTCCGACCAGAACAACTGTGAAACGATCTCGAACTGGCAAGTTTCGAGCTCCGGCGACCCTCAAACCTCCAGCAAACAACCACTAATGGCAACCTAAAGCACTGTTAGCTAATTTTTCTTCTTTTCTAGCTTTATTTTTGTTTTTCTCCTTTTCTTTTCTTATTTTACCATTTTTTTTTCTGTTTGTTCCGTACTAATTGATCCACACAAACTGGATTTTGGTGAATTTTATATGCTACTTATCCAGATCTGGCCAGAAAATTTTGAGTTCCCACCAATCACTGCTCGTTTCCTTCGGTAAAACATTAATGTTTGTTTTTCATATGAACTTTTTTGTGTTAATTATTATATATTATTGTTAGCTTATAATTCTTATTATTATTATAGTCACGGTGTGTTTATTTACTGTGTTATTACTTTTCTTGTTTCTAATTTATTTTATTGTTATTCTTTTGTTTGCATTTGTTTTATTATATTATATGTATTGTTCTCTTTTTTTTGTTAATTATTATTATTATTATTGTTGTTGTTGTTGTTGTTGTATTAATTTTTATTTATTTATTGTTGATTACTTTATTACTTGTGAGTGGACATTTTAGTATTTATTTTTTAATGCTCCAGCAAAATTGTCATTATTTTATATATAGTTTCGGCAACTATTTTCCTACTCTTTATTATTATTATTTTTGTTTGTGGATCATATCAAATTAAGTGATTAACTTATAGTAGCTCTGTTATTTTTATTAAGTTTATTTAGTTTTACTTATTGTTGTCATTTCTCAGTTGGGGTCTATTTTTATGATGTATTTTATTTATTTACCTATTGTTGTTTTATAATTGTTCATATGTGGTTGATTTTGTTTTTAATTTATAGAAATTGATGGTATGCATTTCTATTAAATTTGGCCGATGAAGAAATTACCGTCGATTTCCAAGGCCTCCAATATTAATAAGACGGGTTTTTATTTTATTATTTCATATATTTAATTTTATTTATATTTATTTATTACTAACACTTTTACTAAGTGTGTTTACAGGTACCCAAGACTTGCTTCCTTGAAGCTATTCGAAAGAAGTTCGAATTATATTTTTTAATTCATTATTTTGTACATATCGATGTTAGGCAAACCTTAGGCCGATATTATTATTTTATTTTTATTGTGTATATTACATGTTATTATATTTGTACATTATTTTACTTTCCTCCTCAATTTGAAAAAAATGAACTCAGTCAGGAACCACATCTGTGGATTCCGAAGGATGCCTAATCCCTTCCCTTCGGAATAATTTGAACCCCTTACTTAGAATCAATTTGGTTTCATAGACTATCTTTTAAATTAATTTATTAATTGGTTTCCTATTTTTTTCTAAAATTAGGTGGCGACTCTTTTTAAAACTCGTTTATTTTTAAAACTCTTTTAAAATTGAATCAATTCATTATTTTCGAGTTGCCGCGACGTTTTGCCCTATTTGAATAGAGAGGGAATGTAAACAAATAGATTTTTAATTAGGAATTAATCTTAGGAAGTCTAAAAGTCATTAACATTTTAATTAAATTTATACAGTCAAATATTTCAATATTTTATAACAATTTAATTTCTAGAAGGGGTAAACTGTAATTCAACTTTCAACTTTTTTTGTTTATGCTTTTAGTAATATATGATATGATAATGAGTATATAATTTAAATAGATCTCAACCATAAATTATTATATAGTACACGTGGCATGAATCTATAAGACCATTGAACATTATTTGATGTAATTAGGCTTGACCGAATCTTTATCCTTCTTTTACTGCTCCCAATGTATTGATACACGTGTAGCCATTAAAAAAATCACAATTATTGACTTAGTGATGATATATTGGGAATGACATAAATTGGCTGATTTTTCTGGAAATTTTAATACTTATGCACAACGTACACTTAAACTTAGCTTGAAATTTTTTTTGGTTGACAAAATTACCCTTGATCGTCCAAGGCTTCACATTTCTATATAGTACTAGATAAGCAAGCCCGTGCAAAGCAACTGATTTTGCACACAAGTCATTGTCGTATCACATTTAAAAGTTATCTTCATGTTCTCATACTTGGATCATAATTACAAACTTGTGTACAAGAACGGAAAAGTAATAAATTAAATGTGTATATGAAAGGGCCCGTTGACGGACCCAACTTCAAAGAATCATCATTTTCAGAAAATTGATGCAACATATAATAGACTTAATTTTCATATTAGTGAATAAGTAGTATAATGTCATTGCGATGCAGAAATAGATAATATTATTGCATATATGTAAGAATGTAAATCCATTTGCTTTGTGCATTATACAAATCTCAACATATTTTCATATGATAATTCTCTTTTCTAACTTAAAAAGCTTCCCTAGAGAAAATTGAGAGATGCATGTTCTTTAAATTTGTCACAGTAGCCATGTTACCATTAAGATTAGCAACCAAAATGTTGTAGCAAACATGACCAGTACCTCCACATGATTTTATTGGAATGGTTTTAAAAATTCAATTGAAAAGCGAAACATAGCTGTGTAATCATGAAAATCAAAGAACTGAAAGATAACATCATATTTATTTCCTTCTGTAAGTTTTCTACGGTGAAACATTTATCCATACTGCATAAAAGAAAGAACTGCAATTTTTCATTTTAGAGCAATTTCTAGGGGTGTAGTTTTGAGTCACAAACAGCTATATTCATATTCACCTCATTTTTGCATATGTAGAGCTTGTTAGTAAGTCCACTAACAAAAAATTCTACACGATATCAAGTCAATAATCAAGTACAATGAAAAAGACCAATAAATTAGAGAACAAATAAATTTAAATCATTAGTCTTTATATCAGACAGAAGTTATCAAGGATTTTTCAACCGATAGTCATATTCTCAATAAGTAATCACCAGGAAAAAAAAAAAGAGGAAAAAACTCACTCTACATTTTTATTTTTCTTAAGTTCATATAAATTAGCCAAAGCAATGAAACTGCATTGAGAGGAAGAGAACTCAATATGCCATTAATCTTTATGCTTGCGTGTATTTGATTTTAAATCAAGTCGAATAAGAAATATGGGAAAAATTTCTTGGTATGTTCATGGTAGTCCTTCTTTTCAACCAAAAAGTTACTACAGAGTAATTCAAATTGTGCCAAAAAGGAAAAACATAGCACAATTTCTGAAAAGGAGAACTAACGAGCACATAGACAACTTTTATCCTTCAAGATTTGTGTCAACAGCATTACATTAATGGACATTGCACAAAGATCATGCAAAGTTTTTTCCGCCACACTGCTTTCTTTCTTTCTTTTCTTAGCGTCCACAACTCCCCTGTCTTGTTAGAAGCGAAGCTACTGTCAACAAAAATCTGATCTTAAGACCTTAGGTAGGGGAGACACTCTATGTATTTTTTTTTCTATAAATATAATTGTTGTAACCTAGAAGAGCCCGTTTATATTGTTCTAAGGAGTTTCTCTTCTCCTAAAGCATCCACTGACAAGATGTTTATGAAATTGTTTCATGGTTAGAACTACTATAGATTCAGGCTTGATGTTGAACAATCGTGAAGCTAATGATTATGCTAAACTTGGAAGCTTAAGCAAATTAGAATAAAGTAAAAGATCACATTTACATGTTGTTTATTCTGTATTATTAAAGGATGTTGTCATTCCAAAGATGATGTTCATGAAAGATTAAGAAACTACACCAGCCAAAGTTTCATTCTTTATAAAGTAATAAACGGATGAAAAAAACTTATGACTTTAGTCTTAATATTTATTAAAATTAGGAGAACAATTTTGTATAATAAAGAAAGAATTTTTTCCAAAGTAATTAATAAACATGATGGATTAATATTTTATATCAAAGAGAGAGGATATAAAAATATCAGCAACAGTTGATATAATATATTCTGTAGTAATTTAACATGAGGTAGTTAATATAATATTTAGTATAACTTGCTTAAAATGATTTTAACTATGATAAAATAATAGTGACAAATAAATATATGTTTTTTCAATAAATTATATAATGACATATATGTTACGTGAAGTTTTAAGATTATAATAAAAAAAATCAAGTAAATTAGATACTTCAGAAATTATCCCTACAATCCAAAAAAAAAAGAAAAAGTAATGCCATGAAATTGAAAAGTCTGAAGAGAACCAAAGAAAATGACATAACATCAACATGCTTCTGAAACTGTTGAAAATTTTGTTCTTGAAGAGCTATTTCACTGGTTGCATTCCTTTTGAATTAAACATTTTGAGAAAAGTACTGGTGATTGATATTGAATTTAACATGTTAACTTATTCATTAGGGTATTTGAAAAGTGTGAATTAGTTGAATTTTGCTGAAAGTTGAGTCATTATAGATAGTATTGATCGAAATTGCATTATTGGTTTTCAAAATAAGAGATCTGTATCGAAGTGTATAATATTTAGGACGCAAATAAAAAATAAAGGACGAAAAATTTATTGTTATCATATGATCGATTTTTGTTAGTGTGAAATTACATTTATGCCCTTGATCATTATTCACTTCATATATAAAAATATGTTTCTAGAAATATTTATAATTTTTCTAAATAGATATTTGTAGCGTGAAATTATATTTTTATCCTTGGTCTTCCTCCCACTTCACTCTTCTATATAATAGAAAAATAATAATACAATAAAATAAAGGGAAACTTTCATATATAGCCATTTAAAAATAATTAATTACTCTCCATAGCTATAGTTTAATAATTACAATTTGTAGCTACATGTTATATAGAGGAGAGAGGCGAGCGAGACTGGGAGAGAGAGGAGAGAGGTGAGAGAGAGGGGGAAAAGAGTGGGAGAAAGGTGAATTGTATATGTATATTGGTTAGATAATTGTATATTATACATATGTAATTGTATATATGACAAGAGAGATTGGGAGAGGGAGGAGAGAGGCGAGCGAGACTGGGAGAGAGAGGAGAGAGGCGAGCGAGATTGGGAGAGAGGTGAATTATATATGTATATAATTGTATATAACTGTATATTATACATATATATTTGTATAAATGCCAGCGAGATTGGGAGAGGGAGGAGAGAGGCGAGCGAGATTGAGAGAGGGAGGAGAGAGGCCAGCGAGAGAGGGCAGAGAGTGGGAGAGAGGTGAATTTTATATGTATATAGGCTAAAAAATTGTATATTATACATATTTATTGGTATATCTTGGCAAATTATACATATACAAACATGACTAATTATACAAACTCGAAGTCAGCCCATGTAATTAATGTATAATGTTAGTCGTGAATGGTAATTATAGCAAACTATAGCTATGATAAGTAATTAAATAGTATAAATTTGCTTATTCGCGTAATTTTCCCTAAAATAAAGCAGTAAGATTCAAGATAAAACCAAATTAAACAAAATTAAAAAAATAAGAAATAATGAACCTGAAGATGGATCTAAAATTATTGGCCGGAAATGCTGTTCGTGATGGTGTCACTGTCCGTTGGAGCTTCGTGGTGGTCGGAGCTCATACACCTGCAAAACATATAAAAAAAAATTGTTAAGGGGAAAGGGGATGGGTCTGTATCATTTTGTCTTCTTTGCTCCTGTTCATCGGAGCTCAAGCTCCTCGCCGGAGCTGCTGCTGGTGAGTCATGAGTTTAGCTCGCTTGAACTTGGAAAAGAGGAGAAATTGGGTTTTGGGTTTCTGCGCAGTGAGATTTGAGCTCGATTGTGGTTTAGTATTGGTGGCCTTGTGACTGGAGAAAGGGGAAAACAATGGAGTTTTGAAAACAATTGAAAAGAAGATTGGAAAATTTCTGAATGTCTATTTCTCCCTCATCTGATGTATATATATACAAGTATATCTACTAGAAGATTAAAACAAAATAGTAACCCTATACACTTGGCATTCTCTAATTTGTACAATATCTAACAATATGTAACAAACTTTTATTCTTCACATGCTTGACACGTGAGTAGATTAATCCAACGGCTTGCATTTGATCCATTTTTCTTCCTTGATGAGGGGTTGTGATTAATACACGTTATCTTCAGACAAATATAGATAAACTTATGTCTTCATCAAGCTGTCTAAATTCATCTTCCCTTTTTCTTCTTCTTTCCTTTCCATCTTTCCTCTTCAATATCCTCAATCGATTCTTTGGTATAAGAAACAGATGATGGGGAAACATGAGTGTCAATATCCCCCCTCAAATTGGAGGGAGGAGAAGAAACCCCCAATTTGTGCAGCAAAAGTTGATGAGAAGGGCCAGGCAAAGGTTTGGTGAACAAGTCGGCCAGCTGATGAGCTGAGGGGATGAAAGAAAGGGAGATCAGACCTGAAACAAACTGCTGGCGAACAAAGTGGCAATCCAAATCCACATGCTTAGTACGTTCGTGAAAAACTGGGTTTTTGGCGATGTGAATAGCGGCTTTGCTATCAGAGTAGACGGACACCGATAAAGAAGGAGGAGCGGAAAGGTCAGTGAGCAATCTGGCCAACCAGGTAATTTCAGCTGTGACACGCCTCATAGATCTATATTCTGCTTCGGCAGATGAAAGAGAGACAGAAGATTGCTTTTTTGATTTCCAAGACACGGGAGCACCACCAAGTGTGATAAAATACCCACTAACAGATCGACGTGATTCTTTGCAGGACGCCCAATCAGCATCACAGAAGGCAAGAAGCTGCAATGATGGAGTAGAGGAAAGGAGGATGCCTTGACTTGGATCAACACTCAGGTACCTCAAAACTCTAAGTGCTGCTGAATAATGTGAATGAGTAGGTCGTTGCATAAACTGACTTAATTTGAGCACAGCAAACGATAAGTCAGGTCGAGTATGAGTCAAATAGTTAAGCTTACCAACCAAGTGCCTGTAGATAGTAGGGTTAGATAAGAGAGGACTGTCATCTTCAGTAAGTTTGGCATAGGGGTCAAGTGGAGTAGAAACTGGAGGTCCTATATGAGAAAACTCATTGAGGAGTTCTAAGGTGAATTTGCGTTGATTGACAATAAAACCTTGATGTTCTCGGAATATCTCAAGACCTAGAAAATAATGAATATCACCCAGTTCTTTGACTTTGAATTCTGTGTTGAGAAATGAAGTAATATGTAAAATTTCAGCCTTGTCATCCCCAGTGATGAGGATGTCATCCACATAAACAGCAATAATTGATACAAGTCCAGCAGTGGTCTTGAAGAACAAAGAGTAATCATTAAGGGAACTAGAATAACATTGAAAAATTAAGGCACCTGCCAATTTTGCATACCACTGTCTTGAAGCCTGTTTCAAACCATATAGAGACTTTTTTAAAAGACAAACTTGAGTAGGCTTTGAAGAAAGAAGACCTTGAGGGGGTTTCATGTAGACAGTTTCCTGTAAATCACCATGTAAAAAGGCATTACTTACATCTAATTGGTGAACTGCCCAGTCTTTCTTTACAGCAATAGTAAGGAGACATCTGATTGTGGTCATCTTGACCACAGGAGAAAAAGTCTCTGTATAGTCAATTCCATGTTGCTAGATATCCCCCCTTACAACCAGTCTAGCCTTCAACCTTTCAATTGAACCATCAGATTTATGTTTGACCTTGTAGACCCACTTACATGGCAAGGCATTCTTCCCTGAAGGAAGATCAACCATATCCCAAGTATGGTTGAGAGCCAATGCATCTAGTTCTTCCTGCATGGCAGCAATCCATCCTGGATGCTGAGAGGCTTGGGCAAAACTATGTGGTTCAGTGACTTGTGACAGAGAGAAAAGATGATGTTGGTTTGATAAGGAGAGGGAATTGAAAGAAAAGGCAGTAGGTTTAGTAGGGTGAATGAAACAACTCTCAGTCAGATTAGTCAAAACTAAACTGTTGCAAATGTAGTCATGCAAATAACTTGGTACAGTAGTGACTCGTCCAGATCTCCTAGGAGGAAAAGAAGGGGGAGGCTCAGGGATAGGGGAAGAAGGAACAGGAACTGATGTAGAATTAGGAGGCAATGGTGGGTCAGGAAAGAAATGAGTAGGTTCTTCATTGGGTATGATAGAAGAAGGGAAAGATGAAAAAATGGGTGGAGTATTATAAACCACAGAATTAAAAGGAAATTGTTGTTCATGGAACTGCACATCTCTAGAGGAGAAGATTTTTCTAGAAGCTAAGTCCAAAACCTTGAATCCTTTTTGATTGGTAGGATACCCTAGGAAAACACAAGGCATAGCCCTTGGTTCGAATTTAGACCTGTGATTGGCAAGAGTGGAGACATAGCACAAGCAACCAAAACTCTTAAGATTCTGATAAGAAGGGGGCTGTCCAAAAAGCAGTTCATAAGGAGTTTTGCCTTTAAGGACTCTAGAAGGCAGTTTATTGATCAAGTGAGTGGCTGTGAGAATAGATTCCCCCCAATAGCATATAGGTAATTTAGAATGAAACATAAGACTCCTAGCAAGCTCAAGAAGGTGTCTATGTTTTCTCTCAACAACACCATTTTGTTGGGTTGTTGCAACACAAGAAGTCTGATGTATGATCCCATGAGACTTAAGATATTGAGCTTCTTGATGACCCTTTCCTAATTCCATGGCATTGTCAGACCTAATACACTTTACTTGAGTCTGAAACTGTCTTTCAACCATGACCAAAAAATCTTTTAAGATAGGAAAAGCATTGCTTTTAGAAGTCATTAGAAAAGTCCAAGTACCCCTGCTGTAATCATCAACCACAGTTAAGAAATATCTAAAACCATCATGTGTATTAGACTTGTAAGGACCCCAAGTATCAATATGTATCATATCAAAAATCTTAGTAGAATGAATGTGACTGATAGGAAAAGGGAGTCTAGTTTGCTTTGCTTTAGGACAAATATCACAAACAAAATCTGAATTAGGAGCAAACTTGATAAAATCAAATTTCTTCATTACTGAATAGGGAACATGCCCTAACCTTACATGCCAGAGATCAACATTAGGAGCTATATTGACATTGATAGAACTTTGGAAAGAAACAGAATTGTGCTGAGAAATGGAATTGCTTCCTTTTGGAAAAGAAACTACATAATGAGATAAAATCTTAGACCTAGGATTGACATGCTCCAACAAGTATAGACCATCCCTGACATCACCAAAAACTTGATTGTTCTTCATTAAATGGCCCTGTAACATACAACAACTAGGAGTGAAAAGGAGATCACATTTGTATTGAGTGCATAACTTGTTGACAGATAACAGATTGTATCTAAAAACTGGAACAAATAATACATTTTCAAGAGTGAAGTTGGGTAAAATAGGAACACTTCCTGCATGAGTCACAATAATCCTGAAAGAATTAGGCAGTGTGATATGTAAAGGCACAGGAAGGGGATTTAAGGAGGTGAAGAACTGGGAATCAAAGCACATATGCTCAGAAGCACCTGAATCAATGATCCAGGTGCTGGAATTAAAAACTGACAAACATGAAACAGAGTATTTTTGCACTGTACCAGAAATAGCAGAAGCATTATACCCAACTGTTGTGCTGCTGCCAGCTTGCTCCAATTTTATGTCTCTTGTAATCTGTTTTACCAAAGCTGCATATTGCTCCTTGTTGAGCTGATCAAAAATGTTGTTGTGTGTTCCCTGTTGTTGTTGTTGTGTTATTCCTTGGACAACATTGTCTTCACTTGGGAAGACCCCATTAGCCCTTCCTTGAAATCCTTTTGGTTTAGAAGGATCAAACTCTCTAGACTTAGTGAATTCGAAATCATCAGGATATCCAATTCTCCTATAACAATTATCATAAACATGGCCAGTTTTTCCACAATGTGTGCAAGATACATTTGGATCATACTTATTTCTTCTTCCTTTGTTCTTGCAGTTTCCCCTTCCTCCCCTTTGATTAGGAGTGAAGTTCCTCTGTGGTGCAAACGTATCCTGAGAAAAATTCCCTTTGGATACAATATTACCAGATCTTTGAAAAATTCTTCCCTGTGAGTTAATCATGAAACCCATATCATCATTAGGAAATGAACTATTAACATAGGTTTCCCTTTGATTTTCATCCTACAAAAGTAGTGAATATCCATAGTCAATGTTAGGCAATGGGTTCATCATCAAAATGTTTCCCCTAGCTTGGGCATAAACATCATTGAGACCCATGAGAAATTGTATCAATTTTTGATCCTCCAAAGACTTTACCAGTTTGGATTTACCTTCACAAATGCACACACATGAACAACACATCATGATGTTTAGTGCATCAAGTTCATCCCACAAACGTTTCAGCTTGGTAAAGTAACCTGCAACATCTGAATTTCCTTGAACAGTTCCTGATATTTCCTTCTGCAAATGGTATAGTCTAGCACCATTTGTCCTACCAAATCTGTGTTCCAAACTGTCCCATAATTCTTTTGCTGTTTTAGAGTAAATTACACTGTCTGCAATTTCTTTTGTCAATGAATTTAACAGCCATGATATTACCATGTCATTGCAGCAACTCCACTGTGCATATTGTGGTGTTTGTGGATCTGGTGCAACACAAGTTCCATTGATGAACCCAAGTTTCTTCTTGGCAGATAGGGCAATGAGTATGGATCTTCTCCAACCTGGAAATCCTTTTCCATCAAAGGTGGAGGTAATTAGATTCATCCCAGGTGAATCTGAGTTATGAAGAAAGTATGGATGATGGACATCAATGTTCATCCTCTGTCCAGATTGTCCTTCCACAGTAGAAGAACTATCAGAAGGAAGAACAGTTGCAGGTGCCTGTGTACCCATTTCTCAGGAGTTTGATGATTCAGAAAGAATGATTTTGGATCGAGCTAAAGCTCTGATACGATGAAAACAATTGAAAAGAAGATTGGAAAATTTCTGAATGTCTATTTCTCCCTCATCTGATGTATATATATACAAGTATATCTACTAGAAGATTAAAACAAAATAGTAACCCTATACACTTGGCATTCTCTAATTTGTACAATATCTAACAATATGTAACAAACTTTTATTCTTCACATGCTTGACACGTGAGTAGATTAATCCAACGGCTTGCATTTGATCCATTTTTCTTCCTTGATGAGGGGTTGTGATTAATACACGTTATCTTCAGACAAATATAGATAAACTTATGTCTTTATCAAGCTGTCTAAATTCAACTTCCCTTTTTCTTCTTCTTTCCTTTCCATCTTTCCTCTTCAATATCCTCAATCGATTCTTTGGTATAAGAAACAGATGATGGGGAAACATGAGTGTCAATAAGTTTTTACACCATTGGAGTTGTTGTTCCCTTGTTTGTTGTTGGCCGGAGAAAATGGAGGAACGGGTGCTTTGAATTGGAGAGGAAAGAAATGAGTTTTTGTTCTGGTTGTGCGAGCATTGAGCTCGCCGGCTCACTGTGGAGCCATGGTGGTTCGTTTTGCTGTTGTTGGTTGCTGCTGGAAAAGGTGGGTCTGGTCGGGGTTTTGGTGTTTGTTGGCAAGAGAACAGTGGAGGTCACTGGTACAGAGGGGAAAAGAACAGATGTTTGATGAAGTTAAGGGAGGAAGAGAGGTGTGAGGAGGTGGTTCGCCGGAGTTCACCGGATTTTGGGGTGGCGGCAGCAGGAAAAGGTAAGGAAATGAGAGACTCTTTGAGATTTTGCTAATTTTGGAAACTCTCTCAAATTTTGAAAATTATTTCACTAGTTATTCTTTAAAGGGAAAAATTGTATATAATAGCAAATTAATAAATTAAATTAATTATTATAATCATTCTTTGATTTAATTGTGTCCCGTAAAAACTGTTTGCCAGTCATTTCTCTCCTTCAAACTCTCGCTCGCCACGCTCCATATCTCGCTCGCTTCCTCTCACTTTTATACAAACACAAGTGTATAAAATCTGTTTCTATTTGTATAAAGCGAGAGGAAATTGTATAAATACATATATTTTTGTTCCCCTCTCTTCCCTCTCCCAAATCTCGCTCGCCACTCACCCTAATCTCGCTCGTCACCCGCCTCTCTTGCTTTACAAACAAAAACGAAATGTATAAATTGCGTTTCTATTTGTATAAAATGAGAGAAAATTGTATATACACATGCAAATACATATATTTTCGTCCTATACACTTATAATTATACAATAAAAATACTCTCCTGCCCAGTTTCGTTTGTCTTTCTCTCTTTCTCGTTTTATACAAATTCAAATAGTATATAATTTCTCTTTTTCTCGTTTTACACAATTCGATTCAATTGTATATTCCCTACCCAAGTCTCTTTTGCCTTTCTCTCTTTCTCATTTTATACAAATTCAAATTGTATATAATCTTTCTATTAACTTATAATTATACAATTCGTTTTATACACTTCGCTTTATAGAATTCTCTGCCCAAGTCTCTTTCTCTTTCTCGTTTTATACACTTCGTTTTATACAATTCGCTTCAATTGTATATGTACAACAAATTATACATTTGTATGTTTATTATGGAATGCAATTATGCAAACTTTGTTAAGCATACAAATATGAATTTTATGTTTGCTATATGTGAAAGTTGCCCTTCTTTAAATTGGGAATTAAAAATCCTCAATAATACAATACTACTATGTGAAATTGTAGGCCAAAATCAGCCGTTAATAAAATAGGGAAAAAGCATAAGTTCTCACCTGAATTTATTACGAAAAGTCAGTTACACGCTTAAACTATTGTGACAGCCTATTACACAACTGAATTATTAAAAAGTGAATTTATTTCAATCCTGACGCACATATAACCAGTCACATGATGAGAGAGTGTTTCACACACGTACCACATCAGCGTCATGTCACTGCCACATCAATAATTACGTCAGATTTCAAAAAAATAAAATCCATGTCACCCAATTGCTTTTTCTTCCCTATAAATCATTAAACCACCACCATTAATGTTGTCATTATCACCGAATTCACTTCTTTACCACCATAGATTTCACCATTCATAACAAATCCACCACCGGAATCTTCCTATAACCACTACCATCATCAATAATAAATTTAACTAAATTCACCATCGGAACCACATTACTACCATTGAAATTCATCACAATCATAATCATAATTTTCAGCATCTACATCAAAATCACAAATTTTATTGTTATTATTGAAATTAAAAGTCACGCCATCACTAATTTTATCACCCATCTCCAAGCCCACCACAAAAATTATTGCAATTGATAAAATCGAGAGGAGACAATCCTTTCATGGTCGAGAAAATCAAGAGGGATGATAGAAATTTTTACACCTGAACAAAGAAGTAAGATTTGAAATAATAATTTTTCAATTAAAATCGTAAATAGAAAATAATAAGATGTCTTCCTCCATCACAGATGAACAACTGAAACACTTGTGCCAGCAAAATAATTATATTAAAAATATAGATTTAGAAGTCAAGAGAGTATAGATCGGATATAGGAACGAAAATTAAACAACACAATTTTCTAATAGATTTGAGAAGTGAAGCATCGCGTGAGAAATGGAGAGATATGTATCTTGCGTTTGATGAGATCGAGTGGAGAAGAAAGGTAGGGAGGGTGACATAAAGGAGAAAGGTGAGAGTGGGAAAAATCGACTTTTTGTTTAAACTTAAACGCGCTTTGTTTGTTTTATATTTAATTTTATTTTCACGTCAGCTTTGAGGGTGGTATTAAATTCACTTTGAATAATATAAGTGTATAATAGGTCGTTAAAGTAGTTTAAGCGTGTATCTGACTTTTCGTGACAACTTTAGGGGTGAATTTATGTCTTTCCCGAATAAAATATCTATGAATGAATTCTTATAATGAATTTCTAGATGGTACAAAATATCAACATGAATATTAACAAATGTAACAAATAAAACGAATATGAAAAATGTAACGAATGTAACTAACATGTAAAACAATGCAATTTAACATGAATAGTGATTTTATAAAAATGAATAAATATTTGAACATATTCAACCGACTGTGACAAAATAATATAAACAGAATTAACAAACAAAAATCTTAATACTTTGAGAATAAGGATAATTATCAACAAATAGGATTAAAATGATTGTATTTTAAACTATTTAAAAATAAAATACTTAAAAAAGTATTGACTTTAGATTTATCATACCAAAATAAGGTGTCAAAAACCTAATAATAAATTTGTCAATAATTAATAAGGATAAAAATGAAAGATTATGCGTAATTTATATTTTAATCTTCTTTTTTTAAAAGGTGTAAAATACCTCAACAATTCAATTAATTTGAAATGAATAGATTAAGTTTCATTGTTTTCTAGTTGGCATGTCATTAAAGTTTAATTTTTAAATAATAAGCTTTATTTACTCATCAAAAACATTTAATCAAATTCGTGTTTTGTATTCAATCAGACACCCGATTAAAAATTGGGGCAAATTAGAGTGTGTTTAGTATAAAGGAAAATATTTTCTAGAAATTATTTTTTAATTTTGTGATAGAGATGTATCTGAGGGGGATAAGGATTTCTCAAAGAAGGGTTAAGACATCCGAATACATAAGGGAGATATGGATCCCAGATGGGGGTAAAGATGCATCAGCGAGAGGAGAGTGATGTATCCGAGAGGGGATTTTTGAATTTTTTAAAAATGGTACGAAATTTTAGAGATTATGGTAAAATAAAATATGTATCTAGTTAATTTTTTTCTAAATTGGAAAATATTTTTAATCAACTTTTTTTTCTCAAAATTAAGGAAAATGGCTAAGTCAAATCTCATGGCCAGATTTTGAATCGATTGTTGGGGTCGTGTACTAGTTCAAATGTCGGAGTCGGATCCTGAATCAATTATCGAGATTGATTTTCGAATCACAAACTATTTTCCTAAAAATATATTGTCTACCCTCTAGCAAAAATAAAAATATTTTCTGGAAAATATTTTTTTTATTCACCAATCAAATACTAAAAATAATTTTCTTGAAAATATTTCTACTCACCAACTAAATATGAGAAAGTTAGCTAGAAATCAACTTGTTTTCCATGAAATATATTTTCCTTTGTACTAAACACACCCTTGATGAATCGAATCATATTTTCTGCGGAAAAACTTCAAAAATGACCGTATAATAAAAGTTCAAAAAATATCCTCCTTCCATCAATTGGTTTAGAAATGCCCATGTTTAATACCCTTCTTTCACAAAAATTTAACGTGGAATTTAACTCAACAATTTTCCCTAGTCCCACGTATTTGGGTTGAAGATTTGTTATTGTTGTACTAGTTATGGAACGGGTTATTTTTATTTCAAATTTTAGATATACAGATCAAATAACTTAAAAGCAAACAACAAAAATATTTTTTATCCGAAATTCGGATATGCCAAACATCACTCATATGTATAAAGTTTGAAATTATTCAGAAGAGACGACATCTTTAATCCCTTTCAGAAGTGATTCAGTCGAGATTATATTGGGAACCAAGCTGGCTCCGTATGGGCCTACGGGCTAAAAGTGGTGAATGAGACTGATTCAACTATAACTATTGAGCCGAGTAAAATACTAGAGAGTCTTATTTGAGATTCCGATTCAATTACCATTTGTTAAAAAATACTAGGAATTAGAAAGAACGGTTATTCAAATTATGTCGAAGCTTTGACTGTCGGTCATCTCTCATCCCCTTTATGTGTTCTTGTATCTCATTCGGTTCTAATTACCTTCTTATATATGTTAATCTCTTCTTAATTAGTGTATTATTACTTTGTTGTACATATTTTGGTTGTAACTTGTACACGGTGATAAGTGTATCTATATAAATAATTATGTTTTCTGCTAAATTGAAGAGTCAAATGATATAGATGAACTACCTCTTGATGAGTTGCAAAGTTCTTTTTTAGTTCATGAACAAAAGATCAACAGAAGTTCCGGAGTTCCGGAGCAAGCCTTGAAGGCTTCTAGTAATACTTATTCAAACAACTATAGAGGTAGAGATAGAGGCCGAGGAAGGGGAGAGGAGACCGTGGAGGTAGAAATTTCAAAGCCAACAATGATCGATCATGGCCGGCAGAGGTCGTGACTATGACAAATCGATGGTAGAATGTTATAGATGTCACAAATTTGTTCATTACGCATCAGATTGTTACACTAGACTGCCTAATGACAACTAAAAAGAAGAAAGTGTCAATTTTATCAAAAAGAAGGACGTAGAAACTTTGTTAATGGTTGTCCATGATGGAACAAAATACGAATTCGATATTTGGTATGTAGATACTGGATGCAATACCCACATGAATGAAAGTAAATTTTCCTATTATTTCTCTAAATGAAAATTTTCATTCTGTAGTGGATTTTGGTGTCTGTTCAACTATAGAAGTGACGGGGAAAGGTGGTATGCAGATTAAAATCTAGAATTATTTTATGGAGACAATCCCTAATGTATTGTGACTGACTTGAAAAGTAATTTATTTAGTGTTGGTCATTTGTAAGGAAAGGGATACGTCATCACTATTAAGAAGGGCGAGTGTGATATTTACGATTTTGTGAGGAGCTATTGCAGTAGTTCAAATGAGATCCAACTGATTAAAGATTAATAGTGTTCAATCTTGTTTGATGGGGTCGTAACTGTGGCATTTCCGTTATGGTTACTTGAATTTTGGAGGCCTCAAGACACTCCAACAGAAATGCACGGTCACGGGTCTTCCTCATATCACTGCACCTTCAAAAATTTGTGAAGAATGTTGATAAGAATCGGGTTACAAGAATAAACAACAAAATAATGCGGAAGCGAAATTATAAAGATTAAAGATAGAAATTGAAAAATATGTGAAATTCAAGAATAAAATCCTCAATTTCAAGTTAAAGTGCTAAGAATCCTAATTGATCTTGATATTAAAAATTAGAGGATTCAGACTTATTATGATACTAATAAAGGCAATTCAATAACTTAGATCAGAAGTGATATAGATCCATATTACGAAGAAATTAGAGACAACAATTAGTATAAGATTAATCACCTTCTTTAATTTACGAATAGAAATCAAAGATATCAAATTAAGAATTAATCTTACCTCTTAAAGAATAATCTTTGTAAGGTTGTAAGGATATATCCATAGTCACCACACAAAGGTGTAAAGAAAAGAAACCTCTCAAATAATATTAATCATGTCTGTCCAAAATAATAAAATCAACCCTTATATATAGGGAAAACATATACGAAATAGAATAGGATTTAAATCCTATTTTTATGGAAACTTTACACTAGAAAAACTTTAAACTAGGTTACATTTAAATTAGGAAACTTTAAATTAGGAAAACAGGAAAACTTTAAACTAGAAAACTATTTAAACTAGGGAAACTTTAAAATTAGTTTTTAAACTAGCAAACTTTGACTAAACTTTGACTTTAACCATTTAACTTTTTGGGCTTTGTGTGACCCAATATTTTTCCATTTGGGCTTGAATTTGAACATCTCTTTCTTGATAAACATATTCTTGATTTTTCATTGAAACCCGTCAACTTTAGTACAAATAGGCTTACATGGATGCTATCATTCCCCTCTTCTTGAAAATAATTCGTCGTCGAATTTAAATCTCTCAAAATCAAGAAGATGTGCATTAGCAAATAAAATCCATTACTCGAGAGCAATAATGGCAGGAACAAAACAACATAGTGACCATGTGTCCACTTAACCCAATTAATCTTGGCATGTATAAATACACTCTTATAAAGCATGTGGACATCATCATCTCAATAAAAAATGCTCATACATATATAAACACAACGAACTCATTGATTAGATGTCATTGCGAATGATACATACAACTTCAATTTAGTTATATCAATAAAGTTATCTAATGGGCATGACAAAGACAATATGAAATTCCTATCAAATTGAACACTTGTGATATATCAAAGCATCTTCAAATAGACCTCCCAAAGATTCTTCTACATAAATATTACTCACCCATTCTTCAATGTACATTGTATCCAAGCAAGCATTGAAGTGCTCATAATCATGTAACTCATCATCACTAGTAGCAAACACCCTTTTCAACTCACAATAACCAACACTTGAGGAATTATGACTCATCGTTTTCCCTTTCGTTATGCGCCTTATCTTGAACAGATCCAAACAATTCTCTTTATCTTTTCGTTCTCATCAACATACACTTTCTCAACTGGACTTGTAGTATCAAACACTTTAGAATTAAGTTCATCCAATGATCTTGATTTTTCAATGCATACTTTTCCTTGAGCATATACAAGAGAGTCAAAACAACTAGAAGAACAAATAGGAATGATAGAGATAGAATAAGAGATGATCTCACTCAAACTCTTTTATTTGTCTCTCTCGACCTCACTATCATTCTTTTATTTTTTGCTCTCATGGTCATCTCTGTTTTTTTCCCTCTCATTATCACTTTTTTCTCACTTGACATCCCATTCTCTTCACACAACACGACTTCGTTTTATCCTCTCTTAGGATGTTAACATGATCTCCCTTTCTCATCTCACTCTTTTCTCTCTCAAGTTTCTTCATTACATCTTTCACACAATTTTGATCTTCATAAGTTTGGACTGGAATTAAAGGTGCAACTGTATTTCATTCAGTTAGCTCAAAAGAAACTCTATTCTTTATCCTATCATGAATTGCATTCCTATTAAATTTTCAAGGCCGTTCAAGCATGATGTGACAATCTTGCATTGAAATAACATCACAAAGAACATTATCGGAATATCTTCCAATAGAGAAGGAAATCATGCATTTCTTAGTCACCTTAAGCTCACCAAAATTATTCAACCATTGTCGCTTATAAGGAGTAGTGTTTAATGCATGTAAGTTTTAACTTCTCCACAACGTATGAACTTACCACATTTGTACCACTTTCATTGTCAATAATCATAGAGCAAATATTACCATTTATTTCACACCTTGTATGGAAAGTAGTTTCTCTCCTTAAATTATCTGTAGAGACATTCTTTCCCTTTAAACGTTTGTTCGACATATCAACACAGTTAATGTCGTTTTGAGTTCTAGCTTCAATTTCCTTACCTGTTTTAAACATCTCAAAAAAACATCCAAGACACAAATGTCTCTCGATTTGACTTGTTTTTCTCTCTCCATATTGATCTCACTCTCTCTTGCGTTTTACCACTCAAATTACTACCTTTGGATGAATTCTTCAAGATTTATATAAACCTTATTAGTCACAACCTTTTAGAAGTAAGTTGTAGAAATAAAAGAATTTATGAATACCCAAATTGGGATTTGATGAGACAAGAAAAAAGACCACTTTGGATTAGAATTTTTTAATTTTTTTTCCCTCTTATTGATTTTCATCTTTGAGGTAGAAAATCAAGAATCAAAATAAATTCAGAGTTTATTAAAATACAGTAATTCTCAAGTAATTGATTTTTTTTTTCCTTTTTTTCTTTTTTTTTGTTGCTTAACTTTTAAACAACTATAAAAAGATAATTTTTTTCTTTTAGTTTTGAAACTCCTAAGATTATCAAGAACGGAACCTTGATAACACTGCTTTGATACCACTAGATAAGAATCGGGTTACTAGAATAAACATGAAAACAATGCGGAAGTAAAATTATAAAGATAAAGATAGAAATTGAAAGATATGTGAAATTCAAGAATAAAATCCCCAATTTTAAGTTAAAGTGCTAAGAACCCTAATTGATCTTAGTATTCAAAATTAGAGGATT
Source organism: Solanum sitiens (assembly GCA_016801875.1). NCBI lineage: Eukaryota > Viridiplantae > Streptophyta > Magnoliopsida > Solanales > Solanaceae > Solanum > Solanum sitiens. Next base: position 328,783 of record JABWTJ010000543.1, on the reverse strand, counting down.
AAAACTAATTATGATATTGGTAGAGTCAATTCAAGAACTTAGATCAAAAGTGATCTAGACCCCCATTACGAAGAAATTAGAGACAACAATTAGTATAAGACTAATCACCTTCTTTAATTTACGAATAGAAACCAAAGATATCAAATTAAGAATTAATCTTACCCCTTAAAGAATCATCCTCATAAGGTTGTAAGGATAAATCCATAGTTACCACACACAGAGGTGTAAAGAAGAGAAATCTCTCAAATAATATTAATCATGTCTATCCAAAATAATAAAATCAACCCCTATATACATATAGGGAAAACCTATCCTAAATAGAATATGATTTAAATCCTACTTTTATGGAAACTTTACACTAGGAAAACTTTTAAATTAGGAAACTTTAAACTAGAAAAACATGAAAACTATAATCTAGGAAACTTTTTAAACGTGGAAAACTTTTAAATAAGATTTTTAAATTAGGAAACTTTGACTAAACATTGACTTTAATCATTCAGCTTTTTGGGCTTCTTTGTTGGGCTTTGTGTGACCCAATCTTCTTCCATTTGGGCTTGAATTTGAACATCTCTTTCATGATAAACATATTCTTGATTTTTCATTAAAGCCTGTCAACTTTAGTATAAGTAGGCTGACATGGAGTGGCCCGATAAACCCAACGTCCAATCGAGGTAAATGATGTTTAATTGACTTTTATTGATGACGTTTCAAGGACTATTTTGGTTTATTTGTAACATCTCGTAACTCTAAATAGCTAGGAATAATCTAAGAAACTAAAAATAATTACTTTTGGAAAGAAAAGGAGAAATCTGAAAAATTTCCTTAAGTTTAAGAAGTGAGTTTTGGTCATTTTTAAATGGCCATAACTTCTAGATTAGGATGAGTTAGAGGTAGTTCATATTACGGTTGGAAATCCTTTGGAAATATCTTTTCAACAACGTCAAGCTTGCCCGATTTTGATATCGTATGAGGGAGATATGCCTTTCGAAAATTGGGTTGTTGAAGTAAGGAATGTCCAATCCGGATTTAAGGAAGGGCAAACTAGTATTTTCACCCATTTATTTCCAATTTTGTTTTATATAATTAATTGGGGTAAAAACCACTTTTAGTTCAGATTAGAAAATTAACTTTACACTTTGGGCTTGGAGAAAAGAGAAGAGAAGAAGGAAAACGGAGAAAGATCAAGGTTTCGCCAAGAACGCCAAGAAATTTTGAGTGGAATTCATCGGAGGTGATCCCTATTAAGGTATGTGAGATATTCCGTGTTGGGTTAATTCATCCGCACACCAAAACTTGTTTCAATTCAGTGATTTTAGAATTGTTTACATGATTAGAAGTGAGTTCTTGATGAATCTCATTGAATCCTTATTTGGTTGAGTTGTTTGAATGTCCATTGATGTTGATTCGTAGTTTTCAATATTGTTTTTAAGTTAGATTTGTTGGGTATTGAAGATATTGATGATCCTAAGGGTTTGGGGATAAAACTATGGAGGTTTAGGCGATTTATGATCAGAAAACGAGAGAAGAAATTCGTCAAACGCACCTGGGCAGGGTCAGGCGCGTTGCGCCCCCATAGCGACAGGAAGGCTCCCAAAATGAGTCCCAGTCGATTGAGGCTGGCGAGGCGCGCCCGGACGCGCCAAAATTGGCATTTTTTGCCTCGTTTTCATAGTTTAGCCTTTTTTAAGTCCTTCTAAGGTACATTAACACCTTCCAATGATTTTAATTACTTCAAATGATTTCTAAACACCCATAAATCACCAAAGAACACGAATCATAACCTTGAATCCATAATCCAATTCAAGAAAAGTCAAGATCAAAGTCAAAGAAATTAAGAGTCAAGTCTAAAGTTAAGAAGTAAGTCAAAGAAACGTCTTAAAGGTTTTCATGAGTAATTATTAAATGTTTTAACTTCGCTTTAAGGCTCAAGTTCAAGTTAAATTGAAGAGTAAAAAGGTTGAAGTCTTTTCTTCAAAAAAATAAAGGGAACTAAGTATTTTCTAGAGTTGAGTTAAGATCAAATGTTTCAAGTTAAGCAAAGAGTAAAGAGTTGAGTTCATTTCTCAAAAATTATAAGGGAACTAAGTATTCCCAAAAAGTTCATAAATATTTTTCACCTTCACGTTAAGAGGAAACTAAGATTTCCCAAAAGAGTTTTGAACAAGAAAATGGAACAGTAATTCCAAGAAAGCTTTTTAAAGCTAAGTGTTGAGTAATTATCTAAACCCTAAGAAGGAAGTTGTTTTAAAAACATATGAGCTAAAGTATATTTTGGGAGTAGTATTGAGCACCGATGTGGAGATGCGAGTTCATATTAACTCAAGTCTCCATGAAAACCATGTATCAATCATGGGTATTAACGCGTCATACTTTTTAGATGATTACGTAAGTTAAGGTAGTTGATCCACTAAGTTGAGGAGTTCTATGCGACGACAAAGTATATGACAGTTCTGATAGCGTGGGCGAGACCTTGTATCACCACTTAGGCTCATAGTGGTGGTTGTCGGTTAGAGAATCTCCCACAGATTCTATATTACTTTCATATATAAGTAAAGTTGAGTTTGTTATTGCATATTCTTTAACGAACTAAGTTGTTTACACTGTTTTACAAGCTTTATATATATATATATATATATATATATATATATATATATATATATATATATATTGCATGTGTCTTTATTTCTTTATATTAAGTTCAGTATTTTATAAGTTGAGCAGAGTCAAGGTAAGTTTTCTTCTTATTCTTATCGAGCTTAAGTTGTTGTTTAGCATTCCAACTCGCATACTCGTACATTCAATGTATTGATGTCTGTTGGTCTGCATCGTCTTATGATGCAGACACAGAAAATCAGGATCAGCATCCAACGCCTCGTTGATCCAGTTTTAGCACTCAGAGTCAGTGGTGAGCCTCTGTGCATTCCGAAGGACTCTTTTATTGCTTTCCATGTTTTTACTATAGAATATTGCGGGTCTGTCCCAACATCCATCTTAGTATGGTAGAGGCTCTATAGATGGATAGTCAATAAGACAGTCAGATAGCAGTCTCTCTTTATCTCGCATTTCAGATATTTTATTTGGAGACTTAAGTATCATTTTGGCCAAGACACTTATTTTAAAGTTATCCTTGTGAGAATGATTCTTGCTTATTATTGAGTTAAATCTTCCGCTGAGTTAAGTAAGTCAGACCAAGGGTTCGCTCAAGGCCAGCAATGGGCATTGGGTGCCAAGATGTAGGCTCAGGGCGTGACATTATTCTTTGCAAGAAAAATCTAAAGTTTTTTCAAAATTTAAAAACTTCAAAGTTAGTGTGGAAATGAAGCAGGAAAAACCATTAAGGCTCTCCGAACTGATCATGGTGGCGAATATTGTTCAAAAGAATTTGAAGTGTTCTATATATGGACTGACATTTGAAGAGGGCTTACAGCTGCGTATTTACCACAACAGAATGATGTATTGGGAAGGAAAAAATAGAACTATCCTCAACATGGTGAGACGTTTGTTAGTGAGAGTAAGCATTCCAAAGACTGAAAAATGTGTTTTTCTTGGTGTAAGTGAGTCTTCCAAATCATATAAGTTGTTTAATTCATTGACCAGAAGGATTGTTATCAAGATGGATGTTACTTTTGACGAAGAAAACACTTGTGAATGGAATAGGCAGCAACCTACTCTAATCACACTAGAAAATCAACAAACCACAACACAAAGCAACAATCTACTATAACTAACCAAATGTACAAACTAATTTCTCACATAGAATTCTTAGCCATCACTCCCTGAATGCGGCACTAATTTTTATAACGCTCAAACTACTCTCTAAAACAAAGATAAAGAGTAAGTAATCATCATTAACATGAAATATCGTACTAAAGTCGGGATTGAATCTCACAGAGAGTGATATACTGCAGAGAATCCTATCAGGAAAGTTAGAATGTAAATCAATTCATTTATACCAATAAGAACAATGGGTGGATGATTCCAAAATATTTACAAAAAAGGGTTTTGTTATCAAGAATCACAATTAAACTAAAATTTCATAAATTCAAATAAGTAACAAGTAATCTAGGGGTGCAAGTACTGGAAATCGATGTCACATAGGAAGGGTAATTGTGTTACTCTATAATACTGCACACTCATGGATAGGTTGGGTCATCTAATTCAATGACACTACTCTTCTTTCAATCTCATAGAATCAACATTTGGTCTCATCTATGTGCATAACTAAACAACCCAATATCTTACCCTATTCTTTCTTTCGATGCAAAATAGGGCAAATAGATTCGACACATAATCTCTTTTTTAAGCAAATTATAGACATCAAACCTAAATTGCAAGTATCAAACTAATTATCCACTTTAATCAATCTCTTTTGAGCATCAATCGGAGAACGAAAGTAGGAATAAATCTTACAACTTTAACATTTAAATTAACCTCATACTAATTATCCCAAATACATAGGTGAACAATAACAAAACAGAGCATACATAATACCCACTACATTAAATCAACATCCAATTCCATCACTGCAATCCTAGATTTGGAATTTTAGCCACCCATCAGAAATTGTAATGAAATTATACCTTTCACATTGTACAAATTAAGGGCAAAGTTTAAAACTCCAAAACTAAAAGTAGTCTTCACAAAGTAAAATGTGTCTCTCTCTAAAACACTAGAAAAAAAGTGTTTAGACCAGTCTCTCTAAAAGATTCGATACCCTTCTTTATCTCTCTTATGTGCTATTTATAGTTTCCCAAAATTTAGTTCAAATCTTCACTACATGACCATTTTGGCGATGTTAATCAGGCTCACCAAGCACACTAGGTGGATCGTCATTTTGCTCATTATCTCGTCCTTATCTTACTTTAGACTTCAGGTGTTTGAATCTCAGTCGGCGAGCTTTTTCGAGTATTCTTTTAACCTTTGGTCGATCGTCGCGTAGCACCTTTGTTTGTCTTTTAAGCGTTCAATTTTTCTCCAAAGTATTGTCACCTTTGGTGATGGTCAATAGGTTCTCCCTTTACGTTCGGCGAGTCATCATTCCTCTTTCAAGTTCGCCGACCTGCCTCAGTTAACTCAAGAGTTGAGCACTATCACTTTGGGCAGGGTCGTGTCCAATGGGCGATCTGCCCTTCCTGGTAGGCAATCATCAATGTAGAGTTTACACTACTTTTCATATTTTTGGTCATTCTTCCAAACATTTATCCTTGACTTGTCCCTTAGATTTCATAGTTGCAAATCATCAAACTAACATTAGAATAGGGCATAAATTGGCATTTAGGACACTAATTAATTGTTGAACTAAATAGGTCTCAAATGAGTGTAAATCTACCACTCATCACCAAACATGCTATTGAATTAATAGTTTATTAATATCTTTAGATTTCTTGCAAAGAAGTCAAAATGTTTCATATAATCTTATGATCATAGCATAATAAAATGTTATGGCAATAGAATAACAAGCATAATTCATCCTAAACATTAAAGAAGGGAACTCGAGATCTATCATGAGCAAAAACTTCTAAAGTGAAATATTCATTAACACTTACTAGAATGCAGGTAGCAAGTCATCTGCAGAATCATTTTTAATAAAAATTACATATGTATCTGAAGATGACTTGTAACTTACATCCTACTAAGTGAAATCATATTACTCAATCCAAGTATATCTTTTGAGTAACATCTTACATGTTAATTCCATAAGAATGTAACTTTATTACTCAATCCAAGTATATCTTTTAGTATTGTAGTTTTTTGGGAAAATTATTAGCTAAGTAGAAAGACGCATTATTTGTCATGTCATCCTGAGATGTTCATGAGACACATATCTATCATGTGAAGATATCTAATTAAACATTTTAACAGTTGAAATATCAAACTGATACTTGATGCGACATTTAAAAGGCTATGTATTTAATAAAAAATAAAGAGGACTAATTGTCAATTAATATATTTGTGAGGGATAAAATTTAAAAACTCTTAAAAAGTGTAAGGTCTTCTTTGAAGTATAAAAGTTTCACTCTTCAACTCTTTTTTTTTTGGCTATGTGAAAGACCTTCAAGAACCCTAGTATGATTCAATTTTTTGTTAAAGCTTTCACTTATTATTATTATTATTTTTTTTTTTTGATGAAAGTAAAGTTACATTTTTATGAAATTAACATGTAAGATGCTACTCCAAAGAGGTTCTTGAATTGATTAATATGACTGCTCTTAATTAGTAGGATGTAAGTTGCAAAATTATCTTCTAATACATATGTAATTTTATCAAGAATGTTTCTACAGGTGACTTGCTACCTTCATTCTACTAAGTGTTCATGAATATTTGACTTGAGAAGTTTTTGCTCATGATTGATCTTGAATTTCCTTCATTAATGTTTAGGATGATATATGCTCGTTATTCTACTTTGGTAAGTCCATAGTATTTTTATGCTATTATGAAATTGGATCAAGATTTTATGAGTGTCTTTAGAATGCTAGCTCTCATTGAGATGTTGGTGCAATATTGTTTATATGGAAATGAAATCTATACTAGTAATACTTGTAGATTTTTGAGTGGTTGTTTATGTCAACAAAACTTTATATCACTACTAAAAAAAAATCTTTAGTTGCAATTAATTCTTAATTTTCGCTAAAAATATACTTGTAGCGGCAATTAGCACTCTTTGTATATGTTCCTAAAACCTTTAGTGACATTGGATCCAATGACACTTAACTAATATCGGTAAGGACTTTAACACTCTTTATTAATATGTTTATTTATTGCCGCTAAAAGTTATTTTTGTTGTAGTTTATCACGTATTCTTATATATAAATATACTAGTGAACTCATCTGCGCTTCACATGTTTATAAAAAAAATGATATGAAATCATTATATATTTATTCAGGCATATAATTGATTTCTTAGAGAAAAACATTTGGTTAGTAGTTAAATGACTTCCAACAAAGTCATAAGTTATTATTTTTAATTAATAATATAATTAAACTTACGATAATAAAAATTTAATTTAAAATAAAATAGAAATAGAAATCATAAAGTGAACTACAATTTTTTTTTTTAAAGAATGCAACATTATTTTTACCCTGCTTACTATCTTAATCATTAAAAAAAAAATATGAAATCAATACACAATCTTTTCAACTCTTGTCGACATCCATTTTCACAAGCCGATCACCATCCAACTTTCATTTATTCTTCAAGTCAAATTAAAGAATGAATAATTCAAGTATAGGAAACATAACAATTTAAAAGGTTAATGTGATCATTTGTCCAAAGTCTTACAATGCTTTTATTTATAGGACTATCATATGAATAACAAATAATATCAAGAATATGATTATTAATTATTTACTGATAATTATAATAAAATTATGAGAGTAATAAAAGTAATGACCATTGAGTTTTGTATTTAAAGAATATAAATAAATAGTTAATTGACATATTTATTATTCTACAATACAAAAAATTCTTAACCAAGATTATAATAAAGATGAAAAAACTCAAGAGACTCAAAATATTATTGGGTAGGCTTCAGTGTTATTTAAAATTTGTAATGAAGTATTTACAATTGAAAATTCTTGCGAAAAAAAATATATTTAGACATTCTTGAGAAACTATATGTATGGAAAAAAAAAGAGAAGAGAAGTGATAATTATATCCAATAAAGTCATAAGTTAGTATTTTGAACAAAATAATATTATAAATTTATAATAATGAAAACTATATATAAAACACAAAATTAAGAGTAATAATGAGCAAACTAAAATAAATAAATAGTACAACATCATTCTTACTATCTTAATTATTAAAACACTAAAAAATAATATGAAATCAATTTACAATCTTTCTATCCCTTGTTGATATCCACTTCCACAAGCCACAATTATCATCCAATAATCTTTATCCAATTCTTCAAGAACCAAATCATCAACATAATAAACATTAAAAGGTGTCAAACTAAATATGCTATTGTGCACATTTCAATAAAGTCTTACAATTTCTCTATTTATAAAATTACAATATAAAATATCAAATAATATCATGAAATATGACTATTAGTTATTTTAGAGATTATTATAACAAAAAGTTCTGAGAGTAATGAAAATAAAGACTATTAAGTTTTACAATAAAAAAAATTAACAAGACTTTTTAGCAATTTGACATTGAGTTTTTGATATAAAATTTGCATTACTTAGAACTCTTGCCAATTTCTTAGAATAAAATTCAAGTAATAAAAAATAAGACCTATGTATGTAATAAAAAAGAAAATTAATTATACCTTTCGGCCAATAATCTTATGGGACCTTGTTTAAAATTTTCTCACTAAATTGTCAGATTAAAATTCGACCAATTTATCAAATATAATGGAGAAGATGATTTTTTCCATTTAAAAAAAATTGATACCCGCAATTAAAGAATTATATTTCACATAACTAAAAAATTGAAAGCAATATATAAGCTCTAAAGGCTATTCTATAAAGTTATAAAAAAAATTGTGGTTCTCGATCAAAAAGATGAGCAACTTCATCACCTAGTAAATCCATAGCTCAAACTATACATATAAATTTGATATTTCATTTGTAAATTTTTTTTCTAATGCATTTATTTGTAGGACATAATATGAAATGTCAAAAGATATCATGAATATTACTCTATTAATATGAATTAGAAGTTATGGTTTATCAAAAGTCATGAAGTAACGAAAATAAAGACATTAAAATTTTTCTATTCAATAATATGAATAGGTGGAACATTAATTGACACACTTTTTTTTTTTACAATAATAATAATAATAATAATAATAATAATAATAATAATAATAATAATTAAGAAATAGGAAAAATTATCAAAAAAATGAGAAAAAAATATAAATAGAATCCTAGGCAAGAGGTGCCACATCATGACAGTAGTGAATTTGTTCGCGCTTCTCACAGTTACAAATAGATGTATAATGACTTCATAGAATGAAAATGTTTAGTTAGTAGTTAGATAACTTTCAGCAAGACATAAGTTACTATTTTGAATCAAAAGAAATTAACTTACAACAATAAATCAGGGGTGGATCCACCTTTTGTCATGGGGTATCGACCGACACTACTTCGTTAAAACTTTTAGTATTATATATATAAAAAAATCTGAAAAATAGAAATATCCTTTAAATAATATTATGACATTATTTGAATAATTTTTCTTCTTGGCTCGTTGGTTTGCTATTGGAGTGTAAGAATTGCTTCCTCAGGCAATGCCATATATATATATATATACACACACATATATATATGTCATGACCCAAAATGAGTCGTGAGTGACACCCACACTTAACCTACTAGGTAGGCGAACCAAGAAATCCAAATTCCAATATATACCAATAATTCAACTACAAATAACAAAATAATGCGGAAGCTCCAAAACTTATTAACTATCGTTTTCCAAAACCTGAAAGTCATCACAATAAGGACATCTAATCTCCAATAACTAAGTCTAAGAGTATCAAAAATACCAAAGTAAATGAAATAAAGTAATTCGTGTCCGAAAACTAAGGACATCAGATAATGACTTAGAGAATCCAACCCAAGCTCGAATGAATAGCTCACCTTGAACCTTATATGCCGAGACTTGATAGAGCCGAGTGCGATTCAAATTCGTCGGTACACTTGCTGCACCCGATAAAAGGAAAATAAAGAAAAATACAAGTAGGGCTCAGTACGAGGCAACATGTACTGAGTAAGTATCATCGGCCAACCCAAAATAGAAACTAATATACAATGAGTAATAGTATGAACTCAACTATAGCTCTTAACAGGTGATAAACAACAAACAACATGAATCTGTGTCAATAACACTAGAAAAAGGATATAATAAGTCAACAATATCAAGATCATCCATGCGGACTCATGCCTCCAACTAAACCATTTGGGGAATTGAGTTCTTTGAGATTGAGTACATTCCGTTAATTCAATATATTTTTCCTTTAATACTATCGTGTTGGAACGTGACACTCCGATCTAATTATATCGTGTCGAAACGTGACACTCCGTGTCGGAGAGTGACACTCTAATTCAATTATATTGTGTCGGAACGTGACACTCCGATCCAAGAATACCGTGTCAGAACGTGACACTCCAATCCAAGAATACCATTAATTTATCATTTATTTTTATCACTTTCAATTCATTGATAATATTTCATCAAGCCTTCTTTATTTAAGGCATCACTTAGATAAGGAGGGTTCAAGAATATAAATTCCACGGCTTCAGAATTTCAGATCAATCACAAAACACACAACGAAGCAACACAACCACACAATCAAGTACATAGAAAACTTCACAATATCATTCAATGCATATCAATCACTATTAAGAGTTTACTATCAAATAACATAAACCATAACCTACCTCCACCGAAAAATCGAAGCCAAGCAAACTACTTCTCCAATGTTTTTCTCTTCCTCAATGTCTCCGAACCTTTCCAATCTATCAAGTATATATGCACAATTTATAAGCTAACGAGTCTATAAACACTCAATTAATTCTATATTTAGCCTAAACCAAAAAAACTCACCTAATTCTATAATCAATTTTCTTAAGTTCAAACTGAAGAATAAGTCTAGATTACTCCAATTAGCATGACTTAAATGGAATTTAAATAATTTGATACATCTAATACTTAATTACCTATTTCCATAAATAAAAACTTAAACAATAATGTGATAACTAAATAATTTACCTAAGGACGAACATTAGTGAAATACTGTAAATGACAACTAACATATTCCAATATTTCACTGTATAGTCTAAATCATTGTCCAATGTTAGGGTAATCATTGTCCAATGATTGACATGAGAGTCATTCTATATTTGATCTAATTCTCAAAATAACTCTAAGGTTAAGTTATCAGTTTTTCAAACACTACAACCTTAATAACTTTCATAATATAATCTACTCAATATTTAATTATTTATCCCAATATATCAAACTTGGATCTTAATATGATAATTATAAGAAAAGTCTACGAATAGGTCGTTAAAAACAGTAGGCCTAATTTATAAGTGAACATAATTGAAAAAAAAATCTAAGACTCATTCTATATGTCCATATAAAATTGTTCAATGAATTTTCATCATTATTTTATTATAAGTGACCATCCTACAGTAATACCTCACCCAAAAACTTTTCCTAATTATCAAATATAAGTCAAACCAATTGTTATACTTACATTTTTGTCTTATACCAATAAAAGAAGGCAAGAATGATTATGAGCTCTCTTAATTCATCCCGCGTTGTGGCATGCCTCAATGGATACCATTCATATTTATTCTTTTTTTTCTTTTTTAAACACTTTTAATTCATTTTTATACCTAATTTATTAATAAAACAGACCAATAAAAGACTCATCCAATAAATACATAATCAAGTCATGTAATAATCAAGAATGATTATGAGCTCTCTTAATTCATCAATAAAGACTAAATAATAAAAGAACTATTACAAATCCACTTTAAGTGTGTGGATGTTTGTCTTAACCCATCATAACGTAAGGTATATATTAATTGTATTAATTAAATATGTTTTAACGTATTTATCAAATGTTGTAAAATCATGTTCTGAATGTCCTATAAAAGGGTAGTCTTTAACCTCTGTGAAATACAGTTGAAGAGATTTTATTTTCCATCACCACTTGTCTTCCTATATTGTTTAGTATTCTTATATTTTCTTCTAGTTTTATGACATGTTATCAACACACCTCTAATCAACTGAGACCTACTTAATTCAAAATTATCTTTTTCCCTAAAAGTTAATCAATTTTTCTTCCGAGGCAGGTATATATTTATATGTTTATAACATATATAATAGGACTTACATAAGTCTTTGAGCAACGATTTAATTACTGCATATATAACTTGTTCTAGGTATTTGGATGATACTTTACTAGGCACAATAATCAATACGTTTTAGGTTTATATATTTATGTTGTTTATATGTTAGTAACTTATAACTCTAAATTAAATATTAGGGCATACAGTAACGTGCTAGATAGAATAATCGTATATTTTTTTGTCATAAATTTATGATAAATATTGGTGTGTGTCATAAAGAATAATAGTATTATATTAGATATGACTTAAAAATCTTACGGAACTTTGGCGTTAATAACTATTGAACTATTAATAAATATTGTAAAATAATTAGAATATGTATTAAATTTACCGTTTCATACTTTTGAGTTACATGCTTTTGTAACATCCCATGTTCATGCATATATTATATTTTATACTAATTGTTAATCATTTGAAATATTAATTTATCTTTCATTATAAACAAATCAAAATCATGTTAAATAACTCACCTATTTTATGATAGTTTTTATCATGTCGAATTTGTCAAAGCTTGAATTTGTGGCACTGGACATTTCTGGAAAGAATAATTTGTCATGGGTACTTGATGCTGAAATTCACCTTACCGCTAAGGGTGTTGGTGATAGTATAATCGAAGGAAATACAACATCAAGTCAGAATAAAATGAAAGCTATGAATTTCCTTCGTCATCATCTTGATGAAAGCCTGAAGGTTGAATACTTAACAGTGAAAGATCCACTTGAATTGTGGATAGATTTGAAAAAGAAGTATGACCACCTTAAGACAATGGTATTGCCAAGGGCTCGTTCTGAGTGGATGAACTTATGGTTTCAAGATTATAAAATTGTAATTGAGTATAATTCTGCTGTATTTAGAATAACTTCCCAATTAAAATTATGTGGGAAAACAATAAAAGATGAGGACATGTTGAAAAAGACATTAACTACTTTCCATGCCTCTAATATGATATTACAACAATAATATTGTGAAAAGGATTTTCAGAAATACTCTGAACTGATCTCATGTCTTCTGGTGACTGAGCAACATAATGACCTTTTAATGAAAAATCATGAAGTTCGTCCCGCTGGAAGTGCTCCATTATCGGAGTCACACGCGGTTGAAGCACATGACCAGTCAGATATAAGACAAAATAATCGGGGCCATGATCATAATGTATGCGGGCGTGACAAAGGCAAAATACGATATAATATCGTCGAAGTGGTGGTCATAACAAAAGGGAGAACAATATAGGTTCTCAAAATAATTCTTCTAAAGGAAAGGGCGATCATTGTCATCGTTATGGCCTTAAAGGTCACTGGAAAAATGAATGTCGGGCACCTGAGCATTTTGTCAGGTTGTATCGAAATTCCTTTAAAAGGAAAGGAAATAAAGATGGTGTCTCCTCTTCTAATACCCGAGTAGAGTCACATTAGACTCTCAAAGATTATGTTCTGGCAGGAACTTCTCAAAAATATGATGAGAATGTTGAGGCGAATTTAGCATTAAAAATATTGTTTTTGATGGGCTCGATGATATTACTCATCTAAAAGCTGAGGACTTCTTTGGGGATCGAAATTGAAGATTATTAATAGAACTGAGAAATAAATAATGTTGTTATGTGTTTTTAATATCTCATTTAAAGTTCATATACTTAAATTTTCTTTTATTAAGTTTCGTACTTCTTATTATGTATTTTTATATTTATGAAGATAAATAAAATTTCCCAGTCTTCTGCTGGATCCAAGATGAGTAGTGAATATATGTGTCTTCTGGACAGTGCCACAACTCATACGATACTAAGAGAAAAGAAATATTTCTCTCATTTGGTAAGGAAAAGGCATATGTTAATACAATATCAGGCAGTACAAAATTGATTGAGGGCTCTAGAAGAGCGACCTTATTACTAGGGGTGGCAAACGGTCGGATTGGATTGAATTTGCATGAGTTGAATATAGTTTGAGAAAAATGGGTTAGATCATAACTCATCCAAATATAATATGGTCAAATATGGATTTGGTCAGATATGGTTTGATCAAAATGGTTCTAACCATTTAACCAAATTTATTTTTCAAAAACATAAATGTACCCCTCTCCACATACCCCCCCCCCCCACACCTTACACCAACCTACTCCTAAAAAAAATTATTTTTCAAAAAAAAAAAAAAACTGTTTTTCAAAAAAAAAAAAATTACCCCGCCCCCGGGCAACCCCCTGCCCCCCACCCCACCTTCCACCAACATACCCTATTTTTTTTTCAAAAAGAAAAGTGTATTTGCAAAAAAAAAAAAAGTTTGACCTCTCCCCCCGGGCATTCTCCGCCCCCCACTCCCACCCCACCCCACCCCAACTTCCACCAACCTATCTCTAAATTTTTTTTTGATTGAGTGAAAGTGAAAATAAGTGATCTAATATGGATCAAATGGATACCCATATTGAACCCATTTTGACCATATTTGAAGAGACTTTTAAAATAGCTTGAAGCCCATATTTGACCAATTATAATATGAGCGATCCAATTCATTATATATGGTCAAAATGGGCTCATTTTATTAATATGGGCTGAAATTGCCACCCCTACTTATTACTACCTGGAAGAACATTATTGGTGATTGATAATGCATTGTATTGTAGTAAGTCTCATAGAAACTTGTTAAGTTTCAAGGCTATTCGCCAAAATGGCTATCATGTTGAGACTGCGAATGAAGGATGTAACACCTCGGAAATCCATGACCTATAATAGAGCCTAATATATTGAGTAATAATGATTTTAGACCTACATAAGTATAAACAACTTGTTTGAGAAGTATTGGAGCCATATGATTAAAGAAAAGTCTTAACGTCCGAAAACTAGCGAAATTCAATTATGTTGACGTCCCTATGTTTAGTTAAGATTTTGGAGGGTCATATGAAGTCCAAAACTTGTAAAACGTCTTTGGTTAGGTAAAGTGTAGTATAGAGAGTCTAAACGTTCAAAAACGGAATCCCAAGGACCACCGGAAGGGTCCTTAGGAAGGACCCCAACATGGGTTGGCAGACTGTCAAAGCAGTCTGCGAAAGCCAAGAATTGGAAGGCTACCGTGCGACACACAGCTAACACGGACCTCACTGCCTCAAATTATTTTTGGAAAATAAAGTGCGTGTTGACCCCACGACGCGGAGCCCCTTCCCAGATTCGTAAAAAGTCGTATTTGAGTGTTTTGACTTCACAAATAAACTCATTTAAGTGAGGGGTATTTTGGGTAATTTAATGGGTGGCTATATAATGTATTAGGGTCAGTTTTATGTCCATTCTAACACAAAAATCAAATCCCACAAGTTGAAATCAAAAATCACTCTCTCTCTCTCCCGAATTCTCTCTTCCTCTAGAGCTCCATTGAAGACCAAAAGAGCTCCAAAAAGAAGATCAAGCCTTCAAGTCCAACCCAATTTATTGGCTCTCTCATCTATAAGGTATGGTTTCTTTCACTCTTGGGAATCTTTTCCCCAAGAGTGAAGAAATCTTACCCTGATACAAGAACCAGGTTCTTGTAATTCTGTCTCAATACAATAAAACAAAGATTTATCGTGGAAACCTTCCTAACTCAAGGAAGGGAAAAACCACACCAAAGTTTTATATTAATTCAAGATTTACAACTCAGTTAATCAATGAATCTAACTCTAAACTTCTATCCTTTTCGATTAACTATAATCGAAAACTCTCCACTCACCAAGAAGTCAAACTCGCTTCTTGTTTACAAAAGCTCTCAACTCTTCTTAACTCTAACCACCCAAGAAGTCAAACCCACTTCTTGTTTACAATTCTCACAACCTCTCTCCCAAGAAGTCAAACCCACTTCTTGTTACAATTCTCTCAAGATTCTACTCCCAAGAAGTCAAACCCACTTCTTGTTACACAACCTAGGAATTATTACAACTCAATAATAAACCTAGAACAAACCAGCAAAGACTAATAACCCTAGACTTTAATTGATTAGACTTCAACATTCAATAGTTCAGTGTGGAACAGGTTTCGTGGACCTGGTCCTTACGTTGCTGTGATGAAGGTGAACCTGGTCCTTACGTTGATGTGACGAAGGCATGCGTTTTTTCTCCAGAAAATACTGCTCTCAAGATGATATATTTCGTGAATATGCAATAGCTATCGTTCTGGCTTTGCTGGAAAAATTCTCTCAATTTTTGTGATTGCAAAGACAATTTTTTCTTTCAACTTGTTGATCCTTTTATAGAGTTTGATTTGCCTTCATCAACTTCTAAAAGGAAAAAAATTACAAATTCTTTTCCTTCTTGAATTTGTCTATACTTACTTCTTTCCTTATTTGACTTGAATTGTAACTTCTTTATTTCTTTTCTTTTTTTGACTTGAATTGATACTTCTTTATTTTTTCCTTATTTAACTTGAATTGCTACTTCTTTATTTCTTTTAATATTTGCATCCTTCTTTCTCTTGATTTCTGCATTTTTTTTTGCCGCAATACTTTTTCTTCTTTTCCGAAATCTCTCATAGAGTACACATACGACAACAAGTAGTGAACCATGCCTTAACTTTATCAATCATCAAAACTACTTTATATGTTCTCCTACTTCCCAACATTTCCCCCCTTTTTGATGATGATAAACAATGATTTGTTACACATCAATACTCTTTGTTAGTCATCAAAACTACAACTCTTTGTCATCCATCAAAACTACAAACTTCATGTTTTCTCATTCATAACAATTTCCCCCTTTTTGATGATGACAAACTCTGCATATTATGTCTATCCACATTATATAATTTCCCCCTTTTGGCATCATTGAAAACCAATAACCAAAGAACTCGATTAACATTCAATGAGTGCAATATCATTTTAACTCATAGCCACTTGGGCAACACTTTCAAGTACACTTCTGCTAACAATATAGTAAGTTAATCTGAGAAAATTAGCCATCTTAAATACATACACAATTAAGATCTTCAATAAGAAACAGAATAAACAAATATGTACCAGTTTAAGTCCTTAAAGCCCTAAAGCAAAAGCATATGATATCATGAGTATGAGACAGACATAAGCACATCAACGAGTTAGAGAGTCTAAAAAATTGAGGATAAGGATTGGGACATTAATTACTAAAATGAGGAAGAAAGGGATGTTTACTGCATTAATAATTTTTTTCAGTATGCCCATTATGCACCAGCTCCTTCGTTCTGATTAGTTTTCTTAGAATGTGAAATTTAATCAAGAGAACATAAGGTACATAATCAATTTTTTTTTAAACTCTACTCCATAACATTTTCATTCCTCCATGATTTTTTTTGATAGCCTTTTCTTGATGACATTTTGAAGGAGTATCAACTACAAGTAAGAGATTCACCACATTTTGGTGCACAAAGAGATGTGTTTATCAATAATGAAAGCAAGCAACAATTTATTTTTATGAGAATTGTTCCCCCTGAGAGATAGACAGGTTATACACTTGAAATGGATGAAATATCAATTTGGAGTTTGTGAACCTGGTTCAGAAGTGAGAGGTAAAGCAAAGTTCCCCCTCAAATAAAGCATGAGTGGCTTGAAGACTAAGGTTTTCATCATTAGAATGATTTGGGATTGAATGATGCTTATTGTCAAAGAGGGTTCTTGGTGTTTTTATAAGATTTGAATTTTTGATGATCGACCAGGTTCACTAGTGCTTATGTTTGACCCATACTTAGGAAATTCATGCATTGAAAAAGGATGGTACATACATGAGTATTACAGAGAAATCAGGTTCCCCCTTTTTGTGTTCCTCCATGATTTACTTAATGGTGTTAGCAAAAGAGTAGAGATAATATTCGCAGACCTTCTAAATATTGTTTGAGATGTGCCTGGAGTGTGTACCTGTTACAGTACGAGGCTGAGTTAGCAGATATTCATTTTATAATTACTCAAGCATAAGATTATTCATTTACTAGCCAATTATTAAAGGAAATCATGATATGCATCAGCTTGTTTCGATAGACCCAGACTTTGGTTGATTTTTCCCAAGTTCTTCATATTCAAGGCCTTCATGAGTATGTCTGTATCATAATAATCTCCCAGATCAAAAGAATCTCAAGCTGAGTAACAGAGAACCAAACCCTATCAGTTTTCAATAATTTCCAATGAATAACAAGGACCAGGTTCACACAACGAAGTCCCCCTAAAGGTGTACCATACTCTAACTGTCCTGATTGCTCTATTATTCCCCCAATCTCCAGAACCATAGGTTAGTACAGTAATTCATATTGAAGGTGCATCAATGATTGTTAGATGTGAACCAGGTTCATCTGCAATGTTCCCTAAATTTGCATCATCAAAGATGTTTGATATCATGTCACTTTCTTCAACCTTTTTTTTTATAGTCTCTTTCATTTTTCTCATCCTTTTCAAGGACTAAACTGCCGCCTTGAAAATCAAAGAGTGAGAGGAAATTTTCTACCATTTTAGCATCTGTTTGGAGCATGCACTATTCATATACCAAGTTGACATTTTCTCTCTCACCTTCACCTGAAACACTAGTCAAAGATTAGTCTTGGGAACCCATATTAGCTTGGGACCCTTTATGTGATTAAAATGATTAATAAGATTTCTTCTAGCCCATAAAGGAAAATAAGAAAACCTTTTATCTGGAGCATTTTTATTTGGAACCAGTTTCTTAGCCGTATCAGTCTTTTCCTTTTTGGTGAACTTAACATTTTTTGAAAAGCCTCAAATAGAGATTTACATTGATTCTTTAAATGACCTGAGTTTCCACAATGAGTGCATAAACTTTTAGACATGTGAATAGTGTGTGTTACAAGATTATTCTGTTTTCTAAAACCTATCCCACTTCGACTGGTGGTTTGCCTTTCTTGAATCTGAGTTAAGATTTCAGAGGACCTGGTCCATCTAAGATTTCGTTCCAGATCAAGTTTGGTATGATCCAAATTTTCTTGTAGCAACCTATTTCTTTCAGTTAAAGCCTGACAATTAATGTTTAACAATTTTATTTTTTCTTCCAAAGCTAATTGAAGTTCACTAGCAGAGTTTTTGCCCTTGTGACTTAAATTTGAGGTCTGAATTTGTTCTTTTAATTTATTTTGAAGACATTGATTATTTTTCTCAAGATTGTCGTTTTCTTCTCTTAAAGATGCATAGTTTTCCATCATTTGTTCTCTTTCAGAATTGATTGACTGATATGCATCTGTAAGAGTACTCAATAGGGACTCTAGTTCTTTTTTAGAATATGATTCAATATTTACTTTAATGTGATGAAAACTTACCTTGCTTTGTTTGTCATCTTCTTCATCATCTTCAGAATCTGTTTCAGCAATGAGTGCAAGAAAATCATATTTATTTGATTGTTCTATTGCAAGTAGTGATTGATTTTCGAACCCTCCATCCTCAAATTCTTCTTCTGATAAGTCCCCCATAGAGGCAAAGGCTCTTTTCATTGAAAGATCAACTTCTTGATTGGTCATTCGTCTGTTTGTGGGAATGTACTTATCAATTTTGATTTCCTTTTCTTTCTCTGAACTATTCCTCTTTTTCTCTAGAGCTTATAATGGACAAAACTTGACAAAGTGATTCGGACTTCCACACTTGAGACATACTTGCTCTATTGGATTTTCAGTGATTTTTTTAGAGTTCCTTCCACGGAACACTTGTCCCTTTTTTAACATTCTTGAGAACCTTTTGGTCATTAACGCAATGTTTTCGTCCTCAAAATTTTCTGGTGTTGTGCTTGTAAGAACCAGGTTCTTCTCTTTTCTTTTGCCTCCAATTTCCTTTTCTTATTTTTTCTTGAGTTCATAGGTCATGAGATTTCCAATGAGTTCATCAATAACTAACTTATCTAGATCACGTACTTCAGTAATGGCTTCTACTTTGCTTTTTCAAGATTCTGGAAGAACACTCAAAAGTTTTCTGACTGCCTTCCCATTGGGAATTATTTCACCTAGTGAGTAGATTTCATTAATGATAGCAGTGAACCTGGTGCGCATCTCTTGGATTGTTTCACCTTCTGCCATTCGAAACAGTTCGTATTGTCTATTCAAGTTATCTATTTTAGACTTCTTTACCTGAGTTGTTCCTTCATGCGCAGTTTGCAAAGTTTTCCATATTGCTTTTGCATCTTGACATGATGAGATTCGATTATATTCATCTGGACCTAATCCGCATATCAAGATCTTTTTTGCTTTAGCATTGTTTTGAATTGCAAGTTTATCTGCCGCATTCAGTTTTGTCCTATCCTTTGGTACTTGACTGGTTCCATCAGTTCCATTCTTCATGGGTATGGTTAGACCGTCCAACACGACTCTCCATAGGTCTGAATTTTCTCCTAGTAAGTGATCCATCATGCGATTCTTCCACCATCCATAATACTTTCCATTAAACAGTGGTGGTCGAATTTGAGAAGCTCCTTCTTGTGGTGTAGGTGCTGCAGCCATTGATCCTTTTCAAGATGTTAGTCTTTTAATGAAAAGACCTGCTCTGATACCAATTGAAGAAACCTTACCCTGATACAAGAACCAGGTTCTTGTAATTCTGTCGCAATACAATAAAACAAAGATTTATCGTGGAAACCTTCCTAACTCAAGGAAGGAAAAAACCACACTGAAGTGTTATATTAATTCAAGATTTACAACTCACTTAATCAATGAATCTAACTCTAAACTTCTACCCTTTTTGATTAACTATAATCGAAAACTCTCCACTCACCAAGAAGTCAAACTCGCTTCTTGTTTACAAAAGCTCTCAACTCTTCTTAACTCTAACCACCCAAGAAGTCAAACCCACTTCTTGTTTACAATTCTCACAACTTCTCTCCCAAGAAGTCAAACCCACTTCTTGTTACAATTCTCTTAAGATTCTACTCCCAAGAAGTCAAACCCACTTCTTGTTACACAACCTAGGAATTATTACAACTCAATAATAGACCTAGAACAAATCAACAAAGACTAATAACCCTAGACTTTAATTGATCAGAGTTCAACATTCAATAGTTCAGTGTGGAACAGGTTTCGTGGGCCTGGTCCTTACGTTGCTGTGATGAAGGTGAACCTGGTCCTTACGTTGTTGTGACGAAGGCCTGCATTTTTTCTCCAGAAAATATTGCTCTCAAGATGATATATTTCGTGAATATGCAATAGCTATCGTTCTGGCTTTGCTGAAAAAATTCTCTCAATTTTTGTGATTGCAAAGACAATTTTTTCCTTCAACTTCTTGATCCTTTTGTAGAGTTTGATTTGCCTTCATCATCTTCTAAAAGGAAAGAAATTACAAATCCTTTTCCTTCTTGAATTTGTCTATATTTACTTCTTTCCTTATTTGACTTGAATTGTAACTTCTTTATTTCTTTTCTTTTTTTGACTTGAATTGCTACTTCTTTATTTTTTTCTTATTTGACTTGAATTGCTACTTCTTTGTTTCTTTCCATATTTGTATCCTTCTTTCTCTTGATTTCTGGATTTTTTTCTTTTTTGCCGCAATACTTTTTCTTTTTTGCCGCAACCTCTCATAGAGTACACATACGACAACAAGTAGTGAACCATGCCTTCACTTTATCAATCATCAAAACTACTTTATATGTTTCCTACTTCCCAACAAAGAGGTCCTTCAAAATATGATTTCTAAATCTCCCAAAACAAGAGTTTTTCTCCTCACATGGGTCTTCTTTGTAAAACGAAATTGTGAGTTAATTGTGATAAATTATGATGAATTAATGTTGATTAAATATGAATTAATGGTTAATTGATGAATTCCTATGAGTTTTTCCTTGACCCATGTCTTTTCCCTAAATCCCTAATTCTTTGATTGATTAAGGTGGATTGTTGAGGGTGATTGATAACGTTCAAATATAATTCTTGAAAAGAAATATAAACGATCGTGTGCAATTTAATTATCCAGCTATGAGTTGGGGTCGATCTCACAGAGAATATGGAAGAATATTATCAATAGCAAATATTTAACTTGATAGTTATCATATATAAATGGGGGGTTTTAAATCGAAATAAAAAAAATAATCTTTGAAGTAAGTATTTATTTATATCCAAATCAATAAAAATAACTAGGAATGTGTTCCCCATAAAGCTCATAACGTGGTAATAGCAATTCTTCCCTAGTGTTATGCATGCAAAGTGATAAGTTACGTATCTCTAAATCCTTGGTTCGGCATCTAGAGAATTTCACCCCCTACCTTGGTCTGGCTACGTGTGTATAATTTACTAACCCTTACCTTTACTTCATATTAAGCATCATAGTTGATGTATGACTTAGTTATTACTTCGCACCAATCGACACTATCCTATTAGATGGTATCCCACAAAATCTATGTTGATAATTCTTTTCTTATTAACTACCTCCTTAGTCCGGCAAGTAGCAACAAGGCGAGTTCTAACGTGTGCAGTCGTTAAAAAGACTTCTAAGCGAAATAATTATCAGTACATGCAATAACCTATTTGAGATTGCTTAATTACTATTCATATTTTGTTAATCGCTCATGGTTCCCACAAGCCTAGTTGTGGAGCTTAGCTACTCATTATCTCAAAAACACAATCAAAATTTATTAAAATAAATATGTTTGTGTTAATCATAAAAATTTAAGAACAATAGCTAAACTATCTTTTTAATAATCACGAATACAAATAAATAATAAAGGAGAAGAAAGAATAAATGACAATTCTCCGGCCTCCACGGCAGCTCTTACAAAGCTCCAGTGTTAAAAGAAAATTTATATTATGTCTTGTATCTTGGTTCTTGGCCTCCTCAAAATATAATTTTCCATGCCCTATTTATAGATACAAAAACCCTAAATAAAATAATTGAGTTCAAAAAATATTAGGAAATCAAAACCTGGAAGGAATTGATTTTCGTAAATTAATTCTGCGTCTTGAATGATGCCGCCACATCCAAATTAAGTGACCTTTAAGATGCTGACACGTGGCAAAGAAAACTCGTTCCATCAATTTAGTGCAGCCGCTTTCCATATATATATATATATATATATATATATATATATATATATATATTATTTTATTCACTTTAATCCATTAAGCTGTCTGCTTGATTTCCTTCTTTAACCTTTCATTTTTAATTCGTTTTAGCTCTAAACTTCTTCATTTTTCCACCAAATTAATCCTACAAATAAAATACGCAATTTAGCACAATTCATAAAATTTATGCTCAGAACGGACAAATATAAATAATAAACGTGACGTAAATAATGATAAAAAATATGTATTTTGGCCTCACATCAACACCCCACACTTAAAACTTTTGCTCGTCCTCGAGCAAACGTTAAAGTTTATCTTTAAAATAATACTAGCAATGTCATCACTTTGATTAATACAAACTATTACGCCATATGTCAATTTCAAAATATCAAGTAGACTTCTCAATCATTATGCAAGACATTCAAATAAAGAACAAACCTCTAACCTCCTAACTCCAAGGAAGGATTTTGAACTCATCAAATTTAAGCTTGTTCACCTACTCTCATCAAAGAAAGTTAATAGCATCACCTATCTATCATGAAACAAGTGTACTTACAAAAAGAAATAGTCCACACACTCAATAGAAAAGATTGAATATAAATTAAGGGCTTCATATCAAGAACAACTCTCACACTCACAAATAAAATTCACATGTATGCACAAAGAACCATATGCTTGCCCATTATGTACATCTCCACTAATTAAGCATGCTTGAATAGAATCAAATAGGACTTTAACGGGTTGTAATGTAGGCTAGGGGATGGGTAGGAAAACTATATAATAGTGACTTTCACTTCCTTAAGTACTTTGAAATTTTAGACTTCATCACTCATATTTTATTCTCTTTATTTTCAGCCCTCTCTTCGACAATTATTTCACAAGTAATTCTCATCATCTCAAGAATGTTTCAGTTTTTTTTTTTTAAAGAACATATTCCAATCTTTTTTTTTTCATGTCACATTGTTTCAAAGAGGGTAGCTATCATTGATTATCTTTTCACTCATCCATTCCTTTTTCTTAGAGTTAATAATTAAAATAAGTCTATGTTATGATGCTCAAGGAAGCAAGGTGCAACAACTAGGGATTCAACAAAATAGTCAAGGGCAAAATATGGCTACCAACAAAAGGCTACAAGCTCAAAAGGGCTTACTAGTGATAAAATATCTGAAAAGGCTAAAATTAATAAGACAAATCAAAGAAAGCCTATTATCATCTCCTAAACAAGGCAACACTTTTTTTATTTCGGTTCAATAACATGCAGGGCAAGTTCTAGACTAAGATGCAAAGTATGGAATAAACAAAATCTCACCACACACGGCACAAGTATCAATCAAGATGGATCAATTCCACTTCTAAGAAAGACAAGATCCTAATAAACTATAAAATAAAATAAGCTATATACAAAGTCACAATCATGAACCTAGATATCAAAAGGTTTGCAATTTCACTTGTAATCAAGCATTCACAAGAAAGTACTACTTAAAATTAGGCCCAAATAGTAAGTATCATATAACTCTAAAGGGTCTTTTCTTTTCTCACCAAAAATAAGAATTAAAAAAAAATTATTCCCAAAATAAATAAATAAAAGACACTCGGTTCAAAAGGGACTATCCTCAGGAAAAGAACCGAAAACAAAAGCCAAGGAACCCATCCTTTAAAAAAAAACTCAATAAAACAGGAAAAACTAGGAATTCATTCCTCTACCCCACACTTAAAAATATGTTGTCCCCAAAGCATTAAATAAATTATAAAATAAGGGTTAGGAGAACTCCCTAAGACCTTTAGGCCTAGCTAGTAGCACGTTCTCTAAATTTATATCAAGGGTCGTCACCCCACACTTAAGCTCAAACATGCTCCTTTCCTTTTCTTTTGGTTGGGTACTCAGACTTCCCCTAATCTGCAAAAACAAGATAAAAAAAAAGTGATACTAATAAAATAAAATAAAAGATAATAATAAAATAAAAAAAAGAAGTTACACTACTAATTGGGTTGCCTCCCAATAAGCGCTTAATTTAACGTCGCGGCACGACACTATCAATTTTGCTATTTTTCCTTCCACTTTGAAGATATGAATTGCACCCCCAATCTTGAATCAATTTTTCTATTACGCTCAAGGGATGGTGGTACAAAAAGAAAGGTCAACAACAGATATTGCATTATGCACTTCTTGGATCCTAAGTGAAAAATGTAATTTCCGATGTTGGAACAATAAACTCAAGATTATAGACAAAATTTTTCTCCTCCATACACTCTTCTATAGGCTCAGATGACTCGATGATAATAATAATAAAAAATTTAAAACTAATCCTAAGAAAAAAAAAAACTACAAGTTAAAATGAATACTAAAGACAATTTCTAAGCCATATTCCCCGGCAGCGGCGCCATTTTTGATAACGTTCAAATATACTTCTTGAAAAGAAAAATAAACGATCGTGTGCAATATAATTACCCAACTATGAAGTCGAGGTCGATCCCACAGAGAATATGGAAGAATATTATCAATAGAAAATATTTAATTTGATAGTCGTTATATATAAATGGGAGGGGGGGGGCTTAAATTAAAATTAAAAAAAGATAAAAATTCTTTGAACTAAGTATTTATTTATATCCAAATCAATAAAAATAACTAGGAATGTGTTTCCGATAAGCTCATAACGTGGTAATCCTAGTAATAGCAATTCTTCCCTAGTGTTATGCATGCAAAGTGATAAGTTATGTATCTCTAAATCCTTGGTCCGACATCTAGAGAATTTCACCTCGTACCTTGGTCCGGCTACGTGTGTATAATTTACTAACCCTTACCTTTACTTCATATTAAGCATCATAATCGATGTATGGCTTAATTATTACTTCGCACCAATCAAAACTAGCCTATTAGATAATATCCCACTAAATCTATGTTGATAATTCTTTTCTTATTAACTACCTCTTTGGTCCGGCAAGTAGCAACAAGGCGAGTTCTAACGTGTGCACTCGTTAAAAAGACTTCCAAGCAAAAGAATTATCAATACATGCAATAACCTATTTGAGAATTTCTTAATTACTATTCATATTTTGTTAATCGCTCATGGTTCCCACAAACCTAGTTGTGGAGCTTAGCTACTCATTATCTCAAAAATACAATCAAAATTTATAAAAATAAATATGTTTGTGTTAATCATAAAAAGTTAAGAACAATAGCTAAACTATCATTTTATTAATCACGAATACAAATAAATAATAAAGGAGAAGAAAGAATAAATGACAATTCTCCGGCCTCCACGGCGGCTCTTACAAAGCTCCAAAGCTAGAGAAATTTTTTATTATGTCTTGTATCTTGGTTCTTGGCCTCCTCAAAATATAATTTTTCATGCCCTATTTATAGATATAAAAACCCTAAATAAAATAATTGAGTTCAAGAAATATTAGGAAATCAAAACCCGAAAGGAATTGATTTCCGTAAATTAATTCTGTGTCTTGAATGATGCCGCCACATCCAAATTAAATGACCTTTAAGATGCTGACACGTGGCAAAGAAAACTCATTCCATCAATTTAGTGCAGCCGCTTTCCATATATATATATATATATAAATATATTATTTTATTCACTTTAATCCATTAAGCTGCATGCTTGATTTCCTTCTTTAACCTTTTATTTTTAATTCGTTTTAGCTCTAAACTTCTTCATCTTCCCACCAAATTAATTCTACAAATAAAATACACAATTTAGCACAATCATAAAGTTTATGCTCAAAATGAACAAATATAAATAATAAATGTGAGGTAAATAATGATAAAAAAATATATATTTTGGCCTCACATCAGTGATGAACATGTCACTTGTTTACTTTGATTTTAGTTATGTTAATACTTCATGAATTGCCCCATTTCATATGTTGGTTGTGAGTTCTTGGGTATTGAAGTATGAAGTCCCATGAAGGGCGATGAGGTATGATCTTGATTCTTGTTTGATCTCAATTATGCAAGGTGAAATCTACTTATGTGATAATGATGTTATAACTAATTGTGTTGTTGTGATGTTGGTGACATGATCCCTCATCCCTAACCCTAGATCTATGAATTGGCTATGAAGTATGTAATTATGTTATGATGTGATCATTATATGATTGAATGTAGTTTCTCATGATTATAATGTTGTGTCTAAAGTGAAAGGATAGTTCTCACTTGTGATCACCTATGAGCTATTATGATAAGATGTTTACTTAAAGGTCTATAAGAGACTAATGTGAACTTGTATGATGTTATATGATGATTACTAAAGAGAATAATGTTTTAGCATCGAAAGGGCATGTAAATGAGATGGAGGTCTCAAGTTAGTAAGTCCGGCCTCCCACATGGGTTTCTTCACGACTAGTAGTGTGGATTCCCAAGATATGTGTTGTCTCATGAGATGGAAACCTTCACGATTAGTAGTCAAGGTTTCTAGAAACAATCTCCTTGACCCTTAACTATGTGCCCACATAGGACTCTAGCTTAGTGGATCCACCTAGAATAGCTATGTACGAATGGTTGCACCTTAGGCAAGTGTTAACCATCTCTCTTCAGTGTGGGGGTAGAACACCGGATTCCATGTAGCTCACATGGTCTCATGTCGGTTATGGTACTTATTTCCCTAAAGTAAAGGTATGAACAAGCTATGTATGTGAACTTCTATTAGGGTTGTCTTAAAGGTTACTACATAGTGTGAGGGAGGATATGGGACTTCTCTTACACATTGCATATGTGGGATCTTATAGGATGATGCTAGTAGTGTTCTATTATGATTATGATTATGTTTATTATTATGTTGATAAGCTATGACTAGTATTGATATATGGAGCATGTTATATATGAGAATATGTTGCAAGTATGAAATGGGTTGTTTAATGTGATTCTTAGCTTTGAATAGGGTTATGGGACTTTATTCTTGGCATTGCACAAGTGTTGCTTGAGTTACTTATATATTGATATGGTTATGATGTTCCTTATATGTGTATATTAAATTGTTGGTCATTATGCATAGTTTTGACTAAATTGTGTCTTTTCTCATGCATTAACGATTTTTATGCATAGGGACCATACTTATTACATGTGGTTTGTACTAACCCATATTTCTTCCTTTTTTCCCCAAACATTGTAGGTTCGGGCCGTTGAGGTATCATTGAGGCTAAAGCAAGAAGGCTTGGACTAGACTCTCCAAGTTTTGATGTGCCCTCTAGTCCGAGGATGCTACCACACACTCTATCTTAGTAGTACTTGTATTGTCTAGTAGACATTCATTTCTTTCCTATTGTTAAAGATATTGATGTAAGTCCTATGTGTAAATTATGGATTTGTATAAGGGCTTTGTCCGGATTATTTGACTTCGTTCAAATGGTTGGTATGAGACAAAATATTAGACTAAATTCCTATGCTTTTTTAAGTTGTCTATTGCGAGAAGCCTATGTATGCTTCCTATGTAGAGGTCTATGTAAACCTCCTTGCTATATAAGAAAAAGTTTTAATTTTTTGCGTTTTTGACATACGATTGCTATGACTAATGCTAAGAGGTTTGTCTTAGTCCTTGTAGAGGAGGATGACACCGGTAACGACTAGAGTGTACTTTGGATCGTTACAAAGGAAAGGTGGAATACCTTTATATTTCTACAATAAATACAGATAAGAAAATTGTGCATGAAAAATTGCCAGCACTTTCTTCTAGGTTGTACCATACAAATATTGGTACAATTGAATCACATGCCGTTGTAAACAAAAACTTTACTGATTCTAATGATTTTATCATTTGACATGACCGATTGGGCCAGTCCGGTTATTATATGATGCACAAAGTAATTGAGAATTCACATGGGCATACTTTGAAGAACCAAAATATTCTTCAATCAAAGGAATTCTCTTGTGTTGCTTGTTCACAAGAAAAGTTGGTTATCAAACCATCAGTGGCTAAGGTTGGGGTGGAATTCCCTGCATTTCTAGAACAGATACAAGGTGATATATGTGGACCTATTCACCCTGCATGTGGAGAATTTAAATAGTATATGGTCTTGATAGATGCATCTACAAGATGATCTCATGTGTGCTTATTATCAACTCGCAATATGGCTTTTGCAAGGTTGTTGGCACAAATAATGAGGTTAAAAAACAATTTATAGATTATGCAATAAAAACAATCCGTCTTGATAATGCTAGTGACTTTACATCACAAGCATTTAATGATTATTGTTTGTCCACGGAATAACAGTTGAACATCATGTTGCATATGTTCATACTCAAAATGGTTTAGCAGAGTCATTGATTAAACATCTTCAATTGATATCTAGACCATTGTTAATGAGGACAAAGTTGCATGTTACAGTTTGGGGGCATGCTATTTTGCATGCAGCAGCACTTCGCGCATAAGGTCGACCGGTTATCATGACATCTCCCCATTAGAATTGGTTTTTGGTCAGGAGTCAAACATTTTCCATCTTAAAATCTTTGATTGTGCGGTATATGTTCCAATATATTAATCCACCACAAAGCACCAAGATGGGTCCTCAAATAAGGTTGGAGATATATGTTGGGTATGAATCTCGTTCTATTATAAAATATTTGGAACATAGAACTGAAGATTTATTTACGACAAAGTTTGCTGATTGTCATTTTGATGAATTAATATACCCAACATTAATGGGAGAACACAAGCAGTTGAGAAATAAGATAGATTGGAATTCACTTACACTGTCTCATTTAGACTCTCGAACAAATCAATGTGAGTAAAAAGTTCAAAAGATAATTTATTTGCATAATATTGTAAATCAGCTGCCGGATGCATTTACTAACCTTCCACGGGTTACTAAATCATATATCCCAACTGATAGTGCTCAAGTTCGAGTTTATGTCCCTATAGGAGAAAATATTAAGGCAAATGAGTCTTGATCACGCTTAAAACGAGGTAGACCAATTGGTTCCAAGGATAAAAATTCTCAGAAAAGGAAAAGAATAAATGATCAAGATGATCATAATATAAAGACAATTGCTCATGAAGAGATCCGAGACATGATAAATGATGACACCACATAGGAGGTCCATGTACCTAAAATTAATGAGAATGAAGAAATCTTTATAAATTATGTCTCAACAAGAAAAAGATGAAATCGAAATAATATTGTGGTGGATAATATTTTTGCCTATAATGTTGCAGTTGAAATAATGCAACAAGATAAGGATTTAGAATCAAGATTTGTCAATGAATGTAGCCAGATAAATGATTGGTTAAAATGTAAAGAAGCAATTCAAACAGAATTGAATTCACTTGAAAAACGTGAACTTTTTGGCCCAATAGTCCGAACACCTGAAGGTGTCAAGCCAGTGGGGCACAAATGGATTTTTGTGTGAAAACGCAATGAAAATGGTAAAGTCGTAAGATATAAAGCACGACTTGTGGCACAAGAATTTTCACAAAGGTCTGACATTGATTATGAGGACACATATTCTTCTATGGTAGATGCAATTATCTTCAGGTATATACTCCCTCTATTTCAAAAAGAATGACCTCCTTTCCTTTTTAGTATATTTCAAAAAGAATGACCTCTTTCTTTTTTTGGTAACAACTTTCCACGTGGCATGTTTAAGGCCACAAGATCAAAGGGCAATTTTATACATTTGACCTAACTTTAATTTTGGACCACAAGATTTAAAAGTCTTCTTTATAGTCTTTAACTCCGTGCCAAGTCAAACTAGGTCATTTTTTGTGAAACGGAGGGAGTAATAAATATGACGGTTCATGAAAAACTTGAAATGCATCTGATGGACATCGTCACAGCCTATTTAAATGGATCAGTAAACCACAATATTTTTATGAAAATCCCTGAAGCACTAAAAGTGTCTAAAGCATATAAAAAATCAAAAGAAAGTTATTTAATAAAGCTTCAGAAATTCTTATGTGGATTAAAACAATCAGGGCGAATGTGGTATAATCGTCGTAGCGAATATTTGCTAAAAGAAAGGGTACAAGAATGAACTTATTTGTCCTTGTATTTTTATACAAAGGTCAAAATCTGAATTTGTAATAATATATGTTTATGTTGATGACTTGAATATCATTGGAACTCTTAAAGAGCTTTCAAAATCTATTGAGTGTTTGAAGAAAGATTTTGAAATGAAAGATCTTGGTAAGACAAAATTTTGTCTTGGCCTTCAGATTGAACATTTGACAAATGGAATATTTATTCATCAATCAACATATACTGAAAAGGTTTTGAAAAGATTTTACATGGATAAATCACACCCATTGAGTACCCCGATGGTTGTGAGATCTCTTGATATAAATAAAGATCCATTCCGACCTCAAGAAAATGATAAAGAGGTTCTTGGTGATTTAACACCATATCTCAGTGCTATTGGGGCACTAATGTACCTTGCCAATAATACCCGGCCCAATATTTGTTTCGCAGTAAGTTTATTGGCGAGATTCAGCTCATGTGCAACAAGAAGACATTGGAAAGGTGTTAAGCATATATTAAGATATCTTCGAGGAACAATTGATATGAGATTATTGTATTCTAATGCATCCAAGTCAAAATTGATCGGTTATGCAGATGCTGGCTATTTGTCTGATCCACACAAAATTCGATCTCAGACATGTTATTTATTCACATATGGAGGTACAACTATATCATTACGTTCAATAAAGCAAATAATAGTTGTTATTTCTACAAATCATGCAATGATTATAGCCATTCATGAAGTCAGTCGAGAGTTTGTGTATGGTTGAGTTCAATGACTCAACACATTCTTCAATTGTGCGGTCTTTCTGTGCAAACAAAGACTCCAACAATATTGTATGAAGATAATGTTGCTTGCATAACTCAATTAAAGGGAGGATATATCAAAGGAGACCGAACAAAGTATATTTCACCTAAGTTCTTTTCCACACATGATCTTTAACGAAATGGTGAGAAAAATATTCAACATATTCGTTCGAGTGATAATCTTGCAGATTTATTCACTAAGGCATTGCCAACGCCAATATTGGAGAAGCTATGATATAAGATTGGAATGCGTCATCTCCAAGATATCAAATAAGTTTTTCATCGGGGGGAGTAAATATGTGATGTACTCCTTTTACCTTAACTAAGGTTTTGTCCCATTAAATTTTCCTGGTAATGTTTTTAATGAGGCAACACTCAAGGCGTATTACAAGATGTATGTACTCTTTTTTCTTCACTAGTTTTTTTTTTGTAAATTTTGGGTCATGGGTTGCCCATGTGGACCGACCAGACCCAATTTGTTTTAATGTCTTATCTAATTAATTAATTAATTAATTAGTATAAATCCTTTAAAGGATGAGACTGAACAGTTACAAAGTAACTATTCAAATCCTCTTTAAAAGACTCCTAGTGGGAGCAGTTTCCAAGTGAACATGGCCTAAATCTCATTAATAACATGCTAGCCCCACTTGTTTGTACTCTTCTTTGAAGATTCTTTTATTTATTAACGAAAATTTATTAGTTAAAAAAATGTTTTTGTTGCTGTAACGTGACTTCTTTTGGGACGACATATATATAGTGAGTTTGGCTTAGTTCTAGGGTTTTGGAATTTGTATGTAATTGATTTTTTAGTTTTTTCTTATAGTTTTCATATTAAGACCCAAGTTTGATATATTGACATATGTAATTAAATATTAAGTGTATTATATTACATGAAAGCTATTAGGGTGGTAGTGTTTGGAGAAGTTGGAACTTAACCTTAGGCTTGAAATTCGTGTATATGCGAGT
This sequence comes from Solanum sitiens, assembly GCA_016801875.1. Classification (NCBI taxonomy): domain Eukaryota; kingdom Viridiplantae; phylum Streptophyta; class Magnoliopsida; order Solanales; family Solanaceae; genus Solanum; species Solanum sitiens. The sequence goes on along the minus strand of JABWTJ010000543.1, from coordinate 296,226 downwards.
TGAGATGTTTAAATGACATCAAGATTTAAGATCTTGGTTATGTATTTGAGTTAGTTTTTGGGTATAGTCTAGAAATATAGTAATTAATATGAGTGTTGTTAGTTCGAAATCTTATTGTGGTTACTTATTTAATAGATTGTATTGATGTGGAAGTACAACGAAAGAGGAAGGCTCAAGTCTTGGAGTAATTGCTTGATTGTTTGAGGCAAGTGAATTTCCAAACCCTTGTTAAGTGTACGAAAATCATGTATTTCTTTGTATTACTACAAGAAATCAGTCGCCACAAAACACCTGAAAGTCGCCACAAATTATGTTAGTGGCGACCTTACCACCGTGGCAAGTACTTTCATAACTAAATGCTTCTTGTGACGACTATAATATGTCGCCACTAAAATGACCTTTTGTGGCGATCTAGCTCGCCGCTAAAAGTAATTAGTTATGCCACAAAAACATTTCCACAAAATACATGTTTTTTAAGTTGCCACTGAAGTTAGACTTTTAGTGGCTATTACAGTCGCTACAAAAAGGTCTTATTATTAGTAGCAACTCTCATCGTTACTAAAGAAAGGATTTTAGTAGCGAGTTATGCCGCCACAGATGTTTAATACTTTCAATGGAAACTCTAATCGCCACTAAATCTTGAGATTCGGTGGCAACTTATTATCGCCACAAATACTAGTTCTATTTGTGAATAATTTTGTCGCCACAAAACCTATTCTTACAACTGCAATAGTCGATTCAAATAAATTTCCTCTAAAATCAATATATACTCGTATATTTTGTCAATTACCTATTAATATATTATCATCATTCATTGTAATTCAAGAAACACACAAAATAATCCTTAAACGGAATATAATAAGTACTTGTATTACTAAAAAAATCAATAAAATATACAATTCACAAATGAACAAGAAAATTAACCATTAAGTGTCTTCAAGCTCCCCTCCTTTGTCGATGGCTTTTGAGATAATGCAAGAACCTTTCCCTTATTAGGATAATACACAAGATCACTTTTATTATTAACATACTCATAATGTTAATATAAAACTACGGCGACAGAGGCTGCACTTATGTGGTTCAGAATTGACTGAATAAAAATGGGAAAGGGATTAGGGTCTTTAGTTGGGTTATTTGCATGTCATGCATTTAAATTTATAGTTCATTTTATTTCATTAAATCACGTAATAGTGCATTTTGCATTGCCTTGGTATAAACACCCGGTGCGAGTAAGTTTTTTCCGCTGAAAATTCATGTTTATTTACCTGTTTATGTATTAATAGATTTTTCTCATTCTATTTCGTACTCGAATTAAACAAATAAATAATGGTTTCTTGTCTCAGTTATTGAAGGTTTTGAGAAATCGAGAGAGAGAAGAAGAGTTTGAGAGAAAGAGTTTGAGAAGAAGATGATTAGAATGAGAATTTGATCTCATTTACAATGGCCTTAGCCATGTATATATAGATCAAAAGAAAAAAAACCTAACTAACTTAACTACTTTCTTGAAACTTAACTAACTAACTAACTATATGAAAAGTTAACTAACTTTTGTAATACTCTTTTTTACATTTTTCTCAATACTCCCCCTCAAGCTAGGAGGTTCAAATACATCTAAGACTCCTAGCTTGGACACTAAATAATCATGTTGTGCCTAAGACCTTTTGTTAAGAGTTCAGCAGGCTGGTGTGTGTTGGAATATATATATCATCTTGATCAGGCCTTGCTGCAGCTTCTCCCTAATAAAATGACAATCGACTTTTATGTTCTTGTACGTTCATGATATACTGGATTAGAAGCAAATTGGATTGCAGATTTGCTATCACTATAGACTTGAACTGGCAACTGAACCTCAACCTCTAACTCTTTCATCATTCCAACTATCCAAACTAACTCTATCACAGTTGAAGCCACACTCCTATACTCAGCTTCAGCTGAACATCTTGACACAACAGTTTGCTTTTTAGCCTTCCAAGAAACCAAAGAATTTCCCAGCTTAACTATATAACCAGTTACTGATATTCTTGTAAGTGGACATGCTGCACAGTCAACATCACAGAAAGTTGTTATTTCAATTCCACACTTATTTAATAATAAGATACCTTGCCCAGGATGTGTTTTTGATATACCTTACTAACCTAAGAGCAACATCCATATGAGATTTTTTTGGCTGATGAAGAAATTGACTCAATGCTTGCACACAATAGGCAATTAAGGTCTGGTCATGTTTAGGTACAATAATTTCCCAATCAACTTCTGATAAGAGGCTTGATCAGCTACCTGATCTTCTTGATTCTTATTTTTTTTGCTCATCATACTGTTTAGTGGTTAATTTGACATTCATATCCATAAGTGTTTCTGCAGGTTTTGCTCCTGACAGTCCTACTTCATAAATGAGTTCGAGTGCATATTTTCTTTGGTGCATAACCACTCCATCTTTTGATCTCACAACCTCTATTCCAAGGAAGTATTTCAACTTACCTAGATCCTTCATCTTGAAACTCTATTGTAATCCTCTTTTTGTTTCCTCTACCAACTCCAAACTACTACCTGTTACTAAGATGTCATCAACATATACCAGAATTATCACAATTCCATTAGCAGATCTACTTGTGAATAGAGAGTGATCATAGTGACTTTTTGTGAATCCCAACTTCTTCTGTAGAACTTCTGCAAACTTATGGTTCCATTGTCTTGGTTCTTGTTTAAGCCCATATAAGGACTTTTGCAGTCTGCAAACTTTATTCTTATTCTCCCCCTGACTGAAAAAGCCCTGAGGTACAATAATATAAATTTCATCTTCTAAATCACCATTCAAGAATGCATTATAAACATCCATTTGATGAATATGCCACCCCTTTGACACATCTACTGCCAAAATTGTTCTTACTGTTACCATTTTCACCATAAGAGAGAATGTTTCCTTGTAATCTATTCCATCCTTTTGATTATATCCCTTGGCCACTAACCTTGCCTTGAATCTTTCTACCTCTCCATTAGATTTGTACTTAATCTTATAGATCCATCTACCTCCAATAGGAGACTTTCTTTTAGGTAATTCAACCAACTCCCATGTGTTGTTATCTTGCAAAGCTCTTACTTCAGCTTGCATTGCTTCTATCCATCTTGAATCTTTACTTGCCTCAACAAAAGTTGCAGGTTCACTTAGTGCAGAAGTTGCAGCAACAAACTCCTGATATGAATTAGACAGATGTTTATATGCTACACACTCTTTTATAGCATATTGAACCTGTTTTTTCATGTTAAGACACACAAAATCTTTCATCCACACAGGAGGATGAACTCCTCTAGTAGATATTCTTGTACCTTCAGACTCATTACCACTTACTAAGGACTCATTATTCTCTTGACACTCAGCTTATTCTTGTAGAGTACTTTGTTCAGACACATCAACTTCCCTTTCAGCACACTCATCTTGTATACTTTCATTATGTATCTTTTCTTTTCTCATTGCATTGTCATATTTTGTTTCCCATCCAATATCTAACATTTAATTTTCTGTGTTACTAAGAAAAGGACCTCCCTCCTTATTATCAGAGAGAGAGATATTTTTTCTCTGAACATCACATCTCTACTAACAAAGAAACTTTTGTCTATCAAACTTAGAAGAATATAACCTTTTTGAACTTTTGAATACCCCATATGTATAGCAACTTTAGACCTTGAAGCAAGCTTGTCATTTTGAGTAAGGTTTTTAGAATAACATAAGCATTCTAACACTCTTAGATGAGACAACACAAGTTTTGCACCATACATTTTCTCATAAGGAGATTGATTCCCTAGTATTCTACTAGGCATTCTGTTAATAAGATAAGCAGTTGTGAGTACACATTGACCCCAATACCTTATTGGAATTTTACCTTGAAACCTTAAAGCTCTAGTCACTTCTAGGAGATATCTATGCTTTCTTTCAGCCACTCCATTCTGTTGTGGAGTGTAAGGACATGACCTCTGATGAATTATACCCCTTTCCTTAAGCATAGAAGCACACATAGAGTTCATAAACTCAGTCCCATTATCAGACCATACCTTTCTTACTGTTGTATCAAACTGTGTTTGTACAAACTGAAAAAAAAAAAAAGATAAAGCAACACACACATCTAATTTGTTCTTCAAAAGAAATAACCAGGTCATCCTTGAGAAGTCATCTATTCCTGTTAAGAAAAGTCTATTACCATCAAAAGTAGTTTGCTTATATGGACCCCATACATCTAAATAAACCAAATCAAACACTTGACTGCTTCTAATCTGGCTAATTGGAAACACATTTCTGGTCTGTTTTGCAAAATGATACACAAAACATTATTTATTCAATACTTTACTTACAACTCGTGAATCAGCAGAAAAAACTGCCCTCAACACATGAGAGGATCCGTGTCCTAATCTCTTGTGCCACATATCTACTTCTTCTTCAGATATCAGCTGCACTTCTGACTTCTTCTCAGGCAGCACACATGACTGATGTTTGCTTTTTTCTTGAGTACAGTTCTTTAACAACAGATATAGACCATCCTCTTCCTTACCAACTTCCCTCACCTTTTCAGTGTAAAGTTCCTGAAACACACAAAAATGAGAAAAAAAGGTCACTGAACATTTGAAATCCTTAGTCACTTTGCTCACAGACATCAAATTGTACTTCAACTCTGGTATGTGAAACACATTAGTTATAGCACTTCTTTGAGAAACTTGACAAACTCTTGTGTGAGACACATATGACACCCCTCCAGTAGGTAAGTAAACAGGCTTTGGATTTTTTACTTTGACTACAGACTCTTTATTAATCATATCTATTCTTGATACTATATGATTAGATGCTCCTGTGTCTACAATCCAAATTTCCTTATTTTCATATACTAACAAAGCTTTACCTGCAGTATTGGCTTGTGCTTCACTTGATTGACATGCATCTCAGCTTTATGACCATATCCTTGGTTCTGTTTGATTATCTGAAAAATTTAGTTGTATTGATCTTTAGTGAAATTATACCCTTGTAACGCAGATGCACATTCACCTGCATCCTCAATGTGATTTTTCAAAAACAGATTAGTATTACTACCATAATTGAAAGCACAACCTCCATACATTCCATCACAACCATCTTTTCTTAAGCTATAATCATCATTACCTACCATGTAAGCTCCATTTCCTGTATCATTGTTCAATTTCCTTTTAGACTTGAAATTTGAAGGATATCCAATCAGTTTATAACACTGATCCTTAGTATATCCTTTACATTTGCAAAACTCACAAACAACACCAAAATTCTTCTTGAATTTGTTATACACTTGTCCAGTATTGTTTCATGTTCTTGAATACATTCCTAGAGCCTCCACTCCTGAACTACTCACAGAACTCAATCCTATACGTGACCTACTAGACACTAATTTTTGGCACTCATCATTGACTATCATAGCATAAGCTTGATTTACAGCTGGTATAGGACTCATCAATAAGATCTGACTTCTTGCTTGACAAAAGGTTTCATTCAACCCCATCAAGAATTGATATAACTTTTGTCGATTCAAATGATCCACAAAACTTCTTGCTTATCACAATCACATCCAGGTGGTGGCACTAATGCTTCAAATTCATCCCACAAGATTTTAAGTTTGGTAAAATAGATAGATACAGACTCCATACCTTGTTGCAATGTTGCAATCTCTTTGTGCATACTGAAGGTTCTTGATCCATCCAACTGATCGAATCTTTTCTTCAGATCATTCCACACACTTTGAGCTGATGAAGCAAATGCTACACCTCATAGCAAACTCTTTGAAACTGAATTTAGGAGCCATGACAAAACGATTTCATTAACTCTTTCCCATTGACCTTGTAGATCAAATCGTACATCCTTTTTCTTGCAAGATCCATCTACAAGACCAATTTTGTTTCTCCCTAGTAATGCCAACTTGATTGATCTACTCCACAGAGCATAGTGTTCAATTACAGTCAGCTGAAACTGTTGGAATTCTGACCCCCAAATTCTCCTTAGGAACAGGTTTGTTCTATATGTTCCTTTGCAGAATTACAGCAGTTACGTTTTGTGAAGCAAATAAAATAATGACACAATATTTTATCGCGGAAAACCCCAACTCACAAGGGTAAAAACCACGACCTACACCTCTGTAGGATTTAACTCCACTTTATTAAACTTCAAGTCTCAACAAAAGATTACAAAGCTATGTAACATAAGGAATTATAAACTCTAATCCCTAGAAGAATTATAAACTCTAATTCCTAGCTAAGAAATTATAAACTCTAATTTCTAGCTACCCAAAGACACAAAAACCCCCGGTTTTATATCTTCTAATGTTCTTCAAGTTCTACAACTTGTCGAACAAGTCCTACTCACAAAACTCTGATTGTAAACAAGACTCTTGAATACAATCTTACAATTTTTCCTCACAAATTGCAACACCCCCAATAAATCTCAAAACTCTCTCAAACCTCTTGATTGTGTTTTGATCTTCTCTCTATGTAAGTGTGCAATTTTTTCTGATGCAAATAGCTCCCTATTTATAGATCAGAACTTCACCAACTCCTTGTATAATTCAACTTGTATTTGCCTTCTACAAATCCTTGTTGACTTCTACTTGGAATCCTTTTCTACAAAATTTCCTTAAATAAATAAGAAAGCACAATTTCCTTAAATAAATAAGAAAACACAATTTCCTTAAATAAATAAGAAAACACAATTTCCTTAAATAGATTTCCTTAAATAGGAATTAGTTTTCCTTCTTTCACTTGGCTTTGAACTCCTTTATAAAAGGAAACTGTAACGACCCGCTAGGTCGTTTTGAGAACTAGAACTATTTTGACTCCTTCCGTAAAATTTAAAGGGGAATTTTAAACTATTCAGTAACTAAAATCTTATAGTTAATGATTCTTTTTCCTAAATAATTAATATAGTGATAGTTAATGGGTCAAGTGTGTAATTTAAGTATTTCCTATACCACTTGGCCATATAATTAAATTAAGTTAGTGGGATATCCACTTTCCTATACCACTTGGCCATAAAATTTAAATTAAGTTAGTGGGATATCCACTTCTAATATTTAATTAGTTCTTAGAAGAATAAAAGAAAAGAGTTAGAAACTACCTGTGGTGGTGAATGCAGAACGTGAGGGACCAAACGAGATCTTCAGGTAGGAGGCAAATTGGAAATTTTTCTTGAAAATTTTTATGGATCATAATGATATGTATGTCGCCGCTTTATTAATACTTTGATGGGTTATAAAGTTTGAATTAGAGTAGTGGGAGAAAATTATTGTTTTTTTTTTCTTGTGGGTGAATATGGATTTTGTTTTTCCTTTGTTAATATAAAATTTTTAATGGCCATAGTTATGCAGTTTAGATGGATTGTATATTTATTATTATTATACTTAGCGGATAGGAAAAATTGATTGGAATAGTAACAGGGAATAACGATTGATTTTCTTTTCTTTTCTTTTTTTTGATTTTCTTCGTAGTAATAGTTTGTTGTTATTGGTAATATATTAGTGGTATAGGTGTTTGTAATTAAGGATTTGCAGGAAATTATTTAGGGCTCATATTAAGGTGTATTAATGGAGGGGGAGACTTGGTTTTAGGTGGTCACGATTGGTTTGTAACAAGTGATTAAATTTCAGTTGTTATTAAAAATATTTTTGGTCATATTGCAAATTCAATTTAATATATTGAGACAGGAAATTAATTATTAGGTGTATATTATATGATTTAACATTGAATTTTTGTATATTCGGAGAGATTAAGTTCAGTTCTTGGCTTAAAATTTAGCAATTTTGATAATCTTGACATATAAATTATATCAATGTTTGGAGCTTGATTAGCGATATGAGTGAGTTTTAGAGTCTATGATAGATATATAATAATTTAAGTATCTACGAACTCGCTTACTTACGAATATTGCGTAATTGGTAGATTGGGAACGTTCCGAAGCTTTGCGAAAAGGAAAGAAAAAATCTTAAAAAGATTCATGGCACAAGTTCGGCATCTAAGGTATGTTAAGACTTTTTAGACTTGTTGAAGGACGTTTTCCTAATTAAAGATTAAAAAAAAATGAAATAGATTAGGGGTAAGGGCGAAAGATGGGGGTCTCGTATCAATGGTGTGACGGGCATTGGTACGAGTACCGGTGTTATAAAAGGGAAAGTTACAACTATAGAATGTGGATTGTAATTTGAGAATGCCAAAGCATATGGGCATTAGCTGATATATTATTGACTTGAAATCCTTGTGTGATTGTGTTTTCTTTATTACACCCGTATAGTTGTGATAATTGAGGTGATTATGTATTATGTTGATACTTGATTGATTGAGGTGCATCATCATCCCCTTATTTGAAATAATATTGTGTACATGCATTGACATGAGATTGAGTATAAGTTGGGCACGTGGAGATCATCCGTGCTGGGGATGGTGAGATGTTAAGATTGTAAATTGGGCACGTGGAGACCGTCCGTGCGGAAATTGTTGATTTTATGATTGTGCGTTGAGATCGTCCGTACAGACACGTGGAGATCGTCCGTGTCGGTATATGGACCTCGCGAGTCCCCCATGGGTCATGAACTCTCGATGTATTTCTGAGGAGTATCATGTATATACGGTTGAGAGAGTACTGGGTATTCTGAGACATATCATTTCATGGTATCATGTTGCATTGCATTTCATCGCATCCTTCATTCTTGATGATTATGTGTTTTATTTGATGGTTGGAAATTACTTAATGTTTGATTACCTCTATTTGATGAAACTTGACTGGTTATAGACTTGTATAATTGAATAATCAATTTTTCTTATATAAACTCCCGTCACTACTTCTTCGTTGTCGGTCAATGAGATATGCTGGGTACACGTGGTTTCGTACTCATACTACATTTGTTGCACTCTTTGTGGTGCAGATTCGTTTCCGAGTAGGAGCACATCTCGTGGAGCAAATTGAGTCCGAGTTTGGAGGGTCTTGGAGTTGTGGTGAGCTGCTTGGCTGTTCCGTGGCCCACATCTCCCTCTATCTTTTATTTATTCTGTTATTTAGTATTCAGACAGGATATCCCTTATGTTAGATTTGTCATTTTAGTTTCTGACTTGCATCGTATTTTAGAAGCTCTTGTACTTAAGACACCAAATCTTGGGGTAGTATTTTCTTCTTCCGCATTTCGTACTTGTAAGGAAATTCAATGTTGGAGATTCTTGCTAAGTGTTTGTCTTTTTACTCATTTGTTGGTTAAGTTTGATAAATATGTTGGGTTGGCTTACCTATTGGTTGGAAATATAGGTGCCATCACGACTTGAAAAATTTGGATCGTGACAAATTTGGTATCAGAGCCCTAGGTTCATCGGTCTCACGAGTACAAGAGCAATGTCTAGTAGAGTCTTGCGGATCGGTATGAAGACGTCCATACCTATCTTCGAGAGGCTATAGGACATTTAGGAAATATTGTTTTCTTTCATTCACTATCGTGCACTTGACCTTGTCAAAAAAATTCTAATCTTGATATCTCATTCTCTCTCAGATGGCGAGAAATCGTAAATCTGCAAGTGGTGGTCAGGATCCTATTCCTGCGCCTGCTTCTAGGAACACTATCCGAGGTAGAGGCAGGGTACGAGCTCGAGGTCAGGGTAGGGGCCGTATTGCAGCACCTGTGGAAGGTCAAGTTCCAATAGCTACCCAGGGTCGTGATAGGACCGTACCTCCTGATACAGAGGCTATTCATGGGGATGTGCAAGATCATGTCGATGGAGATGGGCCAGCTCAGGCTCCACCCAGTACTATTGTCACCCCAGTGCTTCAAGATACCTTGGCTCGTATGTTAGGAATCCTAGAAGGGATGGCTCAGGCAGGAGCTTTGCATGTCACTTCTGATGGCTCACAGACCCGTGTTGGAGGTCAAACTCCAGATCCGATAGTTGCTCCAGATTCTCAGACTCCTAGGACTCAGCCAGCTGCTGCTGTAGCTCCTCGTTTGGATAGTATAGAGTTTCCAGATATGACATCACATTTGGTGAATAGGCCTTCTATGACTATTGATGAGCAAAAGATGTTTGGGAGATTCAGACTAATGAATCCTCCTACTTATACTGGTGACTTAGCTGAGGATGCATATGAATTTATAGTTAGTTGTCATGAGAGGTTGCATAATCTTGGATTGGTGGAGTCTCATGGAGTTGACTATACAGCTTTTCAGATGACTGGTTCAGCCAAACAGTGGTGGAGGGATTATATTAGTAGTAGGACAGCTGGATCCTCTCCACTATCCTGGACTCAGTTTACTCAGGTATTTCTATCCAAATTTGTTCCACGCAGTGAGAGGGAGCGCAAGCGGGCAGAGTTTGAGGGTTTGCAACAAGGTGGTATGTCAGTTACAGAGTATGAGGGTAAATTTCATGCCTTGGCTAGGCATGCTTCGATGATACTTCCCACAGAGGCTAAGAGAGTGAGAAGGTTTGTTAAGGGGTTGATTATTCCAATTCGTCTAGGAGTTTCTCAGGTTGCTGCTTCTGGTGTTCCATTCCAGAAAGTGGTAGATGCTGCTAAGGAGTTGGAGATGATTCGGCGTGAGGGATTTGAGCAGCGTGAAGGCAAGAGGACTCGTTATTCAGGTGATTATGGTGGTGGTCCGCCTAGGAGTCGGGGTTACGTGGGCAGAGGTTATCACCCTCAGTCTAGCAAACCCATTCATGCTGCTATACCAGCGTCTGAGGCTGGTTACGCTGGGCATAGCTCTTCGAGCTCATTGCATACTTCACAGGGTTCATCTTCTAGACCTATAGTTCGTGGAGGGCATTCTGGTCATTCAGGTCCCTCTCATCAGCCTGCGTCTCGTAGAGGCTGTTTTGAGTGTGGTGATATGGGACACTATGTGAGAGACTGCCCTAGGACCAGACGTGGTGGCTTACATCAGGGTTCTCAAGCTTCGACTTTCAGAGCTGCACAACCTCCAGCTAGGGGTGGTGCACAGAGTGGTAGAGGTGGCTCTTACTCAGGTAGAGGTGGTTCTTCTTCTGGTCGAGGTGGTGGTCGTGGAGATTCACAATCTGAGGGAGGTTGTTCTCATTGTTATGCCTTTCCGGGTAGGCCAGAGGCTGAGGCTTCAGATGCTGTTATCACAGGTATTATTCCGATTTGTCATCGACCAGCTACTGTATTATTTGATCCAGGCTCTACTTATTCTTATGTGTCCACATATTTTGCTCCTAGTCTGGATATATTATGTAAGTCCCTTGAATTGCCGGTACATGTTTCTACTCCTGTCGGGGATTCTGTAGTTGTAGATCGGGTGTATCGTCTATGTATTGTTACCTTGATGGGGTATGACACTCATGTGGATTTAAAGGTCTTAGATATGGTAGATTTTGATGTGATTCTTGGTATGGATTGGTTATCTTCTTACCACGCAATTTTAAATTGCCATGCCAAGACAATCACTTTAGCTATGCCTGGAATTCCTACAGTAGAATGGAGAGGTTCTCTTAGTCACCCTCCTAAGGGTGTGATATCATTTCTTAAGTCTCATTAGTTGGTACAGAGAGGATGTTTGTCTTACTTGGCACACATTCGAGATACTAGTGTTGAGACTCCTCTGTTTGAGTCTATTCCAGTGGTGAGTGAATTTTCAGAGGTATTCCCGACCGATTTACCAGGTCTTCCACCAGATCGTGATATTGATTTTTGTATTGATGTGGAGCCAGGCACTCGGCCTATTTCCATTCCTCCTTATCGTATGGCACCGGCTGAATTGAAAGAGTTGAAGGAGCAGTTGCAGGATTTGTTGAGCAAAGGTTTTATTAGACCAAGTGTATCTCCTTGGGGTGCTCCAGTGTTATTTGTGAAGAAGAAAGATGGATCTATGCGTATGTGTATTAACTATCGGCAGTTGAACAAGGTAACCATCAGAAATAAGTACCCGATACCTCGTATTGATGATTTATTTAATCAGTTGCAGGGTGCTTCAGTTTTCTCCAAGATTGACTTGAGATCTGGCTATCATCAGCTGAAGGTTAGGGCAGAGGATATTCCTAAGACAGCTTTCCGAACACGTTATGGCCATTACGAGTTTTTGGTGATGTCTTTCGGATTAACTAATGCCCCAGCAGCTTTTATGGACTTGATGAATGGAGTGTTCAGACCGAATTTGGATTCCTTTGTTATTGTATTCATAGATGATATATTGATATACTCACGCACTAAGGAGGAACATGAGCATCATTTGAGGATTGTTCTTGGGATTCTAAAGGAGAAGAAGCTTTATGCAAAGTTTTCAAAGTGTGAGTTTTGGCTTAGTTCGGTAGCATTCTTGGGATATGTAGTGTCCAAGGAGGGTATCATAGTGGATCCTAAGAAGATTGAGGCGGTTAGAGATTGGGTCAGACCTGCTTCAGTTACTGAGATTCGGAGTTTCTTGGGCCTTGCAGGTTATTATCGATGGTTTGTTGAGGGTTTCTCATCCATTGCATCTCCATTAACTAGATTGACACAGAAGGAGGTGACTTTTCAGTGGTCTGACGAATGTGAGGTTAGTTTCCAAAAGCTCAAGACTTTATTGACTACTGCTCCGATTTTGACCCTACCCGTGGAGGGAGAGGGTTTTGTTGTATATTGTGATGCTTCTCGGATTGGTCTTGGTTGTGTATTAATGCAGAAGGGAAAAGTGATAGCTTATGCTTCAAGGCAATTGAAGGTTCATGAGAAGAACTACCCTATTCATGATTTAGAATTGGCGGCTGTTGTGTTTGCATTAAAGATTTGGAGGCATTATCTTTATGGTGTGCATTGTGAGGTATTCACGGATCATCGTAGTCTCCAGTATATATTCAATCAGAGGGATCTCAATTTGAGGCAGAGGAGATGGTTGGAGTTGCTCAAAGACTACGATATGACTATTCTTTATCATCCAGGCAAGGCAAATGTTGTAGCAGATGCCTTGAGTCGAAAGGCGGTAAGTATGGGTAGTCTAGCCATGTTACAGGTTGGCGAGCGTCCTTTATCTAGGGATGTCCAATCCTTGGCCAATAGCTTTGTGAGACTTGATATTTCAGAATCTGGTAAGGTGTTGGCTTATGTGGAGGCTAGGTCATCCTTGTTAGAGCAGATTCGGGCTCAACAGTTTGATGATGGTGATTTGTGTAAGATTAGGGACAAGGTGTTAAAAGGAGAAGCCAAGGCTGCAATTCTTGATAGTGAGGGAGTTTTGAGGATTAAAGGTCGTATATGTGTTCCTCGTACAGGTGATTTGACTAGATTGATCATGGAGGAGGCTCATAGTTCGAGGTACTCTATTCATCCGGGGGCTACTAAGATGTATCGTGACTTGAAGCAGCATTATTGGTGGTGTCGTATGAAGAGGGACATAGTGGATTTTGTATCCCGGTGTCTGAATTGTCAGCAAGTGAAGTATGAACACCAAAAGACTGGAGGTGTGACACAGAGGATGCCTATACCTGAGTGGAAGTGGGAGCGTATTGCTATGGACTTTGTGGTAGGATTACCACGTACCTTGGGTAAGTTTGATGCTATATGGGTCATTGTGGATCGACTGACTAAGTCTGCACACTTTGTACCAGTTCAGACTACCTATAACTCAGAGAAGTTAGCCAAGATCTATATTCGAGAGATAGTTCGTTTGCATGGGGTTCCTATTTATATTATTTCAGATCGTGGCACTCAATTTACATCTCATTTCTGGCGGTCTATGCAGAAGGAGTTGGGCACTCGGGTGGATCTTAGTACAGCCTTTCACCCTCAGATGGATGGTCAGTCTGAGAGGACTATTCAGGTTCTTGAGGACATGTTGCGGGCGTGTGTGATTGACTTTGGTGGTCACTGGGATCAGTTCTTGCCATTAGTGGAGTTTGCTTACAATAATAGTTATCATTCGAGCATTGAGATGGCACCATTTGAGGCTTTGTATGGTAGGAGATGTCGATCTCCAATTGGTTGGGAATATAGGTGCCATCACGACTTGAAAAATTTGGGTCGTGACAAAAACCTTTTGTACTGGTTGCTTGTCGAAAAAATAATAATTTCACAGCTTTATAACTTCTAATTCACGTGGTTGATGTTCTCCTTATTCAAGTCGGATTCGTTCTGTAAGGAACACGTCTGTACAACCTGTTTCTTTCATCTGTTCCTGCATTTGTCAATTATCAAAATCTTTCTCATTCTAACAAATTCCCCCTTTTTGATGATGACAATTATACATTTCGAACTCAGCAAATAAGACACACATCTTCCTTCTTTTGCCATGTTACTACTATAACTCCTTAACTTTGCCATACTTCAAAACAACGACACTTTAACAAATTCCCCCTTTTTGACTATGGCAAATTTATCTGCTTGCATTGAATAGGTACACATAACTCATATGCAGCTGCTTCCCTCTTTTGACATTAGGCAAATTCGATACTCATGGTCACTGGGGCTATCACTTACACAAACACTTAAAAATCAAGAACTCAATTAGCTATAGCAAAGCATTTGCATAAACATAGGATATAGACATTAACTTAAAACTCAAATCCAACATTAGCATTAATCAAAAGCATATACACCACAACTATAATCAAAATTAAAGATAGAATCAAGCACTTGTGATGAGAAAAAATTGGGAAGTCAAAGGCTAGAGTGGCTAGGTAATATCAAAAAATCAGAGGATAAATAAAAGTTATTTTTTAGTAGCAAAGATATATTTTGAATTAACAAGATTAGCAGCCTTCTCAATTTCAAAGATAACATTGGTCTATGTAGGCTCAATCTTTTTTTTTTATATCACTTTTAAGGAACTTGTTCAATCAATCATGTTCCCTCTGGAGAAACAATAGATCACTCATCTTTAATTTTAATAGAGTCAGTAAGAGGAACAATTTTTTATTTTTATTTTTGAATATCACTTTTAAAGGAACACGTTCTCTCAATCTGTTCCCTGGACGTGTACTATCAGGTGTAGCACCTTTTTTTTCTTTTTTTTTATATCAATCTAAAATCCCAGTTTATATGGTTCCCAATAGAAGAACTAGGTTCGACAGATGGATCTCTCATCGATTCCCCCTCACTAGATGCACCCAAGTTGAGCCTAACAAGTGAACTTTGTTCAAGTGTAGGATCTCCAAAATATTCCCCCTCACAATGTAAATCCTTCAAGACTTAACTCAATACAAAAGATTCCCCCTAAGAACCAGCACACTCTACTTTCTTAATCTGTATTTATAATGCAACAAAGTAGAGGTGTCCTCTATCAAATTTATCTCAACCATAGACCATCATATTGGGATACGGCTTTTTAAGAAGATATTTGTTTTGGTAGTATTTAGGGCATGAATATCTTTTGGGACAAGTGAAAGAAATAGGTTCAAGTGCATTGACTTTATATTTAATCATGAATAATTGTAGTGCACATACCTTAGATCTCTGGATAATGGTGAATTTTGCTTCAATTTTACTAAGTCTCTCTCCTGTGCTAGATGCAAATACAATGTTATAGTGCATGAGTAGCATGACTTTAAAAGTGGTATAGAGACATACAACTTAATGTACAAAACTGAGCATAGAATTCAATATTAGAGGGCAGTATGCGCAATGTTCATTAGCCATTTTTGGATACTTATGTAACCTTAATCATCCCCAAGTTCCAAATTGTTCCTTTTGAAAGTGTTTCCCTTGGCTGATCAAATTTTTGATTGATTGATCATCTTAGTGCGCATAACTGTTAGATACTTGTTTCTTTCAACATGCTTCTTCAGTCTTTCTTCTTCCTCTTTTTTTTTTTTTTTTTCAACTCCCTTTTTTTTTCCAGTCAATGTTATTCATCCATTCTTTTTTTTTTCTCAAGTGAGAGGAATTTTTTCTAGTTACAATCATGCATCTGAAACAACATGTTCAATTGGTGAATGTTGTCTGCTTCCTCTCACTTTTCCTGCAAATTCAAAGGTTAGATTTAGGAACCCAGACTAGCTTGGGTCCTTTGTATTGATAAAAAGGATGAATAAGATCTCTATAAGCCCACTTGGGCAGATTATTTTTCCTTTGAGTATACCTATTCCTTTGAACAGTTTTATAAGTTCCTCTTGCATTATTTTCTGCACTAGCTTTGTGTTTAGGACAATATTGTTTAGAGTGACCTGAGATACCACAAATAATACAAAACATAGGATTCTCATTTATGGGTTGTTCATACCCTATTCCAGTTTTAATGTTCCTATTATTGTTACCTAGATGGGTTACTATCATGGAGGATTTTGTCCACTTATTTGCTCTTTCCAGATCACTTCTCATCCTAGTTAATTCAAGATTTATTCTCCTAGAGTTTTCCTTTTCTAGTTTTAAGTTATTTTTGAGTTTTTCGACCTCAAGTTTTTGGTCTGGCAGTTCACCCTCTTTTTCTTTATCAAGAATTTTTAGTTTTAGATTCTCACTTCTTAGTTCCAGATTGTGAGATTCAAGTTGCTTGATTTTTCCTTGAAGGTCATGTTTGTTCTTATTAAGATCAATGTGCTCAAACTTTAGGCTAGACAAGGAAGAAAGTAGTTGGCTCTTGGTGTTAACAAGTTCTTGAATTGTGTCTATGGAAGCAACCAATAGGAATGAAAGTTTTTTCTTAGAGAACTTTACTAGTTTATCTTTTAGGTTAAGAAGATTTACCTCAGTTTCTTCAGAGTCTGAATCAGGTTCAGCATCTGATTCTTCTATCGCCATCAAAGCAATGTCCTCATCATCTTCTTCATATATGTCCGAAGAACCTGTTCCCCAAGCTGCATACATTGCTTGTTCTTTTTCTTTGTTTTTCTTTTTGTTGAGAAGTTCCTTCTTCTCTTTTTCGGCTCTTCCCTTTTTCCATTCTACTTCCCACATAGGACAATCCTTGATCTGATGATCTATTTTACCACATTTGAAACAACCTCCGTCTTGTGGTCTCTCAAGATTTCTTTCTTTTTGGGGTGGTGATTTCTTGCTAGCGTTTAATCCCCTTTTTAAGAGTTTCTTGAAGTTCTTACTTATCAGCGCAAGATCATCATCATCTATGTCAGATTCATCACTTTCAGTTGCTTTAAATCCAAGATTTTTCTCTTTGTTTCCTTGACCTCTTTTGTCAACATTCATCTCATAAGTTTTGAGATTTCCTACTAATTCATCCAAAGTCATATTGGTTAGATCCTTGGCTTCTCTGATTGCAGTAACTTTTATTTCTCATGATCTAGGCAGAGTCCTTAGTACTTTGTCTACCTGTTCCTCAGTGGTGTATACTTTGCCCAAGGATATTAACTCGTTTAAAACAGTGGTAAATCTGGTGATCATAACTTGAAGTGATTCTCCGGATTTCATCTTGAATGCCTCATATTCAGAACAAAGTGTGGCAATTCTGAATTTACGAACTTGAGTTGTACCTTCGTGAGCATTTTTTAAAGTGTCCCATATTTGTTTTGCAGAGGTACAACTAGAGATGCGGTTAAACTCATCAGGTCCTAATCCACATACAAGAATGCACTTAGCTTTTGCATTCTTTCCTAACATCTTGTAATCGGCTTCCCCGTATTTATCTGTAGGTTTAGGTACCTTATTCCCTTCACTATCAGTAATAGTAGGAATTAATGGTCCATTAGTAATTCTAACCCATAGTTCGTAATCTTCAGCTTGAATGAAGTCTTTCATTCTTGTCTTCCACCAAGAGTAGTATTCTCCATTAAATAATGGTGGTCTGTTGATGTGTTGCCCTTGACCATGCCCAAGAGGAGGTGCAGAATTCATTATGATCTTATCTTGAGTTGTTAGACTCTTCAAAGATAACCTGCTCTGATACCAATTGTTGGAATTCTGACCCCCAAATTCTCCTTAGGAACAGGTTTGTTCTATATGTTCCTTTGCAGAATTACAGCAGTTACGTTTTGTGAAGCAAATAAAATAATGACACAATATTTTATCGCGGAAAACCCCAACTCACAAGGGTAAAAACCACGACCTACACCTCTGTAGGATTTAACTCCACTTTATTAAACTTCAAGTCTCAACAAAAGATTACAAAGCTATGTAACCTAAGGAATTATAAACTCTAATCCCTAGAAGAATTATAAACTCTAATTCCTAGCTAAGAAATTATAAACTCTAATTTCTAGCTACCCAAAGACACAAAAACCCCCGGTTTTATATCTTCTAATGTTCTTCAAGTTCTACAACTTGTCGAACAACTCCTACTCACAAAACTCTGATTGTAAACAAGACTCTTGAATACAATCTTACAATTTTTCCTCACAAATTGCAACACCCCCAATAAATCTCAAAACTCTCTCAAACCTCTTGATTGTGTTTTGATCTTCTCTCTATGTAAGTGCGCAATTTTTTCTGATGCAAATAGCTCCCTATTTATAGATCAGAACTTCACCAACTCCTTGTATAATTCAACTTGTATTTGCCTTCTACAAATCCTTGTTGACTTCTACTTGGAATCCTTTTCTACAAAATTTCCTTAAATAAATAAGAAAGCACAATTTCCTTAAATAAATAAGAAAACACAATTTCCTTAAATAAATAAGAAAACACAATTTCCTTAAATAGATTTCCTTAAATAGGAATTAGTTTTCCTTCTTTCACTTGGCTTTGAACTCCTTTATAAAAGGAAACATTTTGTACTGGTTGCTTGTCGAAAAAATAATAATTTCACAGCTTTATAACTTCTAATTCACGTGGTTGATGTTCTCCTTGTTCAAGTTGGATTCGTTCTGTAAGGAACACGTCTGTACAACCTGTTTCTTTCATCTGTTCCTGCATTTGTCAATTATCAAAATCTTTCTCATTCTAACAAATTCCCCCTTTTTGATGATGACAATTATACATTTCGAACTCAGCAAATAAGACACACATCTTCCTTCTTTTGCCATGTTACTACTATAACTCCTTAACTTTGCCATACTTCAAAACAACGACACTTTAACAGAAACAAAATCAAATTCACACCACAGATATCAGTGGGACTCGAGAATAGGGGATGCCTATAATCGACTCCTTGACCCATTGACACAGCAGTAATGGAACTTGAATTTCCAGAAGTTACATCCACACTGCTGGTTCCAGTTGTGGTTGGATCACCTTGCGTCATCTTTGATTCACTTTCTTCCTCAATTGCACAGCGGATACTTGATTCTTTCCTTCTCAGAAGACACGATTATTAGATGAACAATTTTTCCAGCTTCTTATAGCAAAGCTCTGATACCATGAAGGTTTTTAGAAATCGAGAGAGAGAAGAAGAGTTTGAGAAGAAGATGATTAGAATGAGAATCTGATCTCATTTACAATGGCCTTAACCATGTATATATAGAGCAAAAGAAAAAAAACCTAACTAACTTAACTACTTTCTTGAAACCTAACTAACTAACTAACTATATGAAAAGTTAACTAACTTTTGTAATACTCTTTTTTACATTTTTCTCAATAGTTATTTTTCCAATCGTGTTCATATATAAATTAAAATCTCTAAAGTAATTTATTCTACATATTTTAGTTTAAGGAAAACAACGATTTATTATAATATTTATTATATAGAAAATTTTCATTTTTATTTTACTTTGTTTATTTGAAGTTATCCTTGAATTAGAAAAATAAAACATTAATCTTAATAATTTTAATTCCAATATACTTAGGTCGAGATGTATCTCATAGTAGAGGTAAGAGTAGAATTTTCATATTATATGAAACCTAAGTATTTGATTTTGAATACAGAAAATGTACCTCAAATTGAATCATAAAACAAAGATTTTTATTATTATATCCCTTTCCTATAGATAAAAACTAAAAATAACCTTCTTATGAACTCAAAATAGTAAACAAGAAATACTCACCACATATTTTGTACCGTTATTATAATAATTTAGCTTATTTACTTTTAAATAAAAGTAATACTAGTATATATGCCTAAAATTAGTTATTTTTGTAATTTGCAAAATGTTTCAATCACTGAGTAATTACTTAAAATAAGTTTATTAGGAAATTAATCACTTCACTTATTTCAATAACAATATTTAATGCCTAAGTAATATATTTAAAATATTCATTAGATGCATTATATTAGTGTAAATACTAATTTTAAAAGACGGTCATTAGACGCATTAAATTAGTGTAAGTATTAATTTAGCAATGAAAAACAATTTAATCATTCATTATTATTTTTACGACTATTAAATGAAGTTAAATTGACATACAATGTCTTATTATATCAACATAAAGAAATTTCCGGCGATATACAAAATTATTGCAAAAACTCCATTTTTACTGATGACATAGAATATTGCTACAAAAGCTCAACATTTAGTAGAAGGTTGCTATAAAAGCTCCACATTTAGCCGCCACAACTAAAACATTTTGCAACGACACTCAATAAGTCGCCACAACTACACTTTCATCTATTTTTATTTGAAAAAAACTTAAGTAACTATTGTGACGACATGAATTATGTAGCCACTAAACGTCCTACAATTTGTGGCGACCGTAGGTGTCACAGCTATAGCCGCAAGTTTTTGTGGCAACTTGGTTAATCGCCACAAAAGTCGTACAATTGTGGCAACTATATGTGTCGCCACAGAAAGTTGTCGTTAAAAATTGTGTTTCTTATAGTATGTGTTTGGGAGTAATGAGATTTGGTGAAGGGTTGATTTGTCTACCTTGATTTATTCTAATGATGAAAAAAGATATTGAAAGGCAATATGATTAATTGTTTGTATGTGATGTGTTGAGAATGGTACGAGTACCTATGTTATAAGGGGAAAGTTTATTACTATAGAATGACAATTGTAATCCGAGAATGCCAAAGTATATGGGAATTAGTTGATATATTATTGACTTGATTAATTATTTGTGATTGTTTTCTTTAGTGAACTCATATAGTTATGATAATTCTGGTGATTATATGTCATAGCGACGACATTTGATTTATTGAGATGTTACATGATTCCTTTTATTTGATATCATATTATGCAACTGCATTGACATGAGATTGGACATGAGTAAAGATCTAACATGTGGAGATCGCCGCGTTAAGATCAAATATGATTATTATTTAGGCATGTGGTGATCGATCGTGCGAGAAATTGATTATAATTATAAGTTGGGCACGTGGAGATTGTCTGTGCTGGGATTGTTTGATTTTTACGATAGTGTTGAGATCGTCCGCACAGACACATGAAGATCGTTCGTGTCAGTATATGGACCTCGCGAGTCCCCTATG